>CP139508.1:501135615-501212709 GCA_021014915.2 Artemisia tridentata subsp. tridentata
TCAATAATTTGAACATGAGGACATGCACAACTTCGTGCAACCTTGACTCTTTAAGAAGCCATATATCCTTAACAGCAATTTGCATATACAATAATTTGTTAACCTATAAGAAGCCTCTCGTTATATTCAACTTCTAAAACGGTACAAAGGCAATCATTTGAGTTTATTTAGTTAGTAAAATTTGTTTGCTATTACAAATAAACAAGATTCTATCATCCAATAGAAAAAAGATAACATGTACTGTAAAAGTGAATGGGGGCCTTTTGCGAAAATGATCAAGCTAGGATGGCATTTTGCACCAAATGCATGGCGCAAATGCATGGCCCTATCTGATTTTTCCAGCAACACGTGATCACAACCTTCATTTGGACACACACAAACATACACATAGAGCTCATTTATTTTAGAAAAGTCAATGTCGACTAAGGGTATGATACACAGTTTTAGAAAAGTCAATGTTAACCGGTCCATAAGATGCCACATTTACCTTTTTAAAAATTATTTGATTGGTTAAAACCCGTAAGTAAACATGTATTTTGGGACAAAATCAGGGACGGAGCCAGTAGGGGGGCTGGTGGGTGCTCGGCCACCCCAACTGGCCTAACTAGCCCACCTTCTCTCCTGATTTCCAAGCCACGTTTCACGTACTCTTCAATCGGGCCACTACCAATAGGGTCGGCCCCGGCCATGGCGACATTCCCTTATATTTTAAAGCTTAGAAAAACAAAGCTGTGTTTATTTTTTTCTTGGGGAAGTTAACCCCTTTAATTTAGATGTAATAGTTTATTACGTGCCCAAGAAAATCATTTATTTTACCATTTTAGATGTAAAGTTTTAGTTTATCCCCTTTAACATTTAAATTTTGATGAAGTTAACCCCAATCCTAAATATGTTATGCAAAATCTTTTGTTGATGATAAAACTAACACTTGTAGCTTAAAAAACCTCAAAAAAAAAAAAAAAAAAAAAAAAAAAATCATATATAATTTTTTGAAATACCATTCACAATCTCATTTGTTATTTTTTTATATTAAAAAATGTACTAAATACCTCTTAGTGACATAATTAGTTTTCTAGTTCGGACTCTTAGAGATTTTTTCTTGATCATGTGATACTTTGGAAAGAAGATATAAGTTTTCTTGTAAAAAAATTTGTGAGATCTTAAACATCTTTGAACAAGTATGCTTTTCGTTTAATGTTTTCACCAGTAAATACTCTTTGCCATCATGTAGTTCATTTGCATGATGGCAAAGAGTATCTTCTAATTTTTCACAAATTTTTGACAAGAAAACTTATATCTTCTTTCCAAAGTATAACAGGATCAACAAGAAAGGGTGCGATGTTTTGTTTTCTCTAAGGTTTTATTGGGCCCATCAAATATTTAACGCACATGACCTAAATAAGTAAACGAATGGCTATAAAATGATCCTTTTTCCAAGTTCGGGATACTATCCCGCACTCTTAAAAGTTTGGGGTAAAAGGAGTTCCAGTTAGCAAAGTTCGAGATAGTAAAATGGGTTTTGGCCAATATTTTTACATTATTTTATATATTAAAAAAAATAAAAAAAATAAATAATAATCATATTTAGCATCCACTAACGAGTCAAAACCACAAATACGTCTTTTTAGGTTGGAAGTTCGGTATTTGCATATATGTAGGTAGGTACTTATACTTTATTTTAATGAAGCCATTTACCGTTAATCTTATATCCCACATCGACTAAGGAAGTAACATGCACCTTTCTCACACATCCCCTAAATGTGGTTCATATGTGTCTAGATTGTTCTTATATATTCAAAAGCATAGTTATCATTTATTAATAATAAATTGAGTAAATTGCAGAAATGGTCCCTGTGGTTTGCTCAGATTGTACGTTTAGTTCCTAGTCTTTCGAAATTGCAGGCGGCGTCTATGTGGGGAAATGTTGGTTCCGTTTTGGTCCCTGGTTTTAACCGGCGTTAAGTAGATTTCGTTAGCAGTTACACGTTAGCCCTTTTGGCCAACGACCGTTGCAACGTTCATCATTTAAACTAACGGCCGTTTATAATTTAAAATTTTCGGTTTAATTAAAGGTTTTTTTTTTTTTTTTTTTTTTTTTTTTTTTTTTTTTTTTTTTATATATACATTTTTATAAAAACATATAAGTTTTTATATACTTTTATACACGTTTTTGTATATGTTTTTTTTTTTTTTTTGGTTATATATATATATATATATATAAGTTTTATATAATTTTTTGTATATGTATATATATGTTTTTGTATACGTATATAGAAAAATACAAAAACGTATATATACGTATACAAATATGTATATAAAAAGTATATAAGAACGTGTATAAAAACATATATACACATATATATGTTTTTATAAATACGTATATAAAAACGTATATAAAAGCATATAAAAACATATATAAAAGTTATATAAAAACATACAAAAACGTATACAAAAGTGTCTAAAAAGTATATAAGAACATATATAAAAACTAAAAAAAGTATATAAGAGTGTATACAAAAACGTATATAAGAACATGTATAAAAACATATATAAAAACGTATATAAAAGCGTATAAAAACATATATAATAACATATATGTTTTTATAAATACGTATATAATAATGTATAAAAATTATATAAGAATGTACAAAAACATGTATAAAAACGTATACAAAAATGTATATAAAAACGTATATAAAAGTGTATAAAAACTTATATAAAAACGTATATGTTTTTATAACAATGTATATAAAAAATCAAAAAACTTTAACTAAACAAAAAATTTTAAATTATAAGCGGCCGTTAGTTTAAAGGTTGAACGCTGCAACAGTTGTTGGCCAAAAGGGATAATGTGTAACTGCTAATGGAATCTACTTAACGCTTGTTAAAACCAGGGACCAAAACGGAACCAACATTTCCCCACAGAGACGCCGCCTGCAATTTTGAAAAACCAGGGACCAAACGTGCAATCTGAGCAAACCACAGGGACCATTTCTGCAATTTACTCTAATAAATTAAAATTAAAATTAATATATTGTAATTATGATTTGAATATTAATAAAAAATCTTAACTTTTTAAGAACTATTTAATTTGACATGCTTTCTTATAAGTTTTTCTTACCGTCCCAAATTAAATAGTTCCTAAACTAAAGGGTTTATTTTGTGAAAATAAAAGCAAAACATTAAAAAAAGAACGCACTAGTTGTCATTGTAAGATAGATAGAATTTGATGTATAATCAAACAAAACTCCGACTCAAATTCTTAGCTCTGTCCTGAACAAAATAAATTAGTAAGTACACTTATTATGGAAAAAAGAATGTGTATGATGTCAATGTTATATATCGATCCCGCATGCAGAATGTATAAGAATCAATTCTAGCTAGTACATAAATGTCAAACGAGTTTAATCATTTTGATTTATGCGTTGTTGAATGTTGAAATCTGATGATGCGCTTATTGCAAACTAATACCTATCTCTAAGAAATATATTGATGCTATGCAACATCAGATTAGTCGATTTAAAGTTTGAAGCAAGGTTCATACGGTGGTTATGGCCATATACGTAACGTACGCTGATTCATGGACAAAACGATGAACACATTTTCACAATGAAAATGATCATACAATTTTGGTACAACTAGATGTTAATACGGGGTAGTATGCACTATATTAGTATATACGAGTATATCATAGCATCATGCCATCATTTGTTACAAGTTGACATACATATAGTTGTTTTATTATTATGCAGTCGTTGTCAAATTATCTGTAGCAATAATGTATGATTCACTTTACAATATATTTCGTAGAAAAATACGAAAAGCAAATCCAATAATATATTTGTATATCTACGACGAAGAGTAATGTCTTAATCCAGGTCTTTGTCTACGACGTGGAGGGAGTGATTCCTAGGTATCATACGTAGCCATCCTCCTTATCGCCAGTTTTTTATTTTTACTTTTTATTTATTTAATTATCTTTAATTATGAAATATGAAATATATTTACTCACAAAACAGATTAAGCAGACATATATAATTGTTGGGTGCTACTATGAAAACAAGTAGACTCGAATACAAATTACTGTAATGCACAAAAGGGTCTATTCTATTTTTTTATTTCATCAAAATAGGATTTACGGAAGGCAAACGGGCAACAAGCTGCGTCGCTAGACCTTTTTGGATTGCAAAACCAATTCTTATATAAACAATGTTTGTGGATCTTGGTGTCATAACATTACTATCCATAAGACGCTGGACTCTGTTGAGTAGCTCCACCGCCTCAGGAGCAAGGAAACCAAATGTTTCAAACGCGAAAGGAATAACCACGTGTCGATTTTCAATGTATGCTTTCTCGTGTTTTGTTACTTTGCACGAGGCAGCTTTAATTCAAAGCAGCACGTCCAACTGTAAAACCCCAACTGCTGATCAAACCCACAAGAGGAGAAACCCCGGTCAGATCCACACAAGCATGTTTCCCTCCAACCCATCCAAAAACCAAGACGTCAGTCGGTCTCAATGTGGATCTTTCATCCGACGGGTCAGTCTAAAAGTTCCCAGGTGCTTTTTTCTTGGTTGAGATCCCGGCACGCCTACATAAGTCAAAAATGCGATTACTGTAATTATTTTAGTAATCGCATTTGTTTATGACTTTTTAGTTTAAAGATTTCATCTTTATGGAACAAGTAATGGATGGACAAGAGATGCGGTTGATGTTACATAAGACATATAGTCAGTATGACATGCCCAAAAAACTAGCATATAATTAATATAGCAATGGATGATCATTTGCCAGTGGTTGTTTCGGATGTGATGCACTGATCATTCGACCGGCACGTATCAATAATCAGGTGAAGGCGTGTGTTTGATGTACATGGTAATAGAAACAACCAATTGAATGATATGCAGTTCTCGTAAAAGGGTTTGTTTTGATCTTCTTCCCCCAGGAACTGAAAGACACACTCGAGAAAGACATAAAAGTAATTTATCATTCATGGATCGGATCGTTCATATAGGTTCAAGAAATCGGCTCCCAAAGGTTCAATATATGCATACTCTTGTATGAAATTTTGGGTCTACGTGAGTGTGTTACAAGTGCATTTAATTCAAGGATCACGAACTACACTTTTAAAGGAAGCCAGGGTGACCATGTTCAGTCACTCACTGTGACAAGGTAGATATGTACATGCATTCTTAACAATTAAAAAGATTTACCCCTTTAAACTAATAGATGGTCCTTAATACATACATGGAAGCCTACAAACAAGAAGCCACAACTAATTAAAGAATACAACATATATACTACCTTATCGATTGTACTACTTGCTTTTAAATCACCCATCATCCTACCATGTTCTCAACTGTGGTACCATGCAAACCGTTTCGACAATCTATTTTTGTACTACTAATATTTATGTGAGTTGGTATATAGTGTCGACCAGAAATGGTCCCAACACTCAAAATTATATGATATTCTCATAGGTTTGTTGCTCCAATTTGCAATATCGATTAAGAAATGCATCAGAGAACACTACAAGAAATCACAGAACGGGCGACGATGATTATGCCGGCGACATTATGTCGTCGGCATCAACCACTAAACGACAAAAAAAAGGCTTGACCGAGCCAAGGGTGCGTTGAAATTTTAGCTTGGTAAAATACCGACAACATGTCGATGGTATAATATTGAAAATGTTTGACTTTTCAAAACCTGGTGAAAACTTGGGCGGGAGTTTGACCCGCCAATATTATGTCGACGACATGTCGTCGGCACAATATAAACCCAAAAATAATTGCGATTAGCGTGTGATTAGCGATTGATTAAGATTTATTTTGAAGTTACTGTTATTTTACCGACGACATGTCGCCGGTATTTATTTAGGTCAAAATTTTGACTTTCTCCGCGTGTGAATAATAGCGAATAATTGGGCGGGGTTTTTTCCCGCCTTTATTACGCCGACGACATGTCGACGGGATTATATTCCCAAGCACATTATATACACTCTCAGGTTATCTTATCCTCAAAACCACTCAACCTCACAACATCTTATCTTCACACCAATTTCAAAACCTGAGATGCAGCGATATAATCCTTTTATGTGTAATTGTGGAGCAGGAAATATAAAAAAAAGAACATCACATCAACCAGATACATTTGGATGGGAATATTATGCATGTCCTCTTTCGAAGGTGAACAATTATACATTTCTTATTTATGTAAATATACTGTTAGCATTTAATTTAATGCTATTTAGAAGTGATGGTCATTTTGGCAATTAGACTAAATGTGTCAAGTGTAATATGTTGTAAAGTGGGCTTGTAGCATTAGAACTATAAGTGTTTAAGTTGTATAAGTGTAGTGCAAATACAAAGCCCACCACATGGTCCAACAAAAGCCCACCAAACCTATTGTGGTTTGTTGGCAGTCACGTATAAACACACACACTCTTTAGTTTCAAAAGATGCCTCATATTAGATAAGAAAAAGAGTGTGTGTGTGTGAGAGAGAGTAACACCCCAAGTCTCTTGTATTATTTCTTTTCTCTTTGAAGATTAATAAACATTTGACTTGAAAATTTACATATGATCCATACCACTCTTGTGCTATAAATGTGTTAGTGAGAGTCATCAAAGAAGCTTGTGTTTGTGTGACATAGTGGAAGCACTCGGTGTTCATCCAAAGTGAAGATCGAGGTGTTACAAGTGGTATACATAGAGCCTAGCTTCAAGGTAGGATTTTACAAGTTCTTGTGTTCGATTTGTGTTGAAAGAACACATATTTGTTGCGTTGTGTTTCAGCATAACGTGTACATTTGTGTGTTTGTTGCTACTGTACGCAAGATCTAAAATCAAGGAAGTTGTGTTTGATTTGTGGTTACTTCGAAGTTACTGGTGTGATATTTTCAATTTCATCACTCGTACAAAGGTTGTGGTTATTTGTTCTTGGTTTGTTCTTCACTTGTTTGATCTACAAAAGTTAATAAATCTTGTATAAGATTTGTTAGTGGATTATTTTAGTGATAGATTTAATTATTGAAGTGGGAAAAGTAAGTGAAAAGTTGGCAGTGAAAGGGCAGAGAAGTATGGGGAATTGCATGGCCTAGTAGCTAGAAGTCAAAAAGTTGGTAATAGTTGGTGAAAAAGTCGTGTTATCGCAGTTGGACTGCCTCAGCGTTTTATCGCATTTGGTCTTTTTTAGCGTTTTATCGCAATTGCTGAAAAACTAGCGATTTATCGCAATTCGTAGTTTTTATCGCATTTGACACTGAACTGGTCTATCGCAATTCACAACTGAAGGTTTTATCGCAATTCGAATCGCGATAACTATCGCAGTTGACCTCATCGCAGTTGACATATCGCACTTGGTTTATCGCATTTGGCCTCAGACAAGACCTATCGCAATTCAAGTCTGCTCAGTTTTGTCCGAGATCTGCTACGCAGTGCTGTCCGAGATATTCGACCAATTGCGATATCGGACAACAAAGGATTTTCTGCAATTTTCAGTATTGACAGTTTCAGTCCCTGTACTTTCTAGCAGCCTTTGGGAACTTCCAGATTTGGCAGTTTTGGCCCTCGTACTTCTGTGAAACTTCAAACGATCATAACTTTTGAACCGTAACTCCGTTTTTAGCGAAACACCTGTCAAAACGACCGTGAGACAGAGGAGAAGGACACGTTGAATTAATTTATTCATTCAACCCAAGTTTCGAGGCCTGAAAACGCTCCAAAATGAAGTTATTGAGGTTTTAAGTTTCCGGACCAAAATTTCCACCGTAACAAAGCTTCACAACAACAACAACCAAGTTCAACCGTCAACAACAACGTCTCCTACTTTGTTGCAAAGATCCTAAATCCACTTTATCATACATTATATTTTAAAGATGACTACACAACAAGACATTCATGCCGCAGGTTCAGAAAACCGACCTCCAATGTTAGAAAAGGGTGGTTACCTTCCATGGACGAGTCGTATGCTTCGATATATGAGATCCAAACCAAATGGACAAGGTATACTCTTGGTTAACTCTGTCAAAAAAGGTCCATTCCAGCCTGGTGAGATTGAAGAAACAGCTGGAAACCCTACTGCAGAACCTCCCGTCGATCCAACGTACCGACCCAAAGAGGAATCGGATTACACTGAAGCAGATTGGAAGCAAATTGAAGCTGATCACCTAGCAATGCATCTAATCCAACTCGGTCTACCACAAGAAATATTTTGTGCTGTAGATAGCTGTGAAACTGTCAAAGAAATGTGGGATCGAGTTCGACGTCTTTGTCATGGTACAGAAATTGGCATTCAGGAAATGGAAAACAAGCTTCTGACAGAATGGAAGAAGTTCACAGCAACACCAGCTGAACAGATTGAATCTTACTACACACGGTTTTGTACTCTAATGAATGAGTTGATCAGAAACAATTTGGTACCTAAGCAAATTGTTCAAAACATCAAGTTCATCAACAACCTTCCAGAAGAATGGGGACGATATGTTACTATTGTCAACCAAACTAAGAATCTTCATGATGTGAACTACGATCAACTCTATGACTTTCTTAAACAAAACCAAGCAGAGGCAAATGAAGTCAGAAAAGAGAAGCAAGCAAAACAACAAGATCCTCTTGCACTCATAGTCCAATCACCTTCACCTGCAACAGTCAGTGCACAACCATCATCATCATCATCCACTCAGCAATTCATGCAACAATAGTATATTCCACAATCACCATTCTACCCACAACAACAACATGTAATCCCACAACAACAATACCCACAACACCCAGATCAAGACGATCAGGATGAGTCAACTGCTGCTTTGACTCAAGCTTTTGCTTACCTATCAAAAGCATTCCAAGGACGTTACTCCACACCCACCAACAACAATCAACGAATCTCATCGAACACTCGCAACAAACAGATTGCACAGCCGAGTTTCAACATGGGACAGCAAGGACAGATGGTTGGGGGATATGGGAATCAGCAGGGATATGCTCCAAGATTTCAGATGGGTAATCAGAATGCAGGGCAGTATGTTGGTAATCAGATGGGTCAGTTTGTAGGGAATCAGATGGGTAATGCTGTTGGTAATCAAAGGGTACAGAATGCTGGGAATCAGTTTGGGAATGTTGCTCAGGGAGCTGGGAATAGGAATCAGGGTAATATGATGAAGTGCTTCAACTGTCAGGGTATTGGTCACATGGCTAGGAACTGTCTAGACAAGCCGAATAAGAGGGATCCAGCTTACTTGCAGAAAGCATTAATGTTGGCAAACAAGGAAACGGCTGGACTTCAGTTGAGTGCAGAAGAGAATGACTTCATGGCCATTATCGATGCTTCAGAAGATCAAGAGGACATCGATGCAAACTGCATTTTTATGGCAAATCTCCAGGAGGCAAAGTACGACACGGACTCAGAAGCACCTCCTGCTTTTGATACTAATGCGGTTTCTGAGGTACAACCATATGCTACATGTCACAATAATGAAATGTTTGATATGTCACCTCAAAATGAACAGCATCCTGAGACTCCTAATCTCATTTATGATACATACATGGACGAACAAAGTTGTAGTAATACTAATTTGGAAACTCCAGATATGGATCCTAATGAAGAATTCGAGTCACAGCATACTGATAATGATGAGGAAACACGTGCTATGTTTGAATCATTATTGCAAAATTGTAGTGTAGAAATAGAAAAGGTCAAAAAGGTCAATCGCGATGTTAAGGCCGCGAATGAAAAATTGACCACTGAGCTTGAGAGATATAAGGTGAATGCAAGAGCTTATGATTTTCATAACAAAAAACAGTCGGAACTTGAGGTTAGTTTAAAAGATTCTGAGTTAAGAGAAAAACGTTTACAAATCAAATTTAACACTCTAGATGTTAATTTGAACAATCAAATCAAATCTCTAAACAAGGAAATTTCTGAACTAACCAACCAACTTTCAAAACAAAAATCAACTTATTCCAATCTTGAAAAAGAAAAGAAGGAGTTGAATGAAAGGTTTTTAAAACGTGAAAAGGATCTTCTTAAAGAGATCAATGAAAAAAAGGAAACCATTGCAAAGTTGGATGAGTTGCTTGTAAAAACGGGTCATTCTGCACAAACAGTTAACTTGTTAATAAATGATCCAAACCCGATTTTACATACAATAAAGAAAGTGGCTATCGGTTATGAAAACCCTTGTAATCTCAAGAAAGCTCAGAAAGGACAGAATGTGTTATATGATGGTAGTGTGCTAAATGATAAACATGATCCGATTGAAATTTATGATTCGGATGAAACTATTGAGCGTACTGAAAAGAGACGAGTCAAAATGAGACAAATGAACCCAGAAATTAAACCAATTGATTATAACAAGCTTAATAAAGATTCTGGTGTTCATCTTATTAAAAAAGAGTCACAATTGTTTTTTCAAAGACCAGTGGTCTTCACAAAACAAAAAGCAGTTTCAAAACATCTGCCTAACATCGAACAAATGGCATCTAAAAACACTTATGATTCAAGTGCAGCTAGACTATATTTGGTCGATCTTAAACAGAGAATTGAGAAACTTCAACGTATTGTGGCTTCCAAAATTAACAATAACAAGTTTGAATGGTTTCCGGGTGTTCAGGATGAACTGAAAAAGATTTTTGCAAAGGAAATTAATCCACATGTTGCTGCAATCTATGCGGTTGTTCAAAATGTGGAAAATAATCTTTTAAAAGAGTCTGCAGAATTCGTTAAGGATCACAAATCCTTAGTGAAGGAAGCAAATGAATACTTGGAACGGATAAAGGTTTTGGAACATCAAAATGACTCTCTCTCTTTCGAAGCTCTCTCGACCGATATCATGTCTATTATTTTCCAAACATATTCTGTTGAGGATGATGAAACACTTCGAGCTGAGACTTCTCAAATTGTTGAAAAATATGAAAAGGCGCTTTTGAAACTTGAAAAACAAAATTGCACATATTTTAAACAACTTGATACTAAAAAGGAAGAATGCAAGTATGACAAACTGTCGTATGAGCGTTCTTACAAACAGTTGAAAGAACAAATTGATATTTTGAAGTCTCAGCTTGAATGTCAAAAAGGGAAGGGTGAGAAACTACGGGTATTGCACCATTAACCCCCTTGCCTAGTGAGAAACAAAAAGAGAAAGCTGTTGTCAAGAACACTAATGTTATAGCACCTGGCCTTTATAGGATTAGTCCCACTACTGCGTCTGCCTCTACATCTAAAACATATAGGGAGATAGACAAAAGTAAGAAAGATACTCCAAATGAGTCTAGGAATGCTACTACAACATCTCAGGACAACAACAAAAATTCTAATGAGTGTGCCTTACCTTCTACAGGAATAGAAAGCAACTCTAGGAGCAAAAGACAGTCTAGGAGCCATAACAAGAAACCTAGTGTCTCGCCTGTTTTTGAGAGTGCAAGCAAGAAAGTAGAAGAACACCCTAGGAATTTATCGCTTTCCAAGAAGAAACATGTATCATCTAGTTGTAATGATAAGACTCCTGTTTCTAATGCATGTAATGATTCTGATTGTTTAATGCAAAAGAAAAATTTGTCTGTAAATGCTTGTGATGATAATGTTTCTAATGCTGTGAAAAAGAATGATTTGCCTGAACAGAAAAAGGTTCCTTTAGTGACTAAGGCTAAGTCTAGATTTATTCGAATACTTATTGCAAAAGCTAGAAAAACCACTAGCAGCCTATTGCCTAAGGATCACTCTAAGTTTTGTGCATGGAAACCAACGGGTAGAATGTTTACACTTAAGAATGGCACATTAGAAATAGTTCCCAATGCATCTAAGGAAACCATATCTAAGTGTGACTCACCTGTTACATCTAACCCCTTGGAACCAAATGTTACACGGTTTCCATATACAAATTCTTCTGTTCTTCTCAGGTCATTGAAATCTGTCTTTGGATCGTCGACTCGGGTTGCTCCAAGCACATGACCGGGAATCTGAAGCTGCTGATCAATTTTGTGTGGCAGTTCATGGGGACTGTACGGTTTGGGAATGATCACGTTGCAGCTATTCTGGGTTATGGTGATCTTCAATTTGGGAATTACTTGATCACACGGGTCTACTATGTCGAAGGGTTGGGACACAATCTGTTCTCTGTTGGACAGTTTTGTGATGCAGATTTAGAGGTTGCTTTTAGGAGAAACACTTGCTTTGTTAGGAATTTGGTGGGGAATGATCTCTTAATTGGGAATCGTGGCACCAATCTCTATGCAATTGACATAAACCAAATGGCCTCTTCATCTCCGATTTGTCTCATGACCAGGGCAGGTGAAACAAAATCCTGGTTATGGCACAGACGTTTGTCCCATCTGAACTTTGACACGATCAACAAGCTTGCTAAAGACAACATCGTCTCCGGTCTTCCTAAATTTAAATACACCAAAGAACACCTATGTCCATCATGTGAGCAAGGAAAGAGCAAAAGAGCAACATTCAAACCTAAACCCGTACCTAGTTCGGTTGATAGGTTGCATTTGTTGCACATGGACTTATGTGGCCCGATGAGAGTTCAAAGCATAAATGGGAAGAAGTATATTCTTGTAATTGTTGACGACTATTCAAGATATACATGGGTGAAGTTTTTGAGATCAAAAGATGAAGCACCTAGCACCATCATCACCTTTCTGAAGCGGATTCAAGTTCTACTTCAAGCTCCAGTTAGGTTAGTAAGAACGGATAATGGCACGGAATTTGTCAATCAGGAGTTAAGAACATTCTATGAAGAAACTGGTATTACTCACCAGACATCAGCTGTTCGAACTCCACAGCAGAATGGGGTAGTTGAAAGAAGGAATCGAACCCTTGTAGAAGCTGCTCGCACTATGCTAATTTATTCCAGTGCTCCGTTATTTTTATGGGCTGATGCCGTTTCTACTGCTTGTTTTACTCAAAACCGATCCCTAATCCATCCAAGATTCAATAAAACCCCATACGAACTTGTCAACAACCGAAAACCAGATATTTCTTATCTTCATGTATTTGGCGCTTTATGCTATCCAACAAATGACAGGGAAGATCTGGGAAAGTTGAAGGCTAAGGGTGATATTGGAATCTTCATTGGTTATTCTGAAAACTCGAGGGCATTCAGGGTGTATAACAGGAGAACGAAAAAGATCATGGAGACAATGAATGTGAAGTTTGATGAAATTTCACAAATGGCTTCTGAGAGACTCGCTCTAGAACCCGCGCTTAACCCGATGACTTCCGGACATATCAGTTTGGGACTCGCACCTCAAGGAGCTCAATCAATTCATGTCGAACAACCCACAACTCAAGAATTGGATAATTTCTTCGAGTTCATGTACGATGAATACTATGGTGGCGCTTCGAAAAATGCATCTAACCAACATTCCGCTACAACCACTCAACATCAACAACCACCACCAACACCACCAAATCCAGATGCATCCACAACATTCGAAGCTGACGCACCAACTCCCTCAACGTCAACATCATCTACATCTACTCCCGCAACTCCATTCATTGAAATTGTTCTACCAAGAATTGATGAGCAAGAACCAAATAATGCTGTGTTAGACGAAGAAGTCTTTGAAAACCCGTTTGGAACGGAATCTGGTGAATCATCTTCCAGATTACATGAACCGACTAACACGCAGTTATTCAGTCCAAGGTACCCTTCAACATTACAGTGGACAAAAGACCATCCGATTGAACAGGTTATTGGTGAACCCTCAAGACCAATTCAGACGAGAAAACAACTTCATACCGATTGCGACATGTGCATCTATGTCTGCTCAGTCAGTCTCATAGAACCTAAGAACATTCGGGAAGCAATGGCAGATAATGCCTGGATTGAAGCGATGCAGGAAGAACTTCTTCAATTTCAAATCCATGACACCTGGGATTTAGTTCCAAGACCAATTGACAAACTAGTCATTGATCTTAAGTGGTTATGGAAAAACAAAAAGGATGAAGAAATGACTGTGATTCGCAACAAGGCTCGTCTGGTGGCAAAGGGATTCAGACAAGAAGAAGGAATAGATTTTGAAGAGTCATTCGCACCGGTTGCAAGGCTTGAAGCAGTCAGGATTTTCTTAGCTTATGCCGCTCACAAGAACATCACGGTTTATCAGATGGACATCAAGACGGCGTTCTTGAATGGAACTCTGAAAGAAGAAGTGTATGTGAGTCAACCAGACGGTTTCGTTGACAAAGATCATCCGGAATACGTCTACTAGCTTAAGAAGGCAATCTATGGTTTGAAACAAGCCCCACGGGCGTGGTATGATGAGTTATCATCTTTCTTATTGTCAAATAATTTCACCAAAGGAACAATTGATCCGACCTTGTTTACAAGAAAATACAAAAATGATATTTTGATTGTTCAGATTTATGTGGACGACATAATATTTGGGTCCACTAATCCGCAACATTCAAAACATTTTGAAAATCTCATGAAAAGCAAATTCGAAATGTCCATGATGGGTGAATTAAAATTCTTTTTAGGTTTACAAATTCATCAATCCCCACGTGGAATTTTTCTTAATCAGGCTAAATACACAATTGAGATTTTGAAAAAACATGGTATGGAAAATTGTGACTCTGTTGGTACTCCTATGGTCACTTCACCAAAAATTGGCGCTGACCTATATGGGAAACCCATGGATCCGAAGAAATATCGGAGCATGATTGGTTCTCTCATGTACCTAACTGCAAGCCGACCAGATATACATTTTGCTGTGTGTTTATTAGCACGGTTTCAGGCAAGGCCTACCGAACTTCACCTCTAAGAGGTTAAACGGATCTTTCGATACCTTCGAAGAACCATTAACATGGGACTTTGGTATCCGAAGGATTCGGAGTTTACACTAATTGCCTTTTCAGATGCCGATCATGCTGGATGCCAAGTAACAGCAAAAAGTACATCAGGCGGAGCACAATTTCTGGGAGAAAAGCTAGTAGGCTGGTCGTCAAGAAAACAAGATTGCACTGCTTTATCAACAGCAGAGGCCGAGTATGTGTCTCTATCTGCGTGTTGTGCTCAAGTCCTTTGGATGAGAACACAACTCACAGATTATGGTTTCTCTTTCAACCGCATACCTTTGTATTGCGATTCAAAAAGTGCCATAGCCATCTCGTGCAACCCAGTGCAACACTCGAAGACCAAGCAGATTAGAGTCCGCTACCACTTCATAAAAGAGCACGTTGAAGAGGGTACTGTTGAATTGTTTTTCGTTAAGACTGAATACCAGCTCGCCGATCTATTTACTAAGGCCCTCCCAAAAGAGCGGTTTGAAAACTTAGTTCGTCGAATTGGGATGCGAAGCCTAACTCCCGAAGAGTTAGAAAGTCTTCTCGAATCTCATTGATTTACTTCATAAAGCTTCGCATGTAAATATTTCTGTAAATATTTTGGTAAACATTTTTTGTAAATATTTATGTATATATTTTTGGTAAATATATACATACCTTTAAAAAAAAAATCAAAATATAAAAATAGAAAATTTGAAAAAGCCATAAAAAATATAAAACATCAAAAACCAAAAATATTCTTCTCACGACATGTCTCTCGTCTAATCAATATTCTGTACGTACTTAGAAATGTCATTCAACAATGATACGGGTATTTACAGATGCTTGAGCGAGAGTTATTTTTTATGTTTTTCTAAAACATGTCGTTTCTCAAATTTCTTCATTAAGGCTTTCGTGCATTTCAGTACGAAACCCGTGCTTTATTGTGAAATCTTTTACCGTGGACCGAGTTCTCAACTCGAAAAGATTTCATACTAAAGGCCACACTGATGACTTCTGATTATTCCCGATCAGAACTCGCAATGTTAATGGCGAAAAGCTAAAACCAGTGAGCACTTAATCAAAATTGTTTCAAAAGATTTTTCAAAGTCTTTTTATAAATTCTGTGCTCACAACAACTCCCTCTAAGACCTCTAAATGCTTTTAAACTCAAAAGTTTAACCATTTGATCTGATTAAGGGGGAGTATAAAAAGAAAAAATGTTCCATTTTTCATGCTAAAATCAGTCCGTCTCTCCACAAAAAGTTTCATTTTAATCAACTGTTTTCAAAAATACCACTTCATGCTATTTTTGAGGGGGAGATTAGGTGTTTATTATAAATATGGGGGAGAGGACGTGATTAAAATGTGATCTAAAAGAAGTTTTGTCATTTGAATCTCAAAACGAGTTCTTCAAAAAGACTCAGCATGAACCCTCGAATTGACGAAACTAAATGTCCGTTCTCGAAAAGACATGTCCTGGACGGGTAATAATTTCAAGCTGGTTTACCAGTGATGCAAACGTGTCTCGCAAAGGACTTGTCTGAGTAGAATGTACCAATTCGAGAGATGATCTTTGAATATGACCAGGACGGGTAATAATTTCAAGCTAGTCTAACTAGTGATGTAAGCGTGTCTCGCGAAGGTCATGTTCATTGAAAGTCGATCATTTCAAATGTGCGAACTCTACCCAACATGTGCAATTTATTTCAAAATGCATGAGCACATGTGAAGGGGGAGTGTTTCAAAAATGTAAAACTCTCGATGTGTTAACAAAATGTGTTTTCTCATAAACACGTTGAGAGATTTTCACAAGGTTTAATGGCATGTGACAAATAATCTAGGATAATCATGGAGTAATAAGGTGATTATGGTTAGGTTATGTCCAATGATCCGCCAGAACCGGAGGGATCTACCCAAGGACTATTCCAATAGCTTAGATTAGAAGTCCTTAGGAAAAAAAGGAGTATAATGAGAAAGGAGAAAGAAGGGGTTGAAGAATGAAAAAGAAAAGTTTTTGTAAGGGTGAAAAGAAATAGCCCTCCATGAAAACTTAGGTCAGAAACCGGGTCAATACATCTGCTATCGGTACTCACTAAGGTGATACTGGTATTGAAGACAAGACGTCATGGACCCAGTGACGCATTTGCACCACCCCTCCTATCCACTCAGATATCTCTTAAAAGATATTTGTTTCATTTCTCACGGAGAACACTACATAATCTATCGACCTCTCACTCCGAGATGTGTTGATATTGAAAAGGTGGCACTCTGCTCCATGCCTCCGACGACTAAAAACAAAACGCACATTATTGAGTCTAGAGACATGAGATTCATCAAAGATCTCTTAGGAACACTTCCTATGCAATACACTTGTGTTCACTCAAAAGGATACAAGTTGTATGAGTCTTAATGAGATCAAAGATCTTGCCTCACAACATGATGGCCGAAGGACGATTTATTGCTAACCGTTTTATGCAGGTACCGACGAAAGTCCATTCACCTTCATCATCTACAACGGCGATGCAGCTGAACTGAAGATGTAGATCAAGGCGAGGAAGACCACAAGACGACTCTATGAAGATCACAGCGCATGAAGGAACATTGAATGAAGAAGATTACACATTGACACACGAAGTTCAAGATGTCAAAAGCTAAAGACCAATCAAGGGAGCATCATTGAAATGACCATCCCTTAGGGGGAGATTGTTAGCATTTAATTTAATGCTATTTAGAAGTGATGGTCATTTTGGCAATTAGACTAAATGTGTCAAGTGTAATATGTTGTAAAGTGGGCTTGTAGCATTAGAACTATAAGTGTTTAAGTTGTATAAGTGTAGTGCAAATACAAAGCCCACCACATGGTCCAACAAAAGCCCACCAAACCTATTGTGGTTTGTTGGCAGTCACGTATAAACACACACACTCTTTAGTTTCAAAAGATGCCTCATTTTAGATAAGAAAAAGAGTGTGTGTGTGTGAGAGAGTAACACCCCAAGTCTCTTGTATTATTTCTTTTCTCTTTGAAGATTAATAAACATTTGACTTGAAAATTTACATATGATCCATACCACTTGTGCTATAAATGTGTTAGTGAGAGTCATCAAAGAAGCTTGTGTTTGTGTGACATAGTGGAAGCACTCGGTGTTCATCCAAAGTGAAGATCGGGGTGTTACATATACAAACAATCATATAATTACATTATTTATGTGACAGCCAAGAGAAAAAGGTCATGGATGTAGATATTTTATATGGAAGAGTGAATTTGATGAGCAGTTACGAGTAACCTCTTCTGCTTCAACATCTCACGGTTCTGGATCTGCACCAACAGGGTGCTCAAAATCTAATGAAAAAGATCTTAGGATAAACATGCTGGAGGCACAAAAGCAGGTGCTAGAGACAAGAGTAAGGATGCTGGAGGCAAGACTTGAAATGACAACGAATCACGACGACCCCGACCACGCATGTCAGTCGGCTGCAATACTCCGTGAGCTGTTAGGTGACATGGACAATCTTCATATGTAATGTTGTTGTTGTTGTTGTTTGTGTTGTTTTTTGTGTTATTGTTGTTGTTTAATAAAATGTTGTTGTTGTTGTTGCAACCATGACCATTTTGGTTAAAACAAGCTGGTTAACAGCAGCCCACAAGGGCCGTTTGGTTTATGCTGTCCAAACAGGGCCGTTTGGTTTATGCTGTTTGGTTAACAGTAGCCCACAAGGGCCGTTTGGTTTATGCTGTCGAAAGAGGGGTGTTTGGGATTGCTTATTTCTGCACCAAAAGGGTGTTTGGGTTTATGAGCTTATTTGAAGGAACAATATCACAATTAACAAACATGAAGGCAAACATTTTATTTAAAACACGCAAGAGTTTTCAACCACATACATTTCATACAGACTCAAACGAAACAACTTGACAAGCAAACGAAACAGATCAAACAAAACAACTCGACAAGCAAACGAAACAACTCAAACGAAACAACACACGACATGTACCGCTTTGCTGCTACTTCCCGCTTTGCTAGAACTTGCACGAAAGTATTAACAAACATCGCCCATTCATTTTTTATTTTTTGCTGCTACTTCCCGCTTTGCTAGAACTTGCACCATCTTTTCCCTTCCTTGCTTTCCTTTGCTTGATATGTTCAAACGTATCTTCTAGATTTGTTACCCTATTTCCCAGATCATCAAGTTTGGTGTCCAACGTGCTTTCATATATCAAAGAAACTTAAACTCGATCATTTGAATTTGGTTACATGTTACTTTATGACGTTTTCACTCACTCCAATTGCAGGATCAGGGCGACCCCGCCTAGGAGGTAGGGCCAGGGGGAGGCAGGGGTAGTGGAGGTCGGGATGGCTGCAGGCCGCGTCGACGCCAAGGCACGAAGAACGTGGCGCTCAAGAAAGCGGTAGAAAATAGCGGCCCACAGTCGATTGAGTTTGAGATTAATGATCAGGGGACGTATTGTCATGTGGGCAAGCACCAAGGGTGGTTCAGCAATTACTGTGGCGAGCTCATTAGGAAGTTGCCGTTACACTATAACTCCTGGTACAGTATACCACCGGAGAAGACGGCTCACTTCCTTCCACAGCTCGGGGTCAGTTATTTCATTTTCCTTTTATATTGTTATGTTATCGTGTTTATTTATTTAAATGTGCATATTTATTTAAATTTGTTTATTTATTTATATCTCTATATTTAATTATTTGAATGTGTACATTTATTTAAATTTGTTTAAATGTGTATATTTATTTAAATTTGTTTATTTATTTATATCTTTATATTAATTTAAACTATATTTGATTGCAGAATATGTTTAATTTGGAACGCCACAGGCGCTCATCGGAGTGGGAGAACATTCGGACCGCCATCACCGCGTATCTGGCTAAGCAATACACGGACAAAAAATATGAAATGAAACGCGATTACTTTACCGACAAGGGTGGGGCTCCGAATGTGGAAGTGATCAGAAGAAATCCTCCCCCGAACGTGGAGCAGGCTGTGTGGGAGAAGCATGTGGAGTTGTACATGTCGGAGAAGGCACAAAAACGAGCGGCTGTGAACAAAGAGAACCGAAAGAAGAACAAGGTTCACAACCGCCACGGTTCGAGATCATTGGCCGCTACTCGACACGAATATGTAAGACACATTTTATCTTCATAAGATTATTTAATTTTAATTATATATTAATTAAAAGTATTTATACTAAATAAAATATATATGGTGTTTGATTTGTCATTTTAATTTGTTTCATCCTATATGCATGTGTATATATAGTTCGAGAACAGCGAGGACCATCAGTACCCGTCCCTCATCCAGACCTTTTATGACACCCACTGCAAGGATGGTGTTTGGTTGCAGGATGAGGCTCGTGTTGAGTATGTAAGTATCGTTTTCTTTTTTTTCTTTTTTTTTTTCAAACACGCATTTTAATGATTTATTGAAACATAATCTAGTAATTAACCCGACTAATATATTAATTTTCTCATTTTTTTTTCAACTACATAGGAAGAGATGGTCAGCCTAAGGGAGTCGAGATCGGATACGCCGACAGAGGTGCCGTACCTCACGGAGGAGCAGATACTTGCCCGGGTAATAAAGGGCAAGCAGCGTGGTCACATAGCCGGCAGGGGCAAGGTGGTACCCGGCTTGAAGAGGCCACGGTTACCACACACCCCGCCTCCACCTCCAGGTATGTAAAGTTGGATAATATTAAATGACTCATCTTATGTATTGAAATGGCCGTTTTTAAATTTTGATTATTTTGTTTAAATGACTCATCTTATTATTTCGACGAGAAGCTTGCTAAAGCTCAGAAGAAGCTTGATGAAGCTCAAAAGATAATGGCTGAAGTTGAGAAGGAGAGCAGAAAAGCTCAGAAGATTTACAGAAAAGTTGAGAAGAAGGGCAGAAGAGCTGAGAAGAAAGCGTCGGCAAATCAGAAGCAGCTCGAGTTGTTGACGCGTTTTGTCTCGACAAACCCGCAATGGGAGGCGTTTATTAGCCAGGTTGGTTCTCGAGGTGACGTAGGAGGCGGCAGCGGGAGTGGCGCGGGAGGGAGCGGCGCAGGCGGGAGCGCGAGTGGCTCAGGCGGGAGCAGGAGTGGCTCTGGCAGCGAGAGTGGCTCTCGCAGCGAGAGTGATGATGATGAGGATCGTCATAGTGATGATATGGATGACGACGAGGGGCCGTATGACGACGAGGGGCCGTAGAGGTATATATTATGTGTTATTTTGTGTTGTTTTTATCTTTGAAACTATATTTTGACGACCCGAATCTTATTATCTTTGAACATTGCGGATATTGCAACATTTGTAGATATAGCAGCTAGGTTTAGAGATTATAACACCCGTTATGTAAACTTTATAATGTATTTTGAGGGTGTTATAAAGTTTATGGCCGTTTTGTAAAGTTTATTAAGTGTTTAGTGGTTATATATAACCGTTTTAGCCGTTATAAAGTTTATAGCCGTTTTAGCCGTTGGATGTATTGGAATGTAATGGAATGTGCAGGTTAGAAAGCAGGTTATTGTAGATTTTTGCTGCAAATTTTTGCGGCAAAAATCTGGGTATTGCAGCTGCGCAGCTGCAATACAACTTAAATACCGACGCCATGTCATCGGCATAATATACAATACCATTGACTTTTTATATATTACCGACGTCATGTCGTCGGTAACATATTGAAATTGTTGACTATTCTAAATAATACCGACGTCATGATGTCGGTACTATTTACAATTTTGTTGACTTTTTGTTGACTATTGTAAATAATACCGACGTCATGACGTCGGTATTATTTACAATTTTTTTGACTTTTTGTTGACTATTTTAAATAATACCGACGTCATGTCGTCGGTATTATTTACAAATTTGACTTTCGTTGACTTTAATTAACTTTGCTAATTAAATCGTTAATTATTTAGTATTACACCGACGACTTGGCGTCAGTAAATTATTGTCGAACTACAAGAACGTTTGACCGGAAAATCATGTGGGTCCCACTTTGTCGTCGGAGTTGTTTGTCGGGAACTTAAGTCCAGACGAAGCATTCTCGACAAGTTGTTGCTGACGACATGACGTCGACACCTCATTAAAATGGACGGCAAACATCCTAAAAGTACTAGTGGAAGTATGAGAATTCTTTTCTATATATGGATTACCGGTAACATGCCAAAGCAAATTAAGCAGACGCCTCTCAGAAACGTTATCAAATAAAACCTAAGTGCTTGTTTTTGGGCAAATATATATTGTTTGATTCATGAAAATGGTTTTTAACCACTTAGGGCCGTAGCATAGTAGCAAAACGCTTGTGAGATCTAGGTTTAATTCTTTCTAGGGGCAAACAAGTGTAAAGTGGCCAAGCCAACCTCATGCAAAGTGAGGACTTTACCTTGTTTAAATCAATTGTGTGATGGTGGGTTCAAACCCCTAGAATTAGTAGGACCAAAAGTTCAAAAACTATGGTTAATAAAGATGAAAAAAAAGAAGAAAAAATGATTCTTAAGTTACACAATATGCACAAACAAAGCATTGTTGTTTTCTAGTAAGCAGAAGATCATAGATAGAACACCAAAATAACAAGTGTTAATGTAATGCGGTTCAGTTGTTTCTTACCAAAATTTGAAAATCATGTACTTGAATGGATAATGTTTGTCATGCATTTCATGCACATATAGTAAGGGATCGAGCCAGAAAACAATGAAAGAAACAAAAATGTCTTTCTTGATGGTAAAAGCTCATATGAGTGAGTGTTATGATCTTTTACTGCAATATAATTGAAATGTATATGGTATTTGAAAAAGATAAAGAAAATATCAAAAGCTCAGGTAGCATATAGGAAAACACAAAAAAGGTGACAAATGTCCTTTGTTACTAAAATTTCATAAAATGGTGGATCATGTGAAGGTCTATCACAATGATACATATTTGTGTGGCTCCAACTTTATCTTGTCAAACAAATAATGTTTTTTCATGATTTTTCAACTGGCACAGAATTTAGCATTTTGCAGATAGGGTTTGTCAATATATATTAGGGTTGTGTGGCTTCTTTTTTGCCTTTAAACTTCTTCATTGGTTGATATGAAACACACAAACAAAAGACCTACATATATACTGCTTATATATATCTTACATGTATATATTCATGTTTCTTGAACATGTGAATTCCCTAAACAGCTACAAGCAAATACTCTGAATTGAGCCCCATTTGCTTGCTATTCACTTACTCTTTCTGCAAAGTGGAGTACGATACTTGACACTTGGTGTGTTCCTTTTGTACGTTTTGATCGATACAAATGACTCCCATTTATTTTACTTCGCCATCTAATGATCAGTACATTGAACACAATTTCTTTAGCCCTAGTGATCACCATACCGAGCACCAATTCTTGAGCCCTAAGTTGCAAGCTTCAACCTCTTCAGATTCTCCCACTTGCCATCTTTTTTTCAACCCTATTACTACCCATGATCAAGATGAGACTTTTAATAGGGAAACACATCCAACACAAAATGAGGTAACGGAAATTAGCTTATTTTTCCTTGAAATAGAAAAAGGCTTTTCTTGGATTTTTGCGCAATTCTTAGATCAAGATCGAATCTTTTTTAGTTTAACGTTTCTTGATCAATCTATTCTTGAACTAAAGAGTGATTTTAATTTATTGGCTTTTTGTGCAATATGAATCATCTATAAATTTTATGTTCAATGTTTTGTTGATCGTTTCTTTCTTATTTCTATATATGTAGGATGATAATTTCGGATCACGAGCATATGGTGATCATCGTGTAGAGAACAAAGATGAAGGAACCAGGAGTGATGGTGGGCTCAAATTTTCGTTATGGAAGAGTGAAAGTTATAATCATATGAATGATGGAAATCAAGTGAAGTGGATGTCGTCAAAGATGAGAGTAATGCTTAAGATGAAGAAAACTGATTCACTGAAGTTAAACACTTTAAGATCAACCACTACGGAACTAGAGCTTGAAGATCATAAAGAACCATTATCATCTCCAATGGAAGAGACTACCAACTCAAGCTCAATCAATAGTACTTCTTCAAACAACAACATCCAAATTAGGGTTTGTTCGGATTGTAACACCACCAAGACTCCTCTATGGCGAAGTGGTCCTCGAGGTCCTAAGGTATATTCAAATTCTTAATCATATACTAGAACATTTTATCTATGATCACGCAAGACTCCTTATTTTAAAAAATTTCAATTGCCAAACACCAAGGAGAATTTAAATACAAAGAGCCCATTTATCAACTTTTTCTGTTATTATTTGATCATGTAACTAAATTTCCATGATCTTTCTTGTGTAGTCACTCTGCAATGCATGTGGAATCCGGCAGCGGAAAGCACGGAAAGCAATGGCGGCTGCGGCAGCTGGAGAAACCAACAAAAATGTTTTCAGTGATAAACCAACATCACTAAAAGCTACAAGAGTTCTGCATAAAGATCATAAAAAAACAAATATTGGGCATGTTACCAAGTACAAGAAAAAACAATACTCCAACCAAATAAGCACAAATCTATCGCCATCTTCATCGCCTCCAACAAGAAAGAATTGCGTCGAAGAATTCCTAGTCAGCTTAAGAAAAAACTTGGCAATTCATGGTGCGTTTCCACAAGATGAGAAGGAAGCCGCGATCCTGTTGATGGCACTCTCTTGTGGCTATGCTCATCAATAACCTCATTTCTTATCGAATAATCTGCATTATTTTTGTTTCCATTTTAATTGGTTTCATACATGTTTTTGCAAGTGAGCGATAGCTAGCTATTCAGAATTGTAATAAATTTTTGTCCAATTTAGATAAGATAGGGTTTAGTTAGAGCATAATTGTGTGATTAGGACTTTGAGAGATTTGATAATAATTCCAAAATTGGAATAATGAAATTATTTAGTGTGTGTGAAGCATATGTTTTGTAAGATTATGATAATAAAACTATTAATAGATTGATCAAGTTAATTATAAGCTTGTTTTTATTTAGTTATATTTCTTATACAGGCTTGGAAGTGTTGGTTGGTGGTTGGCCCAGACCAGGGTGAAGATAATCAATGATCTAACTACGTACCAATAATAGTTACCGGATATCACTTGGAATCATGTTATCACTTTCCAAAGTAAACTATTCGACCCTAATGCCTGGGTATCACGAATATCTACTTGGGATAAGACCAAATGTATATTAATGATTTAGGCACCAATCAATAACCCTTTTGCTTTCAAGTGTTTATGTTCTCTGTATTCGTCGTACTCATGCATGATTTGATCTTCCTATTTATAGGAGAATACTCATAGCTAGTCAAATGAAATTAATTATGAGGATTAATCGGCCCATTAATCGCCTCATAATTATCCCTATTATAGCCAATAGTGGTTACATGACCAATTAAACGTGGTCATAAAACCAGTTTTAACTGCCACTTGAATAGGTCAAAGTAATTACATATTTATCCCAGCAGTACTAACTTAGTAACTTGCTCTAGCAGTACTAACTTAGTACTAGCAGTAGTAACTATGCTTCAGCAGTACTAACAAAGTACTAGCAATAGTAACTCTGCTCCAGCAGTACTAATCAAAGTACTAGCAGTAGTAACTCTGTGAATGATTAAACCTTCTGATGAGTTACTCCCAATCACTATCAGAGTCAGGGTAGTCATGGACCTGATGGGCGTACACTCCGTACCTCCTGACCCATTGCCAGGTGTGAACTGATCCCTCAAGTGCACTAAATTTTCCAACAATCCTCCCTAAATTTAGTTCACTTCCTTTGCATGAAAATTAAACATTAAACAAAACATGTGCATAAACGAAATATCCTGAGGATTGAATTTCCATCTTAGTACATTACATGTTCAAATATTTGAGAATTAGGGTGTTCTAAGAATTGAACCCTTCAACCCATTTGAATACCTGAACATAAAATACACACAAGTTATTAAACACTTAAACGCTCCTGACACTATACAAGCCATGTGTTTATATCAAATTCATAAATGTTGTAAGAGCCAAAAGTCTAAAGCTCCCTGAAGCGGCAAAACTTCAACATTCACATAGGTGGTCCCTCTTTATTCATGCTCCTGCTTAGCACTTTTTTAAAGAAATTAACCTTTAAGAAGTAAAGACTTTATCCTTTTTTCCAGCAGGTTTCGAGCACAACCTTTTGATGATTGTAAAACATGTGCTCCAGTCCACTAAATGTTCAGCTTTCCACATTGAACTCAGCTCTCAAGTTTCCTCAGGAGGGAGTTAGGTGTCTTAGCATTCAGTGACTAAGTTGGACCTTAAACCCATCCCTTTAGCAAACTTTATGACTAAGTCTCTAGCCAAACCCTTCGTTAAGTGATCAACTAAATTTTGTTGAGATCTAACAAACTCAATAGATACCACCCCATTCATGATAAGCTCACGAATCATGCTATGCCTGACACCTAAGTGTCTAGACTTCCCATTGTACATCTGGCTATAAGCCTTTGCCAATGTAGCTGCACTATCATAACGGATAGAAATAGGTGCTATAGGTTTAGGCCACAATGGAATCTCAAGAAGCAAGTTTTTCAACCATTCAGCCTCTTTACCAGCAGCTGCTAAAGCCACAAATTCAGATTCCATTGTTGAACTGGTGATGCAAGTTTGCTTATTGGATGCCCAAGAAATTGCACCTCCACCAAGTAGGAATACCCAGCCACTGGTAGATGAATTGTCTTCAGTGTTATTGATCCAACTTGCATCAATGTATCCTTCTAATACTGAAGGATAACTAGTATATGAGAGACTATAATCCATAGTTCTCTTCAAATACTTCAGTACCCTCTGAATTGCTTGCCAGTGTTGAGCACTAGGATTACTAGTATACCTGCTTAGTTTTCCCACTGCAAATGTAATATCAGGTCTTGTACAAGTCATGGCATACATTAGGCAGCCAATCACCCTAGAATACTCAAGTTGAGATACAGCTTTGCCAGTATTAGGCATCAGCTTCTCAGTTGTATCCATAGGTGTACTCACTGGAGTACAATCAGAGTGGTTGAATTTTGTCAATACCTTATCAATATAATGAGACTGAGTGATAGAAATTTCATTACTCTCATGTTTGATCCTTATACCAAGGATAACATCAGCCTCCCCCATGTCCTTCATGGAGAACCTTGATGACAAAAATTCCTTTGTCAGGTCAACCTGATTTTGGTCAGTGCCAAAGATCAGCATGTCATCAACATATAGACAAATGATGACTCCTTTACCAGATTCATCAAATTTGCTATATACACATTTGTCAGACTGGTTAAGTAAATAACCACTAGACAAAACTACTTCATCAAATTTTTGATACCATTGCTTAGGTGCCTGTTTTAGTCCATAGAGAGACTTAATCAGTTTACACACCTTGTTTTCATTGCCAGGAAAGATGAAGCCCTGAGGTTGGTTCATATAAACCTCCTAATCCAATTCACCATTCAAAAAGCTGTCTTCACATCCATCTGATGAATAATCAAATTGTGAATTAATGCCAAAGCAATCAACAATCTTATGGTACTGATACGTGCCACAGGGGCATAAGTATCAAAATAGTCTATCCTTGACTTTTGTTTAAAGCCCTGAATGACTAGTCTAGCCTTGAACTTTTCAATAGTTCCATCTACCTTCATTTTCCATTTGAAAATCCATTTGCAACCCAAAGGTTTGCAACCAGGTGGTAGATCAGCCAACACCCAAGTGTTGTTGCCTATGATGGAGTCCATCTCATCATTTATTGCTTCTTTCCAGAAAGCAACATCCTGAGACTTCATTACTTCATCAAATGTTTTGGGGTCATCCTCAACATTAAAGCAATATGAGTGTTGGTCAGAGACCTCATCCCTTGTTTCTTCAATTAGATATAATTGAAACTCAGGTCCAAATGACTTTGGAGTCCTGATCCTTTTGCTCTTTCTGAGCTCAGGTTCAGGTTGTTGAACCACAACCTCATCAGGGACCTCATCAGAAACCTCTGATACACCAATGTCATCAGTTCCATTTGGAATCCTTTGACTTGGTCTAGGGACTGATGAGAACCTATTCTCATCAAAGATTTCATCCCTTGATTCAATTATTGAGTTAATTGAAACAGACTCATTAGGTTCAATAACATAGAACCTATATGCCTTGGAATGCTCAGCATATCTAACAAAGATGCATTCAATGCCTCTTTCACCCAAAGTTTTCTGCTTTGGATCAGGGAGTCTTACAACAGCCCTACAACCCCATACCTTGAGATAATTCAGGTTGGGTTTTCTTTTAGTCCAGAGTTCATAAGGGGTAACCTTGTTCCTTTTGTTGGGAACCCTATTTAATATATAGCAAGCTGTTAACATAGCTTCACCCTAGAGCCCTTAACTCAGCCCTGAATAGAACAACATGGAATTAACCATCTCCTTCAGCACTCTATTTTTTCTTTCAGAGATACCATTTTGCTGAGGAGTATAGGGAGCAGTCGTTTCATGGATTATACCAACAGACTGAAAATACAGAGTATCCATGTACTCACCTCCCCTATCAGTCCTTAATCTTTTGATCAGGGACCCAAGTTGCAACTCAACTTCAGTTTTAAATACTTTGAATTTATCTAATGCTTCATCCTTAGTATGTAACAGATAGACATAACAAAACCTAGAAGTATCATCAATAAATGTCACAAAGTACTTCTTATTCCCCAAAGAGGCAGTGGCATGCAAATTACACAGGTCACTGTGTATTAGCTCCAAGAGCTTAGTCTCACGTTTTACACCCTGAAAAGGTTTCTTAGTTATTTTGGTCAACATGCAAGTCTTACACTTTTCAGTGTCCATGTCAAATGCTGGGATTAACACATCCTTAGACATATCTTGCATCCTTTTATAGTGTACATGGCCAAGTCTAGCATGCCAGAGGGTAGAGTCATTCAGTTTAGAGGTTGACATAAAGGCTAAATTAACAATATCAGTGACAATATTAAGCCTGAACATTTGATTACACAAATAGCCAAAACCAATAAACATACCATGTTTAGACAAAACAAACTTATTAGATTTAATAACTTGTTTAAAACCATGATTATTCAAAACACTACTTGAAACCAAGTTTATCCTTATATCAGGAACATGAATAACATTAAACAAAGTTACAATCTTTCCAGAACTAAAACTAAGATCTACACAACCACGACCATGCACCAGGGCTGTTGACTCATTTCCCATGTGAAGAATAGAACCATCATTCAGTGACTCGTAAGTCTTGAACCAGCGTCTATCTTTGCACACATGAACAGTTGCTCTAGAGTCAACCCACCACGCAACATCATCATCCTGCACATAGTTAGATTCAGATACATATGTAACATAATAAATCTGAAAGGATTTATTAAACATATTCTGATCTTTAAGTGAGTTGGCAGAACCACTAGTGCCTGAACCATTGGCTTTACCACCAACCTTAACACCTTTTCAATCCCTTTTAATGTGACCAGTTTTGCCATATTTCCAACAAGTAGGTGTTTGATATGTGCAATTTATAATCCCAAAAGGATACACAAAGGAAATATGTGTAACCCCGGTTCGTTGTCCCGATGAAGGTGTGAATGGAATTAGTGATTCGGGTTCGTGAAATGTGTTGTGAATGGTGAAATAAGTGGGATAATGGTTTTAAAAGCTAAAATATGAAAACATAAACTAAAAATAACTAATTAAGCAGGGGAAACAATAATCTAAAGCACAAGGAGGCAAAAACGTAAGGAAACCTAAAAACGTGCAAAACCCGGGCTAATCCCGAGCTTTAAAAGTGAAAATAGTGAAATATTAATCCTAGGAATGCCAAATTAATTTTCCTAAGTTCTAAATGATAAAAGAAAATTTTAGAAAAAAGAATTATATTTTTTTTTTATTTTTATTTTAATTAATATGAATTAAAAACTATTTTAAAGAAATTAAATGATTAAAAATATTAACTGAAAATGGAAAATTATGAGAAAATACAAAAAAGTGCTAAATGTAATACTGATCCTAGGAAAAATAAGATGGGACGAACTGCTTATTCAGAATAGCAGTAATTAAGCTAAAAGGCAAATAAGCAAAAGATGAAACAAACTGGTTAAATAAAAACGGGTGCAAGGTAATAACTGATAAAAACCCTAGGGCAGTTGGAAATGATGTGTGGTGTGAGCTAGGTGACTGGGGTTCGAACCCCAGCCTTAGCTTTTTGAAAAATTAATTTTTATTTTTATTTTTTATTTTTATTTTGGAAAACTGAATAAGCAACAGATAATAAGCACTACTTAAAACTATAACTACTTCTGAAAACTTAAAATAAGTTGAGGATAAGCTATGGGGAAGCAGAGCAGTTAAGAAATATGGGGAAAAAACTAAGGACTAAGCAATAGGACTGATAAGCTAATAATAAGCTAGAGGGAATCTAGAACAAGCTGAATTAAGTTAATAGGAATATAATTTAACTATGAACATCAAAATAAGCTAACAATAGAAACAGATTAACCACTGAATAAGGAATAAGCCACAAAGCACTACTGAGTGTGCAGACTAAGAGGTGGTTACTGATGCAACTTTAGCAACTAGAAAAAGCTGTTCAAAACTATTTTAGAAAATTCAATAAAATAGGTGATAACTAAATAAGCTTCCAAAGATTATCTGTGAAAAGTTTCAGCTTATATTAACTTAAAATGAAGAAATTAAAAATCAAAAGCATGTGCTGATTTGGGGGTTCTAAGGACTGATGCAGTCTAAGATGGGAACTGAGATGATTTGCAGGCCTAATAAGCCAGCAATAAGCTGATCTAGAAAAATCCTAAAAATGGGGAATAACAATAAGAGCAACTAAGGTTTATCTACACAAAATTTTAGCTAATTAGGCCTTATAATGAACAAATGAAAAATGACACACATGGGCTGTTTGGGGGCAAGAACATGAATCTGATGCAGTCTGCTAGTGCAGATTTGTGTTCTGTTAAGTGCAATTTGGACCAAAACAATTCTAAGGTAAATGAAAGAGTACCTACGCTAGATAATCAACTAAATTAGCTATAAAGGACTAAGAAATACCACAACTAAGTGCTTAAAAGGCTGAACTATAATAAGCTACTATTAGAACAGTCCCTATCTATACTACCAACTCATAATCTTAAATTGCTTCAAAACAAACTAAAGCAGACCACAAAACAACTTATTTAAGCTACTTAAGGCAAGATCAAACTTCCCAAATAGGTAAATGAACAGTAACATGTCAACTTTGACCCATTTATGACCCTGTGCCAAACAGCCCTTATGGGGACTGTTTAGATCATTTAAAATAGAACAGACTTAATCTAAGCTAAGGAACCTAGTAACTATTGATTATCTAGCTTACTTAATACCTAATGAGCAACTTTCAGATGAAAATAAGCACTACATTAAGCTATATCCTAGATTGACTGTTTTTTGGCTTTTTAATGGTTTTTAAGTGAAATCTGAACATTCAAACTCTTAACTGTATTAAGGCTACAAGGAACTATAGAAAGCAATGACAACCAACAATAAGCAAAAAAAAAAGGCAAGAAATAAGCAGTTGACTAAAGTTGACTTTTAATAAAAACTGAAATTGAGTACAAATATTGAAAGCTGAAGAGTAAATGACAATAACCTGGAACAATAAGCTAGAATAAGCTAAACTATGGCTACTCTACTATTACACTACTCCTATTTCTAACCCTAAAAATCTAACACACTTTTCTGTGTGGAGAGGAAGGCTTTTATAGCCAGCTGAGAAGCTTCTAGGATCTTCAATCTTGGCCCTTGGATCAATCTTGGCCTTCAATCTTCAATTAGCAGCCCTAGGATCATTTTGGTTAGGTGTATCCACCAATCAAATGTTGGGATTTGTCCACGTCCTCAATCCATGTGTCAGTCATATGTCAGAAGGTTTCTAGAAGCATTAAATGTACGGGTAAATTAGTAGGAACGGGGTAAATGTGAGGTTGGGGATAAATGAACAGTAACTGGTGAAATTTTGGCGGGTTGGGGATGGTTTGACTGGGTTATTAATAAGAAGGGTATTTGTTTGACTTCGGGTTAAGGATCCTGACCGGATCTAAACACACACTTTGTGTTGGGGATACTTTGAGTGTATACTTGATAGCACGCGGAATTTACTACCAAGCACTTATAAGAATATGAGTTTGTGTTTGGTGATTGATTAAGTAAAAACAATAAGAACACACAATATCAACCAAACTTATCACTTCAATATATCGAACGATTACAATTATGAACGTGAATGATATATGTGTTTTTGTGTGTCACAAACCCTAATCTAAGGATCTCTTTTTATAATGCAAAGAGTCCTTTACACTGTTGGGCTACAAAGTACTGCTACATGAAGAAATTCAAAGTACTGCTCGATAGAAGTCAAAGTACTGCTCATGTTCTAAAGAAGTCAAAGTACTGCTAAAGATAAAGGACTAATATGCAAAATACGTTTAAGGATTAATGTGTAATTCTAGATTGTTCATAGAGTTATTATTAGATTATAATTAGAATTACTTGTCGTTCAAGTATTGTAAACCGACTAGGGTTTTCCTTGTGCCTATAAAAGGACCCCTAGGTTGGCATTAGAGATACGAGATTTTAGAGAAAAGTATTAGTCGATTATTAGAGTATTAGTGTTTAGAGTTTGTTAGTGAATCTGTGTAAAGTAAGCAGGTTCAAGGTTTAATATAATCAAAGTTTTGTGTTAATTCTTCTTAGCTTTATTGAAGTAGATTCCGCATACTTAACAAAGTATATCAGCGTTTCAATATTAGTAGTTTTGGATTTATCCAAGGTTGCTAAATCCTTAGACAAGCTACAAGTTAGTTTGGTCAGAGTATATCGATCCAACAAGTGGTATCAGAGCTTGTGTGGAAACTCTGATTAAGAAGAAACCCTTAAAACCGATTTAACAACAAACCCTAAACGATGACGACTGAAGTTGCACCAATCCCATCCATCACCTCACTCAGAATTCCTATCATCAAGAAGGTAGAATATGATCTCTGGAGTATGAAGATGAGGCAGTACCTTGCTATTACAGACCATGCTCTATGGGATGTAATTGTCAATGGTAATGTTGTTCTTGAAGAACCTATAGAAGTTGAAGGACAACCTAAACCACCTAAACCAACCTTGCCAGCAGCTACAAAGAGAAATCAAGATAAGGCTCTCAACATACTGATGTCTGCCATTCCTGATGGTCACCTACTAAAGTTTCATGATGCTAAGGATGCAAAACAATTGTGGGCTGCGATCAAGACAAGATTTGGAGGTAATGATGCTTCTAAGAAGATGCATAGAAACTTATTGAAGCAGCAGTTTGAAACTTTCACTGTTGGTGAAAGAGAAGGTCTTGATGCTGCCTATGACAGATTCCAAAATTTACTTAGTATGCTAGAGTTGTATGGAGCAGAGGTAACCGTTGAAGATGCAAATTTGAAGTTCTTAAGGAGTTTTCCATCTGTCTGGCATGTGGTTGCTACCATGATTAGAGGACAACCTGGATTGGAGTCTATGGACTTTGATGATCTCTACAACAATTTGAAGGTGTACGAGCAAGAGATGAATGGTCATAGTTCTCAGAAAACTCACAACATAGCTTTTGTGTCTTCTGAAAACAGAAGCAGTACTTCTACCAAAAGTACTGCTTATCCTTCTCAAAGTACTGTTGGTGATACACAGCATGTTTGCACAACCACTGTCACTACCACCCCATCACCAACAAACAACACCAACTCTGATGATGTTGTATGTTCCTTCTTTGCTCAACAAGCCACTCTACCTGTTACCTATCAAGAAGACTTGTTGCAGATTGAAGAAGATGCTTTAGAGGAGATTGACATAAGATGGAAAGTTGCCATGATCACTGCAAGGATCAAGAAGTTCATGAACAAGACAGGAAGGGGAATTGATTTCAAAGCCAAACAGGGTATCACTTTTGACAAATCCAAGATTGAATGTTTCAATTGTCAAAAGCTTGGACACTTTGCAAGGGAATGAAAGTTTGCAAAATATCAAGCAAACAGAATGATTGAACAACCCAAGGTTGAAAGAAAAGAGGTTCCTATTACTGAATCACAACCAAAAGCTTTGGTGGCTCAAGAAAATCTAGCTGAGATTGACTGGAGCAGTGAATTTGATGATGAACCTGTAACCTATTCTATGGTTGCAATGGAAGACTTTGATTGGAGCACAGCTTTTGATGAGGAACCAGGATATGCTGCTTTGGAATCAAGAGATGGTCTTGGAAGCTTTGACTGGAGCATGGAGAATGAAGATGAACCTGTTCAGATTGCTATGGTAGCTACTTCACCAAGTTCATCCAATGTCTCTGAGGTATGCTCTAAGTGTAATGATATGTATCAAAAGTTGCTTAAAGATTATGTGACTGAAAGAGATAATTGTAGAACAGCTAGGTCTGAGGTAGCTGGTTATCAATTAACTTTAGAGTCAATGGAAGCCAAAATATTAACACATGAAAATAATGAAATGGCTTGGGGAGAAAAATATGAGCAACAAGATTATCAATTAAAATTAAGTGAATGGAAGTTAGGATGTAAGGTGTCTGAATTAGAAAAGATTACTAAGGAAAGAGATGCTTTGTTAGAAAAACTTGGTAGTATTAAACAGGCAGGTCTATCACATGTTCAATTTGTTGAAAAACAAAGAAGAATAAACAGTAGAGCTGGACTAGGGTATGGTGTTGAGGATAGTAGTTCAGATGAGACCCCACCTAGTGATAAGGAGGAAATCTCACCTAGTGATGATGAACTTACTAGCTCAGAAGAAAACACATCTAGGAATGAGGAACCAATTAGTGAATCACCTCCTGAGTTTAAGAAAGATAAGGAGTACCACTCAGTTCCTCCACCCACTGGTAGACTTCAACCACCTAGGACAGATGTTTCTTGTTATGGTGTAGACAACCTAGAGTTTAGGAAGAAGCTTACTGGTTAATCTAGTTCTGAGAAACCCAAGGATGATTTTCAAAGGGGTAATGATCAAAAGTTTCCTACAGCCTTTCAAAAACAAGCAGTACCTCCAAAATCTTTTCAAAGTACTGATAGACATTCAGCAGTACCTCCAAGAGAAATTTTTCAAAATACTGCTAACTATAGGAAACCTTTTAATCATAGAAGAGGATTTGGGAATATGGAGCGAAAATTATGTTATGTATGCTATAGTCCTGATCATTTGATTAAGCACTGTGACTTTCACTCATAATATTTAAGTCAGTTCCCAAAGAATAGACCTGCCACCCAAAAGCCAAGGGAGACTAGACCAGTTTGGAATCACTCAAATAGGGTTAACCATAGTAATTTCTCTAAAGACTATAGGTACCCTCACCAGAAAAGACCTTTTTCAAAACCATCAGTACCCTCAAGTACTGATAAGTCTAAGGTTTCTCAAGCAGTACCCTCTAAAAGTACAGCTAAATTTTCACCCAGTCATGGTACTGCTAACACTTTTTCACATAAAAGACCTAAGAGATTCACTTCATATAAATCTAAAAGGTCTTACACCTCAAGCAGAGTACCTAGGTCAGAGAAACCTAAAGTCAAACGAAATTGGGTTAAGAAAGAAAGTACTGATGGGGAACAAGCAGTACTTTCATCAAATAAGGGTGAAACAGGGAGTGTTGTTGATAATACAACACAGGACATGGGACCAAAGCAAATAATCATTGACCATGCCTTCAAAACCAGTGGAGATTACATACTGAAGGAATTCAAGTATGTCACTCCACAAGGGGAACACAAGTCAGTAATGGCTTGGGTTCCTAAAAGAAACTAACCCTTTTCTTTTACTGTGCAGGGCAACCCAGATGAGGAGCTTAAAGATCATATTATTGTTGATAGTGGTTGCTCTGGCAGCATGACAGGGGACAAGGAGATTGATGCGCGTGATGTGTCGTTGCGGTTTAGCAGTATTAATGCCTACTCAAGTTTTAAATTTATATTTAGCCGACTTATCAATAACACACACACTTAACGAGCAGTGTACCCGGTCAGTATGAATATAATGGTAAGTAGAGTGTCGATCACTAAGAGTGGAACGTATAATCTAGTTAATCTAATCAGTATTTTAATATCCTAACGCAAGGGGGTTTCAGCCTGAGAGACTGGCACAGTTTGTTTGCAATTAAATAATAAAATAAACAATAGGCACGAATCAGCAAGTAGCACACACGTACACAGATAGATACTAGAGACAATAAGAGGGCTGTCCTTATGATTAAGTAGATTGTCACTTGTTTTATTGATAGCTTTATATGAAGTGTATGTAATTAACCCTTTCTCGTTGGTCCTATTCTCATCGGCGAGTAAACCCTTAATGATTACTTATGTCTAAAAGTTATTCCTAAGTGATCAATTTAGAAACAACCGTGGGAGCCACACCTTGTCCCGCAGTCGGGTGCCCGCAAGCCACTAATAAACACAGAGGTTATCAATGCACTAATAAGTAGTAACCAAAGACATCAACATATAAACTTTAATTGATGGGAAAGCAAGTATTAAAGGGAGTGCAATCTTTCCGTTGTCACATTACACAAGCCACCAATCCTGATGAATTAAAGTTTGCTAAAACAATAAAACAAAACTACTTAATGAATTAAATACATGCAGCACCTTCTTACAGCTCTTGTATCTTCGATTTGGTGTGTCTTGTGCTGCCTCTTGACTGAATTCGTCCTTCTCTTCTGTTCGGTCTTTAGGTTTTAGGGTTTCCGAATCTCTTGTCCTCGTCTGGTCTACGGGGTATTTATAGTTTGTGTCTGAGGGAAGATGCGGCGCATCTACTTAAGTAGATGCGGCGCATGTACTTAACTTCGCGTGGGGTCCAAGATTATAATATTCAGGAATATTCGTACACCGCCAGAAGATGCGGCGTAACTCCATGATTAGATGCGGCGCATGTCCTCTTGTATCTTGGATCGTATCTGGTGATATCTTGATAGAGATGCGGCGCATGTTGATAGTGAGATGCGGCGCATCTGGAGCAGAATTGACTTGATCTTGTCCATGTCAGTAGACTTCCACTTTATGTACGTTTTGCTCCATTATTAGTCCAAAATCGCTAAGTTTCACCAAATGCTTGTTTTTACCTGAGAATTACAAAAGTAAACAATTAAGTATCAATCCTCATACATAATATAGTAAAACAAGTCAAATTAATAGGATAAATGATAGTAATAAAATGTACTTATTTGAGTTCATCAAATATCCCCCCACTTGAACTTTACTTGTCCCCAAGTAAACCTTAGATTAAAACTTATGAAAATGTATCCTAAAAGATGTTAGGATTTATTTTTATATTTAAGCATGTATTCGTTTATTTCGTAATCACACAACTAAACACTTAACGAATTAGAAGTAAAATAAAATAAGTCGATAAAAGCAAATCTAATCGTTTAACTGTCCAGTCGCGACGAATATTCTATCATAAGCTTGGTAAGTATACACATCTCCACCACTAAAGCTAAGGAATAACGAGTCTAAAGCGGTAAAAAGGGTTTTTAGGCTTAAGGGTTAATTATTCTTATTTACACTATCGATCTCAAATTCCAGAAAAGGCGACAAAATCACAAATACATGATCGAATCCACGAACACGATACTTGCAATTGCTCAAATCCTTAACTCGAATAGGCTAAAGATAGGTCCAAACTTCACCAATAATAATATATCAAAAAGGGCGACAAAATCATAAATACATAGCCGAATCCACGACCACGATACTTAAGATTGCTCAAATCCCTAATCTCAATAAATCAAAGGTTCGGTTGGATAAAGAACAATACAGGGTATGGATAACATTTGGGATATAAATTGGTGTAAAAATAAAAATAAACAAAACAAATAAATTAAAATCCTAAGTGTGGTTAATCACTATCCCAACCATCCCATGAATAAGACTCATATCATTGAATAACTCACGCTTTAACACTTGAAACGCACGCTTTAGGTAGACACGAATTATACTCAACAAAATCTTAATCAAAGAATAAACCTTAATTGGCGATCCCATAACTGCCAATTCCCATTCAATCCATAGATATAGTACAACAAATAGTGGTGATATCGACCACTTACATAACTTTACATCGTTGGCTTAAAATAAACATCCAACTCTTTTTTCTTTCTTTTTTCTTTTCTCATTTTTTCGATTTTTTTTTTTTTTTTTTTTTTTTTTTTTTTTTTTTTTTTTTTTTTTTTTGAAACATAAACATAGATGTGTAAAATTTCACCACATCACTACAACTTTCTTTCCGGATAATTTTTCCATACTTTTCATAACTTCAGAAATAATGGTAAATAGTGAAAGTAGTAAACACACGAAAAATAAACTTCAAAATATATAATATTTACTTTCACTCCAATTGCATTGTGCAATTTCCCGACCTAACCATAGATAATGAATTACGCACGCGAACACAGGTAATGTAAGGAAACACACTCTGCCTATAACAATTAACCAACCACGGATTCTAATCTACAGGGTAGGCTAAGGTGTAAGGTGTAACGAAACATTTTAAACATAGGTGTAAGAAACGAAAGGAATGGCTCTGAGGGTTTTTCTAGGGGTATCTTACTCTAAAAGTGAGAGTAACAAAAGGGTTTGTACGGGGGTTAACTAACCAGTGTAGTTAGTTAATAACACATAACATATAAAGGCTATTTGGGTGTAATCCTAGAATTTTACCAAGTTAGACAAGTCATTCCAATTAAATAAATAATACTCATTATGGTGGTCTCGAATAGTATACAAGCCAAGTTCTAAAGTTTACAAGTCACCGGCACACTCATAGATTTGTGAATTTTGAGAAATCACAATTTTTGAAAATAACGTCATGTGTGCAGTTATGCAACTTAGATCTTAAACAAAAACATGCTAAAAAAAAAATTTTAAGTTTGATATATTAAGCACATTTTTAAGCATAATTTTTGAAAAAGTTTAGGACAAGTAATTGTTAAGTGTTCTAATTCTCCTATCCCCCCACTTAAGTTAAACAACGTCCTCGTTGTTTGTATAAAAGGTTAAAAACTGGAAATAAAAGAATTAGAACGGAAAAACTCCCCTGAGATTTGCTCGGTATGATCCTCCATTTGTATATGAGCAAAAATCATCTTTCTTGTGGATTAGAATGTTAAAGCTTCATACTTGATGTATCCACATGAAATTCAGGAAACTATAATACCACCAACACTTTAAAACACACCTAAGATAAGAAAGGTTCAACTTGCATAATACATTAGTAGTTAGATAAAAATAAAACTTAAAAATGAAAACTGAAAATCATCAGGTCAGTCGATGCGCCGTATCCTATTGAAGAAGATACGCCGTATCGAGCCTGGAATAAATACGGATCAGAATAAAGATGCGCCGCATCCTTAACCAGGGATGCGCCGCATTAAAATAAACTGATAAATAGTTTTAAAGTCGAAAATAAAAATGCAGAAAAATAAAATAAGATATGACCATTGCAGGAGATGCGTCGCATCTCAGGACTGAGATGCGCCGTATCTTCGTGCGGCCTGGACTGACTCGACACAGAAAACAGTAAAATAAATGATAAATCCGGGTTGTCTCCCGGCAAGCACTTGTCTTTATTCCAGAGTCTTCAAGTTAGACTCACGTTCAGCTCCTTAGTTGGTCCTTGTCACGGTCCATCCTTCTTCCTTCATCCGAAAGATTTTCCCGTATATCTCTGCGACGTTTTCTTCCGTTCGACTTAGTCTAGTATAATTCTTTGTTTTCACCGCAGTATATTCTTCATCAGGACCCAAAGAATATTTGATGATTTTAAATTTTTCAGAAATAATCATGGGTGGCTCATTGTATGGAATCCCAAGTAGTTGACACTTTCTTTTGGTGAACTCTTCTTCGTCCTTGTCAACAAACTTAAAATAAGGATCCTTAATCAAATAGTCATCTAGTTCCTCAATCAACGACTCATTATTATTATCATCTTGAATCGCCTCCCATTCTCTTTCCAAATCATATTGTAACCGTCGACTAAGCTTTGTGAAATCATCAAACTGTTTATGCACCCATTCCCAGAAAGTAGTATCCGATGTCCCCTTAAGTCCTTTCAAGCGTTCAATCCTGCCCTTTTCTTGTAAAGCCTCCGATTTTCGTGGGCAGTCTTCAACATTATCGTACCACTCATAATCTTCAAAGGTTACATCCTTTCCAACTCTTTTCATCCCAATTATACTTCCCCCATTACAGGTTCCGTCACTTTTATAATCACAGGTTGGCCAAACACTACTCCCGTCTTTGAAAACGAAGGGTGTACAGGTATGATTAATGTGCTCAAATTCCCATGGTTTATCCCAAACCCATGGTACTTGGTCATTCCATTCATAGTACCAGGTGTTTTTTAAATCGTCATAAGTCTTAAATCCTGGTAGATCCCCAGTAAGCACATCATCATCGACTCGAAGAAGGTAGTTAAATTCCTTGAACTGCTTGCACAAGGGTGTCTCATACTCTAACAAATCAATGTCAATTCTGAAAAGTTCTTCAATGCCCTCATTGATTGTTGAATCATGATGTGACAACCCATAATCGCTTTCTACTTCTTCGTCTTCTCCTCTCATCCAATATACCCATAATGCATCCTTAGTAGCTCGATCCATGCTCTTATGGTTATTAAACTTACTAGCTAACCATTCTGAAAAATCAACATCGTTAGGGTCATGGTTAACGTCAAAGCAAACCTTTCCAATCATATTCTTTTTTATCTCCATGAACTCGTTAAATTGCTTCTTAAAACTCCGAGTCAACCATGAAGTCATAATCTCCTTGACTTCGTTTGCAGGGGCAAATTCCGGACTACCATATTTGAGTTCTAACCAATCATTGAGGGAGAGGTCTATCAATCTTACTATTCTGCCATGAAATAGTAATTCCGCCAAAGCATAATTCATGTCATTATCCTGATAGTTCTCATCTAATCCCTTGTACCACTCGAAATAAGGCATGTAAGAGTTTTGGGTATTGTCTCCACTACAGTTGTTGTTGCTTGAGTCCATGTATGCAAGAGAGAATTTCCCATCATCCTCTTCGATAGTAGTCCAGTTCAATCCTTCTGCTTCAATCTTAGGCCATAAGAGCGACAATTCTTCTCCAGTGTACCTCACAAATACATCATAAACGCATAAATTCCTTAAAAGCAGCTTCAAGAGGAGTCTCCCAAGAGAATAAGTCTGCATCGATCATGAGTACATTGAATGAATCTGAAAACAAGCATTCCTTAGCAAGATATCCGTTAACTGACATGTCTTCCATAGCAAAATCTGTCATCCAAGGTAAAATCATCAGTAGGATTTGTTCGCAAGGAGAGAAATTAATGAATATAGAAACGGATATAAGAATAAAAATAGCTGATATCTGCAGACGATGCGCCGTATCCAAAGAGTTGGATACGCCGTATCTTATAATCGTTAAAAATTTAATCAGACTTTATTCAGAAAATAGATACGCCGCTTAGAATTTATGAATGCGCCGTATCGAATTAATCAATCAAAAATCAGTTTATCTAATTAAAATTAAATGCGTCGTATTAACGAAAGTTAATGCGCCGTATTTTCGTTACGTTTAAAAATAAAAGATTTTTGATTCAGTAAGATGCGCCGTATCGACGGAAATCGATACGCCGTATTTGTTTAATAATTCGCAAACTGTTTTTAATTAAAATAATAGATACGCCGTATCTTCAGAAGAAGATGCGTCGTATGGCGTTAACGTTTAGAAAAATTTTTATCAAAATCAGATACGCCGTATCTACAAAAGCAGATGCGTCGTATTACTTTATCGCTTAGAAAAATTTTCTCGTTAAAAACAGATACGCCGTATCTTGGGGAAAAGATGCGTCGTATCGAATTAATTAAACGCGTTGTATTAAAAAAATTAAACGCAATACGCCGTATCTGAGAAATCAGATGCGCCGTATCGTTTGATTTAGCACAGTACAACGATAGCAGAACACACCAAAAACGAAAAATAAAACAAAAAATAAAACACACGTTAACACACAAAAATAAAACAAAACAACAAATAACACACAATACAACAAATACAAAATAAACACAATACAAAATATGCAAAATACATGATGAATTATCTAATAAAAAGAAAAACCTAATTAAAATACTAATCAAATTAACAGAAAATAACAATTCACTCCCCGGCAGCGGCGCCAAAAACTTGATGCGCGTGATGTGTCGTTGCGGTTTAGCAGTTTTAATGCCTACTCAAGTTTTAAATTTATATTTAGCCGACTTATCAATAACACACACACTTAACGAGCAGTGTACCCGGTCAGTATGAAGATAATGGTAAGTAGAGTGTCGATCACTAAGAGTGGAACGTATAATCTCGTTAATCTAATCAGTATTTTAATATCCTAACGCAAGGGGGTTTCAGCCTGAGAGACTGGCACAGTTTGTTTGCAATTAAATAATAAAATAAACAATAGGCACGAATCAGCAAGTAGCACACACGTACACAGATAGATACTAGAGACAATAAGAGGGCTGTCCTTATGATTAAGTAGATTGTCACTTGTTTTATTGATAGCTTTATATGAAGTGTATGTAATTAACCCTTTCTCGTTGGTCCTATTCTCATCGGCGAGTAAACCCTTAATGATTACTTATGTCTAAAAGTTATTCCTAAGTGATCAATTTAGAAACAACCGTGGGAGCCACACCTTGTCCCGCAGTCGGGTGCCCGCAAGCCACTAATAAACACAGAGGTTATCAATGCACTAATAAGTAGTAACCAAAGACATCAACATATAAACTTTAATTGATGGGAAAGCAAGTATTAAAGGGAGTGCAATCTTTCCGTTGTCACATTACACAAGCCACCAATCCTGATGAATTAAAGTTTGCTAAAACAATAAAACAAAACTACTTAATGAATTAAATACATGCAGCACCTTCTTACAGCTCTTGTATCTTCGATTTGGGTGTGTCTTGTGCTGCCTCTTGACTGAATTCGTCCTTCTCTTCTGTTCGGTCTTTAGGTTTTAGGGTTTCCGAATCTCTTGTCCTCGTCTGGTCTACGGGGTATTTATAGTTTGTGTCTGAGGGAAGATGCGGCGCATCTACTTAAGTAGATGCGGCGCATGTACTTAACTTCGCGTGGGGTCCAAGATTATAATATTCAGGAATATTCGTACACCGCCAGAAGATGCGGCGTAACTCCATGATTAGATGCGGCGCATGTCCTCTTGTATCTTGGATCGTATCTGGTGATATCTTGATAGAGATGCGGCGCATGTTGATAGTGAGATGCGGCGCATCTGGAGCAGAATTGACTTGATCTTGTCCATGTCAGTAGACTTCCACTTTATGTACGTTTTGCTCCATTATTAGTCCAAAATCGCTAAGTTTCACCAAATGCTTGTTTTTACCTGAGAATTACAAAAGTAAACAATTAAGTATCAATCCTCATACATAATATAGTAAAACAAGTCAAATTAATAGGATAAATGATAGTAATAAAATGTACTTATTTGAGTTCATCAGAGATCCTGTCAGATTTTAAGGCATATTATGGAGGAAGAGTTGCATTTGGTAATGATCCTGATGGAGGGAGAATCACTGGCAAAGGAACCATCAAGGATGGATGTATTGATTTTAAGAATGTTAGATATGTGAAGGAGCTCAAGTTCAATCTTTTGTCAGTTTCTCAGATTTGTGACAAGAAGTACCCAATTCTGTTCACTGATACAGAATGTCTTATTCTCTCTCCTGAGTTCAAGTTTGTTGATGATCACTTGGTAACATTGAAAGTACCAAGAACCAATGATGTGTACAGTTTAGACTTAAAGAGTCTCAATTCTGCTGGAAGAGCAACATGTTTAGTAGCCAAGGCATCATTGGAAGAAGCACATCTATGGCATAGAAGACTAGGTCATGTAAATTTCAAAAACATCAACAAGCTGGTCAAAGGCAATTTAGTTAGAGTTTTACCTTCGAAAATATTCAAGACTGATCATTCATGTTTGGCTTGCAAGAAGGGTAAACAACATAAAGCTTCATGCAAGAAGCTTGAGGACAGAGTTATTAGAGAACCTTGGGATGATTAACTACTAGGCTACATTTGAGGGAGACTTTAGTATTAGTTAGTATACTTTCTTTCAGTTACTAATGAAAGTATTAGTCTTTTAGTTTATTTTAGTACCTATGTTGTATTTAAGGGGAGGAAACATGGTTATTAGTTAGAAGGTTGTGGATAAGAAGATGGAAAGTACTGATTTGCCATACAAAGTACTGGTCCGGCAAAGTACTGCTTCAACGTACTGCTTTGAAGAGTACTGGTTATGTGAGAAGTACTGCTTACGTGAAAGTACTGTTCCAACGGTCAAAAATGTGGGGTTACAGTTAATTAATTCATTACGGAGGGGGTAAAAGCCAAATACAATGGTAACACTATTAATTAGGCTTTGATTTTTTAAATCTTACCCATATTTACCCTATCCCATTATACCGATTATCTCTCTCCACTTTATTCTTATCCATCCATTTATTCATTCGGTATCTACGATTCTAATCGCAATTTACCTTCGCTTAACACATTCTTTTCCTCTTCACAATCAATGGCTACCCGTGATTTCTGTTCTAAGCATAACGTGGTCGCGAACTTGGATAAAACAGCAAAGAATGTTGATTTTCATGCGATAATTGATTTCTTGATTGGGTCATCAATCAATTATGCTATTTTGGTAAACCATGATGTAATTGGACCATGGATTCAACAGTTTTGGTCTACTGCTAAGTCTGATGAACAAGATGGTGTTCCTTTTATTCGTGCTAAGGTTGCTGGTCAAGCAATTAGGATTACTGAATCTTCAATTAGGGAAGATTTGCAGTTTAATGATGCAGGGAGTGCTATTCGTTTTGAAAGACAAGAGATTTGGGATACACTCAGGGATATTGGGTATGAAGGTGATCTCACCATACTTACTTTTCAGAAGCCATTATTTAGTCCACATTGGAAATATCTCATACATGTTCTACTTCACTGCTTGAGTCCTAAGAGTACTTCATGGGAGCAGTTTGGTCAGAACATTGCTTCTGCATTGGTAGGTTTAGCTACAAATCGTCCTTTCAACTTTTCAAGGATTATTTTTGATGGAATGCTCTCACACATCACTAATGGTTCACCATTCTTGATGTACCCAAGGTTTATTCAGGTATTCTTAAACAAACAACTTGAGGGAATTTCTAAACCTCAAAGTTTTCTACCTACAGTCACACTTCCACCAAAGGTGTTTACATTTATTGCTAAGAAGAGTATCAAGTTCTCTGGGAGAAATACACCTTTGACAGCCCATATATTGGAAGTTGCACAAGCAGTTAGGGATGCAGAGCAAGAGCAAGAACAAGAGCAAGAGGAATCCTCTGCATCAGCAATTAATGAGCAACCAGCTTCAAGAGAAGATAGTGCTTCTCAACATACTGCTTCTCAACATATTGCTTCTCCAGTTGCTGAACCATCTCCACAAAGTGCTACTCAGGAGAATTCACCTCAAACTGAGACTCCACCACCAACTCCCAATGATTATGCTTCCACAGATAGGCGTCCAACATCTGAGGAAGATGAGGAAGTTGTTGAGGATGTCTTGACCAACTATGAGCTTTCAAGGGAATTAAGGAGGCTCAAGAAGGTCACTGATGATCAAGCTGATCAGATATTGGATTTGACAAGAAAGTTCAGACGATTAAAGAGGTTTGTTTGGCCATTAGTAAAGCAACACAGGTTGTGGGTAAAGTCACAGAAGAAGACTGGTCAATACTCAAAGAAGTCTAAGTCAAAGACAAGAAAGATCAATAAGCAATCTTCATTCCAATTGGGGAGGAATTTAGAGAATTTGAATGAAGATACTGGACTCAATGAAGATACTGGGCTTTATGATGATACACCACTTGAAGATATTCCTCATGAAGATACTGTTGAGAGGAAAAGTGATGAAACAGAGCAGATCAACATTGAAGATGCTACTGTTGAAGTAAAAAGTGGTGATACTGAGGAACTAGATTTGGAAGGAATTGATGCTGAAAGTACTGCTCTTCAAGGTACTGCTCATCAAGGAACTATTACACCAAGGAATTTGGATTTTGAAGAAGATGTTGGTCCATCAAATCAAGTTCAAGAGGAAGTTGGCCCTTCCAATCCAGTTCAACAGGAAGAAGAGGTTCGAAAACATACTGAAAGTGATGATGAGACCATTGCTGACATCATGTTGAATATGTCTAGACCAAGAGGCATAAATATTTCTGATGTTGAACAACAACCTCATACTTCTTCTCAACCTACCCAGGAATTAGATCCAAAAGACAAAGGTAAAGGGATCATGGTAGAAACTAAGAAGAAGAAGCTTACCTTGAAAGAACTAAGAGCTATTCAGGATGCTAAAAATGAGGAAGCTGCAAGGAAATTACAGGTTGAATTAGATGCTGAAGAGTCAAGGAAACTTATTATCAAACCTAGAAGGCCACAAAGTAAAGCTCAAGAAAGAAATTCTATGATGGCTTATCTCAAAGGAAGAGGATATACAGGTTTGGTGAAATTGACACATACAGAGATGAAGGATTTGTATGATGCTGTTAGGGAAGCTGTAGAAAAAGATCTTGCAAGTATTATATCTTTTGATTCGTTCAAAGATAAGAAGCTTGAAGATAGTAGAAAGGAAAGAGTTGTTACAAGGAGCTTAAAGAGGAAAAGAACAACAACTGATGAACAGTCATCAAAGAAGCTTAAGGATTCTATTAAATTAAGAGTAGACACAGCTGATGAACTAAGAAACTACTTGAGAGTTGTTGACTTTGAGTATCCAAAATTAAATGAAGTTGCAGATAAGAAGTCCAAGATTTCTACATTCTCATTTGTAGATTCACAAGAAGGGGACTACTTGATATTTCATAGACAAGATGGAAGCTTTAGAGTATTCAACTTGTTATGGGATATTTTACATCTGATAGACAGAGAGGATTTGCTTCAGCTATATCTACAAGTGCAGACATATTTTGAACATATTCCACCATAAGGAGTAGGTTTGGTTCTGGTAGGAGATCTCACAACCATCTGGGAAACAGAAGAGACAAGTGATAGTGTTCTCTGGGAAAATCAAGAGGATTGGGAAATTAACAGATGGAGGTTCTTTGAATCAGTGGGAATACATGTTTTAGAGCTAGAAGATGGAACAATGATCCACATGCTAGCAGAGCAAAGATATCCACTTACTAGAGATTTGATGATCAGAATGCTAGATTATGGCATGGAAGTGGAAGAAGAAAGTGAAACTGCATTGATGGTGATTGGATTGTTCATCAAGTGGACAATGCTGGCTGAAGATTGATGCATAACAACTAGTATGATATTTATAATATAAATCTTTTGAAAAATAAGTACTTTATTTAAAAGTACTGCTTGACAAACAGTACTTTCTCAAAGTACTGCTTGCAGCATGAAACCAGTAAAGTTTTTTGATAAAATCAGTGATTTTTGAAAAGTGCAAAAACATTTTGAAGCACAAAAGATTTAAACAGCAATAAATGGTATTCAACTCACCATGTTTATGTAAACAAGAAAGAGTTTGACTCATCATGAGGGTACGGCTCTGATGTGATTATCAAATCCATTTTTAGTTGACAATTTACTAAAAATTGTATGGTTTTCAACTCACCATATCTATGATAGTGAAGAGTTGGCTAGCCCACAAGATAATGGCTTGTGGTAAAGGCTGTGGAAAACCATTGTATGGTAATTAGTTCACCATGGTAGTGATTGTACTAAAAGAACTAGCTAGTCAAAAGCAAACGGCTATTGGTAAAGACTAATCAAATCCGTTGATAGCTGATGATTTGCTAAAAATCATATGGTTATCAATGTACCATGGTTCTTAAACCTAAACATTGGCTACTCCAGAGTTAATGGCTTTGGTAAAGAGACATCAAAATCCATTAAGTTTTCAATGATTCACCTCTCACAGGAGTTAACACACCTGGAAGTGATGAGAATAGTATGAAACTTTTAAGATCTGATGTACCTATTGCCAATATGATGCTGAGTTGCTGAAAAGATTGTTGCTGAAAAGATCTTTTGCGAAAGATTCAGTTAATGATTACTTTGATGATGATAAAACAAACATGAGACAGAAGTTAATGATACAATCTTTCCTTGAAGATAAAGATGTTGAAGTTAAAGAAATACAAAGGAACTTGAATCAAGCAAGGAATTCAAGTTAGGGATGTGGCTACAAGTACTGCTACATGAAGAAGTCAAAGATGTCGATAGAAGTCAAAGTACTGCTCATGTTCTAAAGAAGTCAAAGTACTGCAAAGTAAAGGACTGATATGAAAAATACATTTAAGGATTAATGTGTAATTCTAGAATGTTCATAGAGTTATTATTAGATTATAATTAGAATTACTTGTCGTTCAAGTATTGTAAACAACTAGAGGTTTTCCTTGTGCCTATAAAAGGACCCCTAGGTTGGCATTAGAGTACCGAGTTTATTAGAGAAAAGTTTTAGTCGATTATTAGAGTATTAGTGTTTAGAGTTTGTTAGTGAATCTGTGTAAAGTAAGCAGGTTCAAGGTTTAATATAATCAAAGTTTTGTGTTAATTCTTCTTAGCTTTGTTGAAGTAGATTCCGCATACTTAACAAAGTATATCAGCGTTTCCATATTAGTAGTTTTGGATTTATCCAAGGTTGCTAAACCTTAACAAGCTACAAGTTAGTTTGGTCAGAGTATATCGATCCAACACACTAGACTTCCACTAATAAACCACAATTAACAAACACAATAACATCATATACATACAATAACCATTACAAGTCATGCTTTTTAACAACACAATTCACATTACTCAAAACATTTTAACAAGCTTCATCTCCATCCAAGTTAAACAAAGTAAAATATGGGACTAGAACTCCTCAACTCGAAGCTTCCATAATCACCACTAATCTATCAAACAATACATACCACATAACACCGCCCAGCTAAAGCTATAGTCATGTAACACATATATATATATGTCTAAGGTTCATTGACAATCTAAACACACCTTTGTTTGGAATATTTGAGGTGATACTTTAGCACGCAATTACTAATCAAGCACTTAGAGGAATATATGATTACGTTTGGTGATTGATTAAGTAAAACAATAAGAACAACGATATCAACCAAATTTATCGCTTCACTATATTGAACGATTACAATAGATCTGAATGATATGTGTATATCGTATTGTATGACATGTATATCAAACCCTAATCTAAGGATCTCCTTTTATAATGTAAAGAGTCCTTTACACGTAAAACATCTAACCATATCATTCTATACAAATAAGATATTTACCATATCTTTTCTATAATTATCTTCAAACGGTTTCATCTTGATCTCTTAAGCAGTCCAAACTTTTCTTCCTTCAGCAGTTCTAACTGCTCTTCCATCAGCAGTCTTAACTATCCTTATATCAACAGTCTTAACTGTTCTTGTATACTTCAACCGTACAAACTGCTTAAGTTTAATTCCCAACAATCCTCCCCTAAACTTATGATTTCGATGCAAATCAATAAGTTTCTTGAATTAAACATCTGATATCGTTGATGGGGTGGATTGTTTCAAATACTTGACTTGAATCACGAAACACTTTGAGAATTATCTTTACTATCATACTCTTTTGATCAACTCCTCAAAAGTTACCAAAATAATTTAATTCCATCAAGGAATTAATTCCTTATACCAACCCAAAGTTAATTCTGCATATCAACCACGCATTAAATGCATTAAACCCTCATTAACTCTATAAAACTCACATATCCACACAAATCTTCTTCAACACAAATCTTTTAACTTTTTCAATCACAATGTCTTCTTACTAAACATATAGAAATTCATCAGATTCTTCTTCAGATTCCGATGATTCAGGATGGAACAACTATTTTCCCCTAACTATTCTTCAACTTCAAGAGTTAATCTTTCAAAGAAAAAGACTAAAATCCACATCTGAAGAAACTTCCTCCGATGAACTTCCTCCTTATGTTGGATGATTCATCATCCTCTCGTGAACTCTCTGATGATGATGAACTTCACAAACTATCAAACTTACTACAAAGAATTTGAGAAAGCAGCATCATCAGTGAAGATCCCTGTTCCAAAGAAGAAACTGAGAAGAAAAAGCCTGAGAAGCAAGCAATTTCCATCTCCAAGATCGTAATACTTGGCACTTCCCTGCAAAAAGTGTCTGAACTCATGGGTAGCAGAGGAGCCCGCAGCAAAATCATGCCGGATATCATGGAAAAGGAAAAGGAAAACTTGAGTAGTTGTAGTTTTGTTGATTTTGTGTTGTGTAGGTTGTTTTTGGTTTCTTTTGTTGGTTGGTTTTTCCTTGTAACCTATGAAGCTAATGAATCCACCTTTATAATGAATAACTTTAAGCACTTCTTATAATTCATCACTGACTTCTTAATTACCTCCGCTGAATTTCATAATCAGCAATCATCTTTAACAGCAACTAGAACAAACTTTAATTCCTCCCCTGTTTGGAAGAATCCTCACCATCAGATGAATTAGAACATAAGTATCCAAACTCAGCATCCAATAAGACCATTTGTACAAGTTACCATCAATTCAGTTGTTTAAGTTTCAAACTGCTCTCAACACTTCCAGATGTATTACCTTCTGAGAGAGGTGTATCACAGAGCATAAACTCAATAGGAACTAAGTTTTTAACAATCAGTACAAACTGGTGAAGCCAGCAGTTCAGACTGTTTACTCCAGCAGTACTAACTGTTAGCAAAAATTTTTCAGAGATAAAATCAAATTTTGAATTTTAATTTGTGGATTCGAAAACAGTTTTTGTCCACTTATAGTTTTTAGCAAACTATCAGCTATGAATGGATTTGACTTGTCTTTACCAATAGCCGTTTGCTATGGACTAGCCAACTCTTCACACATAGATTTGGTGAGTTGATAACCAACCAGTTTTTGGTAAACTGTCAACCATAAACGGATTTGAGTAGTCTTTACCAGAAACCGTTTGATCTGGACTAGTTGATTCTTATGTTGATTAGACATGGTGAATCAATTACCATTTGTTGTGTGACAAGCATTCACACTTGACAAACCAAACCACCACACTTTTCAAAGCACAATCCAAAGCAAAAAGCTTTTCTTAACCTGAAATGTTAGTCCAAAACCAAAGAAAACACAATACACAATATTCTCTTTTAAAAAAAAATTATTCCATTTGACTAACAAATTCACAAGCAGTCTGAAAAACATTCAAGCAGTCTCAACTATACAAATAGCACAACTAACAGTACACAATCCAAAAACATTTACACATTAATCTTTTGAAGGATTAAGCATTCCAATACCTGTTACCAAGTACTGAAATCTGCTTACATCAAAACCTTTTGTTAAGAGATCAGCAAAGTTGTTATCAGTGTGTATTTTAACAACTTGTATTAACTTCTTTTCAGCACAGTCTCTTATAAAATGATGTCTAATTTCAATATGTTTAGTTTTTGAATGTTGAACTGGATTCTTAATTATGCACATTGTACTGTTATTGTCTATATGTATAATTGTGTTTAAGAAATTGTACCCATAATCAAGCATCTGGCTTTGAATCCATAGAACTTGAGCACAACAACTTGCAGCAGCTACATATTCTGCTTCAGTAGTAGATATAGCCACCATAGTCTGCTTCTTACACTGCCAAGAGATTAATCTTCGACCTAAGAATTGACAACCACCTGTTGTAGACTTTCTATCCATGCTAGCACCAGCATAATCAGAATCAGAGAATGCAACAAGATCAAATGCAGACTCTTTAGGATACCATAGCCCCAAGTTAGGCTGTCCTTTAAGGTATCTGAAGATCCTTTTTACTACTGTGAGATGAGACACCTTAGGATTGACTTGGAATCTTGCACAGGTACACACAGCAAACATAATATCAGGCCTAGATGATGTAAGATACATCAGAGACCCAATCATAGATCTATACATGTGCACATCCACATCTTCACCACTGTGATCCTTTAATAACAAATGTGTCTCCTTGTCAATTGGTGTGCTAGCAACCTTGGCATATGTGAATTGAAATTTCATTAAAATTTCACCAACATATTTATCCTGAGAGATAAATATACCATCTGACTTTTGCTGTACTTGAAGACCTAGAAAGAAGGTAAGCTCTCACATAGAACTCATATGAAATTGGTCTTTCATCAGCTTTTCAAACTCCTTACACATCTGTTTCTTTGTAGAACCAAAAATGATTTCATCTACATAAACTTGGACCAGTAGAATATCACCCTTGTCCTTTTTAATAAAAAGAGTTTGATCAATTTTCCCTCTATGAAACCCATTCTTCAGAAGATATTTTGCAAGAGTTTCATACCAAGCTCTTGGAGCCTGATGCAATCCATATAGAGGTTTCACAACCTTATAAACCTTGTCAGGATGCTCTGGGTCTATAAAACCTGGAGGTTGGGAAACATAAACCTCTTCATCAATAGTACCATACAGAAATGCACTTTTCACATCCATTTGATAGACCATAAATCCCATAAATGAAGCATAAGCAATAAATAATCTTATTGCTTCAATCCTGGCAACTGGAGCAAAAACTTCCTCATAATCTATACCCTCCTCCTGAGTATAGCCTTGTGCAACCAATCTTGCTTTGTTCTTTATCACAATGCCCTTCTCATCCTTCTTGTTCCTGAAAACCCACTTTGTACCAATCACTCTCATTCCCTTTGGTAGATCAACTAGAACCCAAACATTTTGAATCTTGAATTAAAGTAGCTCTTCTTGCATAGCTTCAACCCAACTTGATGAATCTAAAGCCTTTAACACATTCCTGGGTTCAACCTGAGATAGAAAACATACAAACATACACTCATGCTTATCTTCATGATATTTCTCTTCATAAACCACACTGAGAAGACCATGATGATCTGGGTCTTGAATTTGCCTTATGGTCTTTACTCTAGATTGTACATCTCCTATGATATTGGTGAGTGGATGATTCCTATGTACAATAGTATGGGGAGTAGAAGGAACTGCATAGTTAGTAGGCATGTTTTGCAGACCATCTCCAAAGAAATCAAACTCATCAGCTTGAAAGCAGTATCAACTGGTGAATCAAGATGAGGTTGACTTGGTCCAGCAGTATCAATATTTTGCTCAGCAGTTGGAACTTGAGGTTGAGCAGTGCTAACTCCATTGGAACTGCTCGTTGGAATTTCAGCTTCTTTACCATTCTGACCACTTGTTTCAGCAGCATCTTTCTCTTTGTCTACACCACTTGATGAAGGAATATCATCTTTCTTTGTAGAAGACTCATTCACAGAACTTTCTTCCATGACAGGTATGAAAATGCAATCATCATCTTCCTCTTCTGAACCTGCATCATTGTTAGTATTTGTACCTGTAACAGGCACATAATTCATGGAATCTGAAAGACTGTCAATATCAAAAGATCCAATCTGGACCTACACCTGCAACATTTGGCTTATTCTCCAAAAATTCTATGTGCAGATTTTCTTCTACATGCTTGGTGCTTGTATTGTACACCCTAAAAGCCTTACTGTGCAGAGAATAACCAACAAAGAAACCTTCCTCAGATTTCCCATCAAACTTTCCTAGTTGGTCTTTGGTATTAAGGATAGTAACATAACAACCAAAAGGTCTCATGAAGCTTAAAGCAGGGTTCTACCTCTAAGAAGCTCATAAGCAGTCTTATTGTGAGGTTGTACAACTAAAACCCTATTCAACATAAACAAGCAGTGCTAACTGCTTCAGCCCAAAATGAAACTGGTAGCTTAGAGTCAGCTAACATTGTCCTAGCAGCATCTATAAGAGTCCTATTCTTCCTCTCAGCCACACCATTTTGCTGTGGGGTTCTAGCTACACTAAACTCCCTCTTAATACCTTTTTCTCTACAAAAATCATCCATCACTCTATTCTTAAATTCAGTCCCATTGTCACATCTGATTATTTTAACCTTCTTATCAAATAGGTTTTCTACTTCAACAATAAGGGTCTTAAGTATTTCACTTGTCTCATCCTTAGTTTTCATAAAGAATACCCAAGAAAACCTACTATAATCATCAGTGACAACAAGGCAGTATCTCTTAAAGTTCAAGCTATTCACAGAAGTAGGACCAAACAAGTCCATATGCAACATATATAAAGCTTGAGAAATAGAGTTCTGGGTCTTTGGCTTACATGAGGCTCTGTGTTGCTTACCCTTAAGGCAAGAAACACAAGTTTAGTCATTGAGAAAAGTTTTGTTTGGTAAACCTCTTACCAATCCATGTTTAGCAATATTGTTAATGGTTTTAAAATTAACATGACCAAGCCTCCTGTGCCATAACATCGATTCTTCCAATGTGGCTTTTGCAACTAGACAAGTAAGTCCAACCTTAGGAACTAGTTTATTCATCTCAACACTGTATGTATTATCCTTTCTAGGGATTTTAAGCAATACTTGACTTTCATCAGGTAGCTTGAAATCAGGGGAAAGTATAAGACAATCAGTATCAGTAAATAAAACTCTGTTCTGTTTATCACAAATTTGTGATACACTGAAAAGATTGTACTTAAGTTCTGGTACATAATACACATTCTCAAAATCAAGGTTACCAGTTTTAATTACCCCTTTTCCAGTAATTCTTCCTCCAACACCACCACCAAAGACAACTGGTCCTCCATCCAGAGCAATAAAGTCTGAAAGATATGACTTGTTGCCTGTCATGTGCCTTGAACATCCACTGTCTGAAAATCCTCTATCTTCTTTGCCATTTGAGGGATGTTCCTGCACACAAAATAAAGGTGTTAGTTTCTTTTGGGGATCCAAACCATTACTGGTTTGGATCTGCCTTGTGCATCAAGATGAGAAAACTTGTTTGAGGTCTTTGATGCACCATTGGGTTTGTCCCAATGTGCTGAGGCCTTGACAGCATTGCCCCTGTTTCCCTTAACATTTGAGTGCCTAGCAGTTGGATTTGCTGGTCTAGCAGTTGGAACTGCTGACCTAGCAGTTGGAACTGCTTGTTTAATCTTAGGCACCCACTTCTGATTAGTCATTGCTGTTTTCTGATAAAAATGACTTTTAACTGTTTGTGCATGATTTGAAAATTGTTTTGCACTTGAAACAGTTTGCTTGCTTTTAAACCACTTATTTTGACTAGCAGTTGAAACTGTTTTGATGCCAGTCTTTAACATAACAGCTTTAGGTGACATCTTATGATTTGCATTAGGGTTTGTCAATCTAGTTGGACCATTTTGAGTTACCCTAGCATTGTTATTTCTGTTCACCCTTGCATTCCCAGTAACCCTCTTTTTCCATGGGTTAGAATCACAATAAGCAGCCATATGATCAAAACTTCCACAAACAAAATATACTTTTCTAATCATAGCAAACCTATCATTCATATTCTTAGATTTTGATGATTCCAGTTCCTATGACTACTCTCAGAACTTGATGATCTGTTCTTAGTCCTATACATCTCAGCATATCTAACATTTTTCCTAACTGGTTTTATGTTTTCAGTCTTAACCACTTTAGGAGCATGTTTAACTTCTACCTTAACAACATTAGGTTTTTCCTTAACCTCTACATTCTCATCATCAGATGTCCACTCCTCAATAGTTGGTGCATCTGAGTTCCTATCAGATGACATCTTTTTCTCAGAAAGAGATTTATCACTAGCACTCACAAAAGCATCTTCTCCCTTAACAAAATTTAACAGGATTCTCACTAATCTTTACACCATATCCAGGAAAATCCATATCCTTAAACTCTTCTAAACCTGTATGAGCTAAATTGATTCCTGGTGGAGCAAACATTCCTCTAAAGGGGGTGCAACTGACTTATAACCTAAACCAGATTTAGCTTTGTTAAGTATTTGACTCTCTACAATCTTTTTAACTCCATCTGAAGTATATTCAAGAGTGTCTACGCTTAACTGGATGTTGTCTTTCTCCTTTTTAAGCTTCTCTAGTTCATATACAAGTCCACTCATTTTATTATCTTTTATTTGCAATTCCCTTTTTAGAAGACCTATCTCATCGGTAAAGTTTGACTCATTCTATTTATAAAACACAATTTGTTCTTCCAAAACAGCTAATCCTCTTTTATGATTTGACAGACTAAAACTTATTTGATTATATTCAACTCTAAGATCATCATACTGTTTCTTAATATTTTCATAATCTTTTAAAGCATGACAAGAGTTAGAACATTTTTCAGGTTTATATACCTCAGTGTCTAAGAAAGCCATCAAACCCAATTAGCTGATTCTTCTTCTTCCTCCATGAAGCTCCAATCAAATCCAGCTCCATCTACAGCTACCATAGCCTTGGAAGAAGGTTCTTCAACATTAACTGTTCTCCTTGACCCTTGCTGATTCGTAAACCCTTGACCCTGGTTGCTTTGTTGTCTTGGACCTCTACATTCCCTGGCAAAGTGTCCCAACTTGTGACAATTAAAGCATTCCACCTTAGACTTATCATACCTAGCAACATCTCTTCCATTGAAAGTAATCTTATTCCCAGTCCTTTGGTAATACTTCTTAGCCCTGATGCTTATCAAAGCCAACTGCCACTTTAAATCCATAGCTTCCAAATCATCTTCAGCAATTTGAAGAAGATCTTCATTAAAGATCTTTGACCCACCAGACTGTTCTGACACAAAAGCATATATGGTCTCTTCAGTCAAGCCAGCAGTACTAGTTTTTACACTAGCAGTGCTAACTGTTGGTATAGCAGTACCAACTGCTTCTTCATCTTCATGATTAGAACTGTTTGAAGAAGATACAAAAGCCATATTCCCTGAACTAGAACTGGTACTACCACTCTTCTTGACCTTTTGCTCAACAATCTTGAGATTATTGTAAAGCTCATTCATTGTCATGTTCTCCAGCTCTGGTTTATTGCTCCAAACCACAACATAAGTGTTCCATTCAGCAGGTAAATTGTTTAGAAACTTCATGTTGAGGTCTTTTTGAGGTATCACAATCTTCAACACAGTAAGTTGACTGATGATCTTTTGAAGCCTATTAAAGATTTGATCCAAAGTTTCATTGCTTGATGCAGTGAAGTTCTCATAACTTTGCTTGAGTAGGGTTTTCTGTGCCTTCTTGGTTGCTTCATTGCCACCAAATCTTTCCACCACTGCTTCAAAAAGAGTTTTAGCCGACTCGTAATGGCTAAAGTTCAGCACTTGATCATTAGGAATTGCCATAAGTAACAAATTCCTAGCTTTCTGATCATTCTTCTTCTTGATTCTCTCCTCGTTTGTAACTGGCTCAGTATTAAGCTTTGTGACCTTGGAACCATCAGCACGTGTTTCTTCAACAACAACTGGTTTGAAGGAATCACCATTGATAATAATATCCCATAATGCATAGTCTTGCACCATGAAGTATTGCTCTATTCTGAGCCGCCATAAATCGTATTCATTCTGTTTCAGCATGGGGAGTTTAGCAAGGATTGAGGTTTGAGGTGTCTCCATGTCCATCTTCTTAGATTGCTAGTGAGTAAGTACTTCTGATTCTTCTAAACTCAACGTATCAAAAACCTTGGTCTCTGATACCACTTGACCGGATCTAAACACACACTTTGTGTTGGGGATACTTTGAGTGTATACTTGATAGCACGCGGAATTTACTACCAAGCACTTAGAAGAATATGAGTTTGTGTTTGGTGATTGATTAAGTAAAAACAATAAGAACACACAATATCAACCAAACTTATCACTTCAATATATCGAACGATTACAATTATGAACGTGAATGATATATGTGTTTTTGTGTATCTCAAACCCTAATCTAAGGATCTCCTTTTATAATGTAAAGAGTCCTGTACACGTTAAACATCTTAATAGAATCATTCTATACATATAAGATATATACCATATCTTTTCTATAATTATCTTCACACGGTTTCACCTTGATCTCATAAGCAGTCCTAAATGTTCTTGTATCAGCAGTCGTAACTGTTCTTGTATCAGCAGTCGTAACTGTTCTTGTATACGTCAACCATAATAACTGCTTAAGTTTAATTCTCAACAGATCCGGATGGGGGAATAAAAGGGAATGGGTCATGGAAATTGGGCTTTTGAGTATTGTGGGATGGGTTTGGGAAGGACTTGGGTTTTTAGTTTTTGGGTTTGTTTATTTAACTTGGTTTTTTAGTTAAGGGTTTTAACTTGGAATTAGTCTTAACAATTAGGGACCATTTCTGCCGAGTGAAGATAGTTGTTTCATGGACTGTTTTTGAAAATGTGGTAAGATCCAAGGGCTTGTGAAGAAATATAGAGCTCAAATCTTGAAAATGCTTCCTCTCTTGACTTTAAATTCTTCTTCCGTTTCTCGTGCTCGGGTTTTCCGGGTTTTTCTTGATTTTTGTCCATTTTTCTGAATATCCGTACCTGCATATAAACAAACACAAAAACACAAATATCTTTGGCATTTTGATTAGTTTTTGGTCGTTTTGGGTCTCAATTTGGTCAAATAAAGGTATGTGTTTTCACACATACCAGTGTTGCCTTCTTGTTAGGGTCAGCCCTTGTGTTATCATGATGTTTACGTTTGCCCTTGTTGTCATTGTACCTGGTGGAGTTGTTATTATAGGTCATGTAGCAATATAAAACATATTAAATAAATACACGCAGCGGAAGAACATCACCATAACAGGATCCATAGTGCCATATGATCAATCAAATAAAATAACACATAAGTTATACGTTTGTAGCGTGATCCGGATGTCACCAACACAACTATACCCACGATTTGTGTATGAAACCCAAGTGACCAAAGTAGATCACCTCTATGCGTATCCACACTACACGTCCTTGAATACCAATTGATGCTAGTCATTAAACCCCGTAACCGATCTAGTCTCCTTTGAATCATCAAGAAAACAAAGAAGAGATATCAAAAACAAAACCATAGAGATGGTTCTTGTTTTTGGCCGTGAGATAGGATGAGTGATAGAGGAGAATTAGTTCTTGATTGATATTATAATAATCTCATAATCATGAGACAATTAAGGCTTACCAATTTACCAAAACTAAATCAAGCTTATCTCTTGAAACCTCCTCATAGGCCGGCCATACTAATGGACCAAATGGGCTTCCCATTTGTTTTTCTAGTCCAATGCAATAAGTCCATTACTTATTCATTAGAAGCCCAATAGCGGTTCCTGGTTACTTACGGTTATTTATATATCGTAAATACAATAAACACGACATATAAATTGGCACCTCAGTGTATATGTGTGTGACCCCATAGGCTCACATATGACTAGCCATATAATTAGTTATTATGACAAGAGCATTCTCCAATAGTTATTTTCCACCATATTGACAACAGTAGCATTGCTACTCTGTGGCTTGTCACTGTCCTGCACCGTGAGGGATTCCTCAATACGCAGATGACTTGTTAGACCCGTTTCCCGGGTACTTGTACCCCACCCTAGATGAAAGTGGACCAAAGGCATTATGTGATTGGCTAGTCAATGAATGTAAAGTTATAGTCAAACCCGATAGTCAAATGATAGTCAAAGAATGTGTTATAAGGTTATGAAAGTATTATGTGGCTCAAATAGAAAGGGCTTGACTTGTTATTAGCCTAAACTTGTGACTAGCTATTATTATATCCAGGGAGTTCTAGACTTTTCTCTATTATTCAAGAGTGTGTGAGGGTGTCGGTTTTAGAGAAAGGAGGGAAGAAGAATGGAGCTTGATGATGAATCCATGAAGAGTTTAAGATCCCAAAGCAAATGTTAAGGTTTAGCAAGAATCTTCCCAAGTAAGTAATCTATTGTCTTGATTAATGAAGTTATGGATTTTAAGGAAAGTGGGATATCATCATATGATCTAGGTGTGATCATATGATGATTTGGTAAGAAAGATGAGTATGTTTAATGGGTTATGTTAACCCTTGTTTATGTTATTGATTATTATGTTATTAGGTTTTGATAAATTGTAAAGGATGATGATGGTGGAAGATAGTGGTGATGATGATGTCTTTGATGTCATTTAGCTTGGATTAAGGTAAGTAAAATGATGATGACATGTGTTATATGGATTTCTAACATATATGTATCATGTATGTTTTATGTCAAGCAATATAGACTTGAGATATTGTTGGGAATTAAATATTCAAGAAGATTAATATCGGGTTCTGCTCAAGAAATACTCTTAAGTATCATTCTACTGCTAGAGCATTTGATTCTGCTGCTAGCGTTAAACATTCTACTGCTGGTGAAGAACTTTCTACTGCTAATTGGATAACTATCGAATGATTCTGCTGCTGAGTAGATAAGCATACAAAGATATTATGTGTATTAAAGTCAACAATACACGGTAGATAATATCTTACCCCATGTGATCAGTCATTATGTTATATTCTCAGAACAAGTTGTAAACATAGATACATGTTGTATCTTAATGACTGACACTCTCAAAGCATGTGTTCGATTAGACTTGACAATATTGTAAAGATCTTTCTTGTGCTATAAAAGAAAGATCTTAGACTAGATATATGTGTGAATAAAAAGTGCTTAGAATATATCTGTAAAGAACATCGAACAAACACATATATCACAAGTCATAAAAACATAAGATTCAAGGTTTTTGTAACCCTAGTGATAGTGAAGATCACTCGTATTATCTTGAATAATATTGAATCGTTTTGGTGTTAACATTGCATGTTCATTGTTCAATATACACAAGCATCACTGTTCCATTTCCATAACACAAATAACCTTCTAAGTGTGGTTAAGTAGATTCTGCATACTTAATCATATTAACTTAACATATCTTATACACAAAGAACAAAGGTTTAACCGCCTTACAGTGTATCGAAGAATTCCTCTCAGATATGCTTAAGTGATATAATGATTATGGCCTATGTGATGAGTTGATGTTATTGTATAAGTTGATGTTATGTGTTGGATGAGATGTGGAGTAGTAAGCCAATAAAGTAAGTGTTTAGTGTATATGATGCTTATGTGTTGATTGAAGTATAATGGTATTGTTATGATCGTTTTACTTACTAAGCGAAAGCTTATGGTTTAGTTGTCTAACCATTTTGTAGGTTGGCATGCTATCATGGAAGGCTTGGATTGAGGATAGAGGTTGTGTTATGTGATATTAGAAGATTGGTAAGAAATTAGAGCTTAGGTAGATACCGAGCTCAAGTGTAAAGTTTGTACCCCCGTGAGTCAAGTAATGTTTTGTAATGAGTAGACAAGCGTCAAATTGTGTGCCAAGAGTTGTATAATGAATTGGTAGTCATTTGGTATGTTAAAGTGTGTTGAAGTGGTTATAGTCAAAGTATAAAGGGGCGTTTGGATTGAGTATGAATGTACCCATTTTGGGTTGTAAGCAGGTCAAGTGTCAATGGAACATGTTTAGTATGTTAAAGTATTGATTTTGGTCAAGTTTGGTGTAATACGGAAGTCGTATGGGATGTATATAGTGAAAACGGGCTAGAAACGAAAAGTATTTTGAAGTTGCAGACCCCAACCGGCGGCTGGGATCTCAACCGGGGCGGTTGGGACCTTCTGAGAAGCCCAACCGGCGGTTGAGATCTCAACCTGGGTGGTTGGGACTTTCTGAGAGGCCCAACCGGCGGTTGGGAGTCATTTTCAGTTTTTGGCGATTTTCGAAAAATCATATCTTTTAAACTGTAAGTCGTTACGGGTCGTGCCACCCGTCGTTTTGAAGGTAATTGAGTCTAGTTTCATTTAAAAATAGTCTCAAGGCTTGAATGTTTATAAATTTTTGTAAATAGATAAAAGAGTGACAGGATATCCGTAAAAGTCAAGCGTTTCCGCATAAAAGTTCAAAGTTTTTGGTCTAAGCGGGCACGGGGTATAACATGACTGCCTAACTGAACAAGAGTCAGTTCTTCCTTTTTATGCTTCAAGGTATGCTTGAAATCTTTCCAAGAAGGAGGAAATTTGTCAATGATACAAGAGACTGAAATAGCCTCATCCATGTTCATTTTATGTTGTGTAAACCTTTCAAGTATATCAAGAAGTTCATTGTATTGTTCCATAACTGGTCTTGAATCAGTCATTTTGTAATTTGTGAAATTACTTACAAGAAACTTCTTACTCGATGCATCCTCAGCCATATATTTGGCATCCAAGGAATTCCATAGTTCTTTGGAAGATTCAACATTCTGATAAAATATCAAAGAGAGAATCAGACATACCATTGAGGATTAAACCTCTACAAATATAATCATCATTCTCCCATTTGCTCATCTTCCTCATTTGTTTTACAGTAGCATCATCTCCATCATCAGGAATAGGAATGCTCAGAACATACACCACACTCATGCTTGAAAGCAAGAAGTGCATCTTCTTCTGTCATCTCCTGAAGTCCACCCCATCAAACTTATCAAGCATGGCAAAGTTTGAAGCCATGTATTTCATAGCAGCAGTAGCCATTGATTATCACAAAATAGTTTGCTTTGATTGTTGGTTGGTGGTTGGCCCAGAACAGAGTGAAGATAATCAATGACCTAATTACGTACCAATAATGGTTACCGGATATCACTTGGAATCTTGTTATCACTTTCCAAAGTAAACTATTGACCCTAATGCCTGGGTATCACGAATATCTACTTGGGATAAGACAAAATGTATGTTAATGATTTAGGCACCAATCAATAACCCTTTTGCTTTCAAGTGTTTATGTTCTCTGTATTCGTCGTACTCATGCATGATTTGATCTTCTTATTTATAGGAGAATACTCATAGCTAGTCAAATGGAATTATGAGGATTAATCGGCCCATTAATCACCTCATAATTATCCCCATTATGGCCAATAGTGGTTACATGACCAATTAAACGTGGTAATACAGACAGTTTTAACTGCCATTTGAATAGGTCAAAGTAGTTACATACTTATCCTAGCAGTATGATTGGCTCTGAACAGTCAACTTAAATCAACCACGGATGTGTTCAAACAAAGTCAAACTATCAAGGACACAATGCAATAATCCAAGGAGTATAGTTTTATCCCCGGGTCGTTTAAGTCCCAGCGAAGTGTGAAATTGTGCTTTAAAACGGATTGTGATCAAGTGTTTATGAACAGAAAAGGGATTATGATTTTGATTACACTAATGAGATAAGAAAATAGCTTTAACCAAGCTATATAAACAAGAACTGGAAATCAAATTACTTAAAAACGTATAAAAAACCTAAAAACGTACGTTTAAATTTAAATAAACGTAAACGTACAAAATAAAAAGTGAGTTTTAAGAAATAAAAGGCCTACGGATATGAAATTTATATTTTTACAACCCTAATAATAAAAGAAAATTATTGAAAAAAGAAAATTATTTATTTAACTTATTAATTAATTATTATTAATTAAAAACTATTTAATAATTATTTAAACTAATTAAAATTCTAATAAATACTAAAAGATCAAATAAAAATCTGAAAATTTTTATATAAATACTTTAAAGTAATAAAAAGCTAAGAAAATTATAAAAATGAAATTTACTTAATTAAAATTTAAAAAGATAAATTCTATTAAATAGAAGCTATCACTATATTTCTATTTTTTTTGGTTTTTTAAGTCCTAAAAATATTTTTATATTTTTCCTAGATTAAAAATGATAAAAGAAAATTATGAAAATTGGAATTATATTTTTTTGATTATTTTTCTATTTATTATGATTAAATTACTATTAAAAACTACTTAAAATGATTAAAAATATTAAATGACTTAGGAAAATTATGAAAAATTACAGATAATGCTAAAATATTATAAGGAAGCTGGGAAAAATAAAATGAAAAGGTCACTAAGCTTATAAGGCAGATTTGGGCTAATAAGCAATAAGCTAATAAGCCAAAAATAAGCTAAAAAGCAGTAAAATTTACCAAATGATTAGAACAGGCTTAATACACTAAAATAAGCTTAAAACAACTTAAAACTACAAATTAGCACAAGAGATTAACAGATTTGATCCTTGGCTGCTTGGATTCTTAAACAGAAAACTCAGGAAATCAGGCAAACTTTAAGGCCAAATTAAGCTAAGCAATAAGCTACTGAGATCCAATATTAGGGGGGCAAAAGCAAGCTTAGCTTATGAGCTATCTAGAAAACACAAAAGCCCTATCAATAACACACCAATTGATGTCTGATTTTGCCCAAGATCAGCAACCAAAAACCATGTTTCTGCTGATCTTTTGACTTTTGCAGAAAAGAACAAGATTTGACTTTGGTGAGTTTCTATTGATCACTACTGACTAAGATTAGTAAATTATGATATAATGATATAAGATTGAGCTATTTCAACAGGTTTTTAACAAGTATGATGAGTTTCACAATCAAAATCACAACAGTTAAGCTGTTGTGATTTTATATTGGTGATTTTGACTTTTTATTGAAAATGAGCAAAGTTTATGGTTTGACTGAACTAGTATGAACTAGTATAACATGTACCAACAGAGAACAACAACAAACAAACCTTATAAACCCAATAATTCAGCAAATCCAAACACCCTTTTTAAACTTAAAATTAATGATTTTCAAAGGATTTCTTAGATTCAGACCATACCACAGATTTGAGACTTCATTTTATCATTAAATAAGACTAAAGAAACATAAACAAACAATAACACAAGCATAAAACTCAGGATTCACTTAATATGCTAGTTGACTGTTATGATGATATTTTAACAACAATCCAATTCAGTGAACAAGGTAACTAACTTAAGCTAGATTATGACTAAACAACACCACAGAGATTAGAAAACACAAAGATTTGACCACCAAACTATCTTACACAGTACTATGCAATATTAAAGAGAATTGCTTACAAGATGCTTCCTGCTAAAAACCAAGAACAAGGACCAATGGAACACTCCTATAGAACCTCCTCAGGTTCACTAACCCAGGGCAATCCAATATTTACCCTGCTCCAGCAATAAATTCCATGATCCTGTTGTTTTGACTTTTGTTGACTATTTTTGTATTTTTGATTTTTACTGCTAATACAAGTTTTAAGGATTCTAAAAGCTTCAATGAGCTTCTGGGAGCTTATATGTTCCTATGAAGTCCAGAAACAACACTAACAATAACATTCAATCATTCATGAGATTTTTGAAATTGAGAAAATTGTATTAACTGAATTATCACATAAAACTTGGAATTGATTATTGAAAAAGATTCTAATACATGTGAGAACACTAAAAGGATTACTTGAAAGCTTAAAATTACACTGAGAAATTTAATTTAACTAAATTCGACACTAAATAACTAAAAATTACACTAGATATCTATTACACACTCTCTCCTCTGCTCTTTATAGTCTCTAACCTTCTTGTCGACATCTCTGAGTATATCCCACCTCATCTGAGCCATTGATTTCCAAGAATTCATCAGATTCGACCACTTGGCACTTTTGGCGGGAAAAGTGGATTTTGGTGATTAACTCTGATTTTGTTATTGGGGAGTGGGAGGGATGCATTAATTGGTTTTGGCATGTTAGGTGGAGTGTTGAGGAGGGGGGATGAGGTGGATGGTGGTTTTGGGTGAGGTGGGATGGTGACTGGGTGGTTTGGCGGGATTTAGTGAGGAAGAAGGAATACCAGGGTTGGTTTGACCCTGGTTTGACCTGGTATTTTTATTTATTTAAGGGTTGGGCCGGGTTAAGGTTTAGTGGGCTAGGGGTATTTTTATTTTGGGTTGGGTAGTAATAAAAGGTTGGGTTTATGTTTTGGGTTTAGGATTAGATATTGGATCCGGATTTTGTAGCTTAAATACAACAAGGACCAAAAGTGTAATTTCCTGATTTTTGAAGGGCTGATGTTGTATTTTTCCAAAGTTACTCCAAAGGACCAATATTGCCAAGATAAATAATACAAGGGTTATAATTATTTATTTTCCATTTTAAATAACCCAGGGACCATTTTTGACACTTTTCAAAATTGAGGGACCTTTTTGTAATTTTTGCTCAAACAATCATTCAAGGACCAAATTTGACAATTAAGATTATTTTAGGGACCTTGAATGATAAATTCCACTTTTTTAGATTCTAGGGACTAGATTTGCCAAATTCTGAAAGTTCAGGGACTAAAATGCAAATTATGCCATTTATTGTTTGTTTTTCCCTGAAACTTATAAAAACACAGTCAGATGATATTTTTATACATTTTTAGACTTTTTAAAGTATTTTTGACTGTTTCTGTAGCTCAAATGTGAAAGAAATGATGAGTATTTACACACTCATCAATCCCCCACACTAAACTATTGCTAGTCCCTAGCAATCTTTTATGAAGATTTTAATGGATGTATCTCTTTACCAGAAGCCATCACCTCTGGAGTAGCCAAATGTTTCAGTTCAAGTAAGAACTATGGTACACTGATAACCATGTGATTTTGAGCAAATCACCAGCTGTCAACGGTTTTTGATTTGTCTTTACCAGAAGCCGTTTGCTTCTGGACTAGCCAACTCTTAGATAAATTATCAATATTATCTTTGGTGAGCTGATTACCAATTATGGTATTCCAAAGCCTTTACCACAAGCCATAACCTTGCGGGCTAGCCAACTCTTCACTAATTAAAGATATGGTGAGTCGAGAACCATACAATTTTTGGCAAATTGCAAGCCATAAACGGATTTGATATATCTTTACCCAGAGCCGTTTGCTCCGGGATTAGCCAATCCTTATGTGGGTTAGACATGGCGGACTGATAACCATTTTCTGAGTTCTAAGTGAGAAAAAAATTTTAAAATTTTGGCTAAAATGGGGGTGCTAGATGATACATTTGATAAAATTCGCTAGAATTTCCCCCCCACACTTAGAACTGAATATTGCCCTCAATATTCAAAGAACTGGCTGTTAAACCAACACTTAGAACGTGAAAGGGAAATACTGAATAGCCATTATTTTTATATACATATTTATTTTATTTTTATTTAATTTGCATTTAAGCCGTTAAGGCATGCAAATTCCTTTTTTTTTTTTTTTTTTTTTTTTTTTTTTTTTTTTTTTTTTTTTTATTGAGAACTTATATATACATATATACAACCTGTGGGGCATCTCCCCCACACTTAGATGGTAGAAAATAGAAAGAAGTCAGAAATATGGGTGAAAACCCATATGGTGCGGGCTAATGTTTTTTATCACCGAGTCACTAGCTTGACTCGACCCCGAATTAAGTTGATTCCTCCCGAATAGTCAGGTTTATCACGCTAGCTAACCGCTTGTGAACGGCCAACTGTAATAAAGTGCTCCTGAACAGCCCGGGAGAAAAAGCAATTTAAAAGTCTACGGGGAAGTTAGTGGAAGAGACAATCTCCCCCACACTTGGTGGTAGAAAAGAGAAAGAAAACAGAGACACGAGTGAGAACCCATGTTTTGCTAATGTTTTTGATCACCGAGTCACTAGCTTGACTCGATCCCCGCATTTATTGGTTCATGGGGAATGTTTGAAGATCCGGGACAACCATAAATGGTATGTCCTCTCCAAAGTAGTGTTTTAACCGATGACCATTCACTTTGAAATTTGGTCCGTCATTTTGAGATAACTCAACGGTACCATATGGATAAACTTTTGTAACAGAGAATGGACCAGACCAACGGGATTTGAGTTTTCCCGAGAAAATCTTCAATCTTGAATTGAAAAGAAGGACTCGATCACCAACGTTGAAAACGCGGTTCTTGATTTTTGAGTCATGAATCTTCTTTGTCTTTTCTTTATAAATCAAAGAATTCTCGTATGATTGATCACGCAGTTCATTTAATTCATTCATTTGAACTTTTCGGTAATCACCCGCAGTTTGAAGGTCAAAGTTTGCATGTTTCAAGGCCCAGTAGGCTTTGTGCTCTAATTCGATCGGTAGATGACATGCCTTTCCGTACACAAGCTTGTAAGGTGTACACCCGATGGGTGTTTTGTAAGCTGTACGAAAGGCCCATAGTGCATCATCCAATTTATCCGACCAGGATGCACGATTTTCTCCTACAGTCCTTTCTAAGATTCTTTTAATCCCCCGATTTGAAACTTCAACTTGCCCACTTGTTTGTGGGTGATACGCAGTAGAAAGACGGTGAGTTACACCATACTTTTGCATGACTTTGTCAAATTTGTCATTGCAGAAATGCGTACCACGATCACTGATTATAGCACGTGGGGTTCCAAAACGGGCAAAAAGAGCTTTAAGGAATTTTACAACAACTCGGGCATCATTAGTGGGTAAAGCTTTTGCTTCAACCCATTTTGACAAATAGTCAACAGCCACGAGAATGTATTTGTTTCCTCGAGATGATGGAAATGGCCCCATAAAGTCGATGCCCCAGACATCAAAGATTTCACAGACTTGAATTGCATTTTGTGGCATTTCATTCCGTTGTGAAATATTTCCGTGACGCTGACAAGCTTCACAAGTTTTTATGAGTTCTTGGGCATCCTTATATATTGTGGGCCAATAAAACCCGGAATCAAACACCTTTTTGGCGGTGTAGTTTGGACTATGATGGCCCCCCGTGGGTCCAGCATGGCAAGCTTTGAGAATGTCAATAGCTTCCTGTCCATAAACACACCGTCGGATGACTTGATCCGCACAGATTTTGAACAAGTAGGGGTCGTCCCAGAAGTAATGTTTAACATCCTTGAAGAATTTATTCTTCTGTTGGGTCGACATCCCTTTCACTATGAAGTTACCCGCATGGTAATTTGCGAAGTCAGCAAACCATGGGGTGGTAGAATCTCCACGAAAAGTAACCGCATTGAGTGTCTCGAGAGGAAATGTTTCATTTATTTCCTTTTTCTCGAAGACATCTTGGTGTGGGTTCTCTAATCGGGATAGATGATCAGCAGCAAGGTTCTCAGCTCCTTTTTTATCACGTATAATGATATCAAATTCTTGCAGGAGGAGAACCCAACGGAGTAATCTCGGCTTTGCATCTTGTTTTGCAAAGAGATATTTAAGAGCCGAGTGATCCGTATACACTACACATTTTGTCAAGATCAAATATGGCCGAAACTTCTCAAAGGCATACACCACAGCCAATAATTCTTTTTCTGTAGTGGTGTAATGAGTTTGAGCTTCAGTCATTGTTTTACTTGCGTAGTGGATAGGCTGAAAATGTTTGGCTTTTCGTTGCCCCAGGACTGCACCGATTGCAAAATCACTTGCATCGCACATGAGTTCAAAGGGAAAATCCCAGTTGGGGGCAACTAGAATGGGTGCTTCAGTAAGCTTTTTCTTTAATATGTCAAAAGCTTTGATGCACTCGGGTGAGAAGATAAAAGGAGCATCTTTTTCAAGAAGATGAGTCATAGGCCGGGCGATTTTAGAAAAATCTTGTATGAATCTACGATAGAAACCGGCATGACCCAGAAAACTCCTAATACCTTTGACGGTAGTGGGATGAGGTAATTTACCAATGACATCAACTTTAGCTCTGTCAACCTCAATCCCGTTCTTTGATATCTTATGGCCGAGGACAATGCCCTCTCTGACCATAAAATGACTCTTCTCCCAATTTAGACAAAGATTGGTGTCTTTACACCGTTTCAACATGGTTTCTAAATTGGAGAGACATGCTTGGAACGAATCCCCAATGACCGAAAAGTCATCCATAAAGACCTCCATTGTTTTACCGATCATGTCGGTAAATATAGCCATCATACACCTTTGGAACGTGCCTGGAGCATTACATAAGCCGAAAGGCATACGTTTATAAGCAAAGGTTCCATAAGGGCATGTGAAGGTAGTCTTTTCTTGATCTTGTGGATCAATGGGAATTTGAAAGTAACCCGAGAAACCATCAAGGAAACAATAGTACTCGTTCCCTGCTAATCTCTCAAGCATCTGATCCATAAAAGGTAGAGGAAAATGGTCTTTACGGGTGGCATCATTTAACTTACGATAGTCAATGCAAACACGCCACCCCGTAACCAGTCGAGTTGGAATCAACTCATTTTCATCATTCGTGACAACAGTCATGCCACCCTTTTTTGGAACACAGTGAATGGGACTAACCCAAGGACTATCCGAGATGGGATAAATCAATCCTGCATCAAGAAGTTTGAGAACCTCTTGTTTGATAACATCGTGGATTTTAGGATTCACCCTTCTTTGATGTTGGACTGCTGGTTTAAAGTCATCCTCCATTAAAATCTTGTGAGTACAAAATTCAGGGTCAATACCCTTAATGTCGGAGAGTTTCCAAGCAATGGCTTGCTTGTGTGACTTTAAGACCTTTATGAGAGCAGTCTTTTCCTCATTAGTTAAATCTTTAGCAATAATGACGGGTAATTTATCATCACCCTCCAAGAATGCGTACTCAAGATGAGGCGGTAAGTCTTTGAGTTCGACCTCAGGAAATTCATCAGTTTTCTCAACTGATCTGATTTCCTCTTTATGAAGTTCAACGGGAGGGAGTGGAGGAGAATTGTCCTGATTTAACAATGTCTCAAGAAGAAGAATATCTCCCTCCAGATCAATCTCAGCGTCATCAATCCCCTCTAGGAATGAATCACACTTGAGAAAATCATCGATCTCTTCCAAATTGAAATCACCTCCCTCAAACGGAGTGAGAGAAGGGGAAGAGTCGGAAATGCCAGGTAAAGAAGATGTGGTGGTATCCCCACTCACAGAATTATGAGAATAACCAAGAAACTCTTGAGAATACTCTTCTGAAACAATATCAATGACATCGATTCGGTTAACCGATTCAGAATCATAATTTGAGGAGTACCTCGAAGTTTGATCGAGGTTAAAGGTAACAGCTTCATGACCCACACGTAATGTGATTTCATGCTCAAATACATCTATGAGAGCACGGCCCGTTCTCAGGAATCCTCTTCCAAGAATGAGAGGAACCCTGGAATCAGCATCGAAATCCACAACCACAAAGTCAGCTGGAAAATGGAACTTTCCTACTTTCACAAATACATCCTCAGCAATACCGCGTGGATGAGATGTGGTTCGATCTGCAAGCTCAAGAGTCATGCAGGTAGGAGTGAGTTCAGGAAGAGAAAGTTTCTCCCATACTGAGTAAGGCATCAGGTTGATGCTTGCACCAAGATCGGCCAAGGCATAGCATTCAACCATTCCTGGAAAGACACAAGGTAGTAGAAATCTTCCAGGATCTCCAAGCTTCTCGGGAAGCTTTTTTAAGATAACTGCTGAGCAGTTCTCATTTAATGGAGTCTTTGCCATTTCAAACAGCTTTTCCTTGTTGCTTAACAAGTGTTTGATTGTGGATGCAAACTTAGGCATCAGAATGATAGCGTCCGCAAAGCTTATGTCAAAGTGTAATTCTTGGAAAATTTGGAAGAATTTATCCATTTGTTGACTAGCTTTTTCGCGGAGCTTTTGCTCATTTAAACGTGATGGGTAGGGAATAGAAGTGTGGGGGGGAATAGAAGTTTTGGATTTAGGGCTTTCAACCGGGGTTTCAGGATGTTCAAAGACAACTTGAGGTTTAGGCTTGGGTTTCGGGACAACTGGAGGCTGGACGTTGTTGGTACCTCCGTTATTAGTAGGAAGTACATGGTCCTTGGTCACCTCAGGCTCACTTCCCACTACCTTTGGGAAAGAAGAAGAAGTGGTAGTGGAAACAGTGGGTCCCTCATATGAAACACCACTTCGGGTTGTGATCGCCTTAGCATCGCCCTTCGGGTTAGCGATCGTGTTGCTCGGAAGTTTTCCTGAGCCCGAAGGTTGATCATTTAAAGATTTTTTAATCTCAGAGATCTGGCTGACCAACAACCTGTTTGTGTCCTCTTGAGCTTTCATGAACTGCCTCAATAACTCATCAGATGATGGATGTTGGGCTGGAATGGCTTGATGTTGATTAGGGAAATTTTGCATTCGGTTATTTTGATTATAACCTTGATGTTGAAAATTCCCTTGATTTGGATTACCATTTCCCTGAAAATGATTTCCCTGGTTGGAATTGTTTCGATTAAAGTTTCCTTGGTGTTGGAAACCTTGATTTTGTCCAGAATTGAAATTCCCTTGGTTTTGATAACCTTGGTTCATTCGAGGTTGATTTTGGTTCCGGTTTTGCAAATTCTGGTTTTGATTAAAACCGGGTGGTCCTTGGTAACTACTAGCTCGGTAATTTGATTCCATTTGAGGACGGTATTGATTACCTCCCTGATTTGAAGTACCGGCTATAGCATTAACTTCAAAAGGACTACCATCAGTGGCAGTACAGTCGTAGTATGCATGAGGGCCACCACAAGTAACACAGACTTCCACTTTCTTCACTTCAGCATGTGAAGGAGTTTGTGTGAAAGTGACTTTCTTTTGGCTTGAGAGAACCAAAGCTTGAATAGCATCCGTGAGTTTGTCAATCTTAGCATCGGTGCTAGAAGTACTCACGGGAGATGAAGTAGAAGGACCGGCACTAGCCTGAGAATGATATGGCTTTGTTCGTGCAGTACGGACCTTAGACTTATTTTCAATAATCGCTAAAGCTTCTTTGACAGTTCTGCTCAAAAAGTTACCTCCTGAGGAGGCATTGAGAGAATCTTGGTCAGATTGGCTCACTCCATTATAGAAAGTGTCGATTTGCATCAACTCGGTAAAACCATGATGAGGACATTTACGAAGCAATTCTTTGAAACGATCCCACGCGTCACTAAACGATTCATCAAATCTTTGTGTAAATTTAATGATTTCATTTTTAAGACTTGTCGTTCTAGACGGTGGAAAAAATTCGTTTACAAACTTTGTAACTAAGTCCTCCCATGTCTCAATTGAACGAGGGGGTTGTTTTCAAGCCATATCCGGGCTTGTCCCTCGAGAGAAAATGGGAATAGAAGAAGTTTGATTGAGCTAGCAGGGATGTTCTTGTATTTGATGGTAGATGTAATTTTGTTAAACCATCGAATGTGAGCATGAGGATCATCCCTCTCAAAACCGTAGAATTGGCTTGAGGTTACAAGATTCAGTAACCCGGTTTTGAGCTCAAAGCTCTCAGCTACAATAGCTGGAACAACAATGGCATCTCCATAACCCTCGATGGGTGCCTGGAGAAGCTCATTCATCGGCAAATCTGCCATGACGACAGGATCAGTACGTTCCTCAGATACGACTGATGGGGCAGAACGTCTACGACGCCTTCGAGGTATCTTTCCAAGCTCACGGAGAGGGCTTGATGACCTAGAAGAACGAGTGCGCATGCACTAAGACGAGTCTAAGAATCCTTTATAGTGGAGGAAACTCAGAAAAGGGTAAGAAGATTCTTTTTGGATTTTATGAAAACAAAATTTTTCTATTAAAAATCAAGATCGAGAAAAAACACAAGTGAACTTAAACCAATAATCAACAGGCGTACGGTAGCTCTCTAACTGACAAACGCACAGAGTGGCGGAGAAGCAAAGGTGGGCAGTTACGCTCCTTAAAAACCCGCTTCTTTCAGTCCGACAATTTAATGTCAGACTATCCTAGAACCTCCGTTAGAGTTTGTTTATCAATTAAAGGTGAGCCGATATTCGCAAGTGATACAAAGGCAAGTTTTTATCTTAAGTTTGGGAACTTATTATGGCCGCACCCCCAGTTAGGTAGTGCTCAGTCTTGGTTCTCGATGGTTAATTTTTATTTATTGTTTATTATTTAACACAGAAAATGGAAAATATTTTTGATGTTTTTATTTTTTATATGATAGTATATATAGAAAAGAAAAGAAAATATTTTTGTTTTTTATATGGTTTTATGGGGAATAGGAATACGATATTTTTGGTGCTTGATCCGTTAAATGAGTTAACTTCACAAGCGTTTTGCTTTATATATGATAAATATACAAGAGAGAGAAGATATTCACAGATTGGGGTTCAAAGACACGATACAGCAAAACGTTTAGAACACGCTGCACACCTCCCCGGCAGCGGCGCCAAAATTTGATTGGCTCTGAACAGTCAACTTAAATCAACCACGGATGTGGTCAAACAAAGTCAAACTATCAAGGACACAATGCAATAATCCAAGGAGTATAGTTTTATCCCCGGGTCGTTTAAGTCCCAGCGAAGTGTGAAATTGTGCTTTAAAACGGATTGTGATCAAGTGTTTATGAACAGAAAAGGGATTATGATTTTGATTACACTAATGAGATAAGAAAATAGCTTTAACCAAGCTATATAAACAAGAACTGGAAATCAAATTACTTAAAAACGTATAAAAAACCTAAAAACGTACGTTTAAATTTAAATAAACGTAAACGTACAAAATAAAAAGTGAGTTTTAAGAAATAAAAGGCCTACGGATATGAAATTTATATTTTTACAACCCTAATAATAAAAGAAAATTATTGAAAAAAGAAAATTATTTATTTAACTTATTAATTAATTATTATTAATTAAAAACTATTTAATAATTATTTAAACTAATTAAAATTCTAATAAATACTAAAAGATCAAATAAAAATCTGAAAATTTTTCTATAAATACTTTAAAGTAATAAAAAGCTAAGAAAATTATAAAAATGAAATTTACTTAATTAAAATTTAAAAAGATAAATTCTATTAAATAGAAGCTATCACTATATTTCTATTTTTTTTTGGTTTTTTAAGTCCTAAAAATATTTTTATATTTTTCCTAGATTAAAAATGATAAAAGAAAATTATGAAAATTGGAATTATATTTTTTTGATTATTTTTCTATTTATTATGATTAAATTACTATTAAAAACTACTTAAAATGATTAAAAATATTAAATGACTTAGGAAAATTATGAAAAATTACAGATAATGCTAAAATATTATAAGGAAGCTGGGAAAAATAAAATGAAAAGGTCACTAAGCTTATAAGGCAGATTTGGGCTAATAAGCAATAAGCTAATAAGCCAAAAATAAGCTAAAAAGCACTAAAGTTTACCAAATGATTAGAACAGGCTTAATACACTAAAATAAGCTTAAAACAACTTAAAACTACAAATTAGCACAAGAGATTAACAGATTTGATCCTTGGCTGCTTGGATTCTTACACAGAAAACTCAGGAAATCAGGCAAACTTTAAGGCCAAATTAAGCTAAGCAATAAGCTACTGAGATCCAATATTAGGGGGCAAAAGCAAGCTTAGCTTATGAGCTATCTAGAAAACACAAAAGCCCTATCAATAACACACCAATTGATGTCTGATTTTGCCCAAGATCAGCAACCAAAAACCATGTTTCTGCTGATCTTTTGACTTTTGCAGAAAAGAACAAGATTTGACTTTGGTGAGTTTCTATTGATCACTACTGAATAAGATTAGTAAATTATGATATAATGATATAAGATTGAGCTATTTCAACAGGTTTTTAACAAGTATGATGAGTTTCACAATCAAAATCACAACAGTTAAGCTGTTGTGATTTTATATTGGTGATTTTGACTTTTTATTGAAAATGAGCAAAGTTTATGGTTTGACTGAGCTAGTATGAACTAGTATAACATGTACCAACAGAGAACAACAACAAACAAACCTTATAAACCCAATAATTCAGCAAATCCAAACACCCTTTTTAAACTTAAAATTAATGATTTTCAAAGGATTTCTTAGATTCAGACCATACCACAGATTTGAGACTTCATTTTATCATTAAATAAGACTAAAGAAACATAAACAAACAATAACACAAGCATAAAACTCAGGATTCACTTAATATGCTAGTTGACTGTTATGATGATATTTTAACAACAATCCAATTCAGTGAACAAGGTAACTAACTTAAGCTAGATTATGACTAAACAACACCACAGAGATTAGAAAACACAAAGATTTGACCACCAAACTATCTTACACAGTACTATGCAATATTAAAGAGAATTGCTTACAAGATGCTTCCTGCTAAAAACCAAGAACAAGGACCAATGGAACACTCCTATAGAACCTCCTCAGGTTCACTAACCCAGGGCAATCCAATATTTACCCTGCTCCAGCAATAAATTCCATGATCCTGTTGTTTTGACTTTTGTTGACTATTTTTGTATTTTTGATTTTTTACTGCTAATACAAGTTTTAAGGATTCTAAAAGCTTCAATGAGCTTCTGGGAGCTTATATGTTCCTATGAAGTCCAGAAACAACACTAACAATAACATTCAATCATTCATGAGATTTTTGAAATTGAGAAAATTGCATTAACTGAATTATCACATAAAACTTGGAATTGATTATTGAAAAAGATTCTAATACATGTGAGAACACTAAAAGGATTACTTGAAAGCTTAAAATTACACTGAGAAATTTAATTTAACTAAATTCGACACTAAATAACTAAAAATTACACTAGATATCTATTACACACTCTCTCCTCTGCTCTTTATAGTCTCTAACCTTCTTGTCGACATCTCTGAGTATATCCCACCTCATCTGAGCCATTGATTTCCAAAAATTCATCAGATTCGACCACTTGGCACTTTTGGCGGGAAAAGTGGATTTTGGTGATTAACTCTGATTTTGCTATTGGGGAGTGGGAGGGATGCATTAATTGGTTTTGGCATGTTAGGTGGAGTGTTGAGGAGGGGGGATGAGGTGGATGGTGGTTTTGGGTGAGCTGGAATGGTGACTGGGTGGTTTGGCGGGGTTTAGTGAGGAAGAAGGAATACCAGGGTTGGTTTGACCCTGGTTTGACCTGGTATTTTTATTTATTTAAGGGTTGGGCCGGGTTAAGGTTTAGTGGGCTAGGGGTATTTTTATTTTGGGTTGGGTAGTAATAAAAGGGTTGGGTTTATGTTTTGGGTTTAGGATTAGATATTGGATCCGGATTTTGTAGCTTAAATACAACAAGGACCAAAAGTGTAATTTCCTGATTTTTGAAGGGCTGATGTTGTATTTTTCCAAAGTTACTCCAAAGGACCAATATTGCCAAGATAAATAATACAAGGGTTATAATTATTTATTTTCCATTTTAAATAACCCAGGGACCATTTTTGACACTTTTCAAAATTGAGGGACCTTTTTGTAATTTTTTGCCCAAACAATCATTCAAGGACCAAATTTGACAATTAAGATTATTTTAGGGACCTTGAATGATAAATTCCACTTTTTTTAGATTCTAGGGACTAGATTTGCCAAATTCTGAAAGTTCAGGGACTAAAATGCAAATTATGCCATTTATTGTTTGTTTTTCCCTGAAAATTATAAAAACACAGTCAGATGATATTTTTATACATTTTTAGACTTTTTAAAGTATTTTTGACTGTTTCTGTAGCTCAAATGTGAAAGAAATGATGAGTATTTACACACTCATCACAGTACTAA
>CP139508.1:501212732-501257259 GCA_021014915.2 Artemisia tridentata subsp. tridentata
CTTGTTAAATCCCTTCACCTACCCGGTGATTTCCCCTGTCTTTCACTCATTTGGGAGTGAGGATATTACTTTTGACCCCGGCATTGTCCATTTAACATTGGTTTAAATGCCGGATTTATCTCATCGGTGTGGTACTTTCTTATGCTCAATTGGTTATCCAAGCATCTTGAATGAAAGTCCGATGGAGATGGTCTCTTCCACTTACTTCCCCATAGACTTTTAAATTGCTTTCTCTCCCGGGCTGTTCAGGAAACCTTTGTTACGGTTGACCGTTCACAAGCGGTTAGCTTGCGTGATAAACCTGACTGTTCGTGAGGAATCAACTCAATTCGGGGTCGAGTCAAGCTAGTGACTCGGTGATCAAAAACATTAGCAAAACATGGGTTTTCACCCGTGTCTCTGTTTTCTTTCTCTGTTCTACCATCTAGTGTGGGGGAGATGCCCCACATGTGGGTATATATGTAAAGTTAAAAAAAAAAAAAAAAAAAAAAAAAAAAAAAGTGTGTATATAAAATAATGGCTATTAATATTTTCCTTTCACGTTCTAAGTGTTGGTTTAACAACCGGTTCTTTGAATATTGAGGGCAATATTCAGTTCTAAGTGTGGGGGGGAATTCTTGCGAATTTGATCAAATGTACCATCTAGTACCCCCATTTTAGCCAAAATTTTAAATTTTTTTTCTCACTTAGAACTCAATAAATGGTTATTAGTCCGCCATGTCTAACCCACATAAGGATTGGCTAATCCGAGAGCAAACGGCTCTTGGTAAAGATGTCTCAAATCCGTTGATGGCTTGCAATTTGCCCAAAATTGTATGGTATTCGACTCACCATATCTTTAAAAGTGAAGAGTTGGCTAGCCCGCAAGGTTATGGCTTGTGGTAAAGGCAGTGGAAAAACCATGATTGGTAATCAGCTCACCAAAGATAATAGTGATAATTTATCTAAGAGTTGGCTAGTCCAGAAGCAAACGGCTTCTGGTAAAGACAAATCAAAACCGTTGACAGCTGATGGTTTGCTCAAAATCATTTGGTTATCATTGTACCAAAGTTCTTACTTGAACTGAAACATCTGGCTACTCCAGAAGTAATGGCTTTTGGTAAAGAGTCTTTCAAATCCACTAAATCTTCATAAAATATTGCTAGGGACTAGCAATAGTTTAGTGTGGGGGATTGATGAGTGTTTAAATACTCATCATTTTTTACCTAATCTGAGCTGCCAAAACATCCAAAAACACTCAGAAATGCATCATAATTCTGAAATTATCCCAGAATTGTGTTTTATATGTTTTAGATGCAAAATGTTTAAAAACAAGTGAAAAACGAACAAAGTTTGCATAATTGGCAGTTTCAGTCCCTCAACTTTCAAAAGTTGTCAAAACTAGTCCCTGGTTATTCTAAAAATAGGAAAAGTCATCAAAGGTCCTTTAAGAATCATAAAATTAGATAATAAGTCCTTTGGTGCAAAGTTTCATAAAATTACAAGTTTAGTCCCTCAAAATTTGTAAAGTGTCATAAATGGTCCCTGGGTTATTTAAAATGGAAAATTTATCAAATATAACCCTTGTACTATTCTTAAATAACAACATTGGTCCTTGTGATAACTTTGGAAAATTTACAGGTTTAGTCCTTGGATTTTCAGCAAATAACAAAAATGGTCCTTGTGCTAAATAAACAAACCAACCGGACCCTTTTTAACCCTTAACCCAAAAAAATAAAATAAACCCAAAATCCCAGCCCAATGAATAACCCAAGCCCAAAACCAAACCCGATCCACCTTCTTTTATTTAAACCCAGGGTCAAACTTATGTTTGACCCGTCTCTTTTCCCACCATACCGCCAAACCACAAAACCACAAAACCGCCATTGTCCACCACCTCCTGACACACCCACTCCCCCTCCTCCTCAACAAGTTACCTAAAAACAACAAAAAGCATTTATTGCTTCTCCTTTCCCCCATGTAAACCAGACAAGTGGTGTTTACCACTTTATCTTTTTCCCGCCAAAAGTTAGATTGAACAGCTGAGATCATGTCAGAGGCAATCAAGGGTGCTAAATGAATCAGAGGAAGATGAAAAGAAGTTCCCACCTTAGTTTTTTGTATATATAGATCAAATGTAATAGGAATTAGTAGTAGTTAATTTATTTTAAATCGTTTTTAATTAATTGTCATTTCCTTATTGTAATTTTCATTTCAGTCATCAATATAGTCACTTTACATTCAATTTGATCTCAATTTAATTTACCTTGTCATTTAATTTCAGTCACTTTACAATTTCATGCTTCACTGTAATTCGTCTTAATTTAAATGTTGTTTGTAATGGCTTATTATCTGTTTAAATAAGCTCACATCAGCTCAATATAGCTTTTGGTGAGTTTATTTTAGTTCTACATGTTCTATTTCAAGAAATCAAGAGAAAGTCAAAGAAAGTCAACTGGGAGGTCAAAATAAGCAATTCTGGGTTTAGAAGCTAAGCTGGATTGTTTTTGTTAGGAACACGTTTTAATTAATTACAAGTCTTGTTCATTTATAATGTTGCAAGTTTAATAGGATTATATTGTTTGTAATTATGGACTGGTCCATTAGTAATCCATGGACCGGTCACATTAGAAAGTTCATGTTAGTAACATGCATGGGAATATTCCTAGAATGATTCCCCTCCCATTGCCTATAAATACAAGGCAAGGGATACATTATTGTTGTTGGTTTTTCATGTCATATGCGTAAGCTCTGCTCGTGTAACATTCGATATATTGAAAAGCCGATCACTTCTTATTCTTATTCTTCTTCTTATTTCTCTTCTCTAGTTTAGCTTATTAGCTTATTGTTTTTCATACGTAGCTTAATATAGATAGTAGTACGTGCGTCTTTTAGTCCTAACGTGTGTGTGTTTGAGATTATCAACGTGACCTACAAGTGGTATCATACGCCAAGGGATTATTAGGATAGTGTGTTTGAGTCGTTAGTTTTATTAATTACGTTGGTTTTATAGATCTAATAAGGTTTTTTGTTCGAATCTTCACGGTAAACTCTTGTTTGTGTTGAAAAGTAACTTTAAGCTCGTTAAAATTTCACAAATCATCATCGAATTTCATTTTCTAAACGTTAACAAGCTTAATCTTCTTTAAATCTAGTGGTTACTAATCGTTTAAAGTAAAAAACAATCGGGATTTTTGGTTATTTGGACGATTTGGTGTAATCCGTATTTTTAGCGATTGGAAAAAGTTGATGAGAAGTGTGATTTTTGGCTTCTGGGTGAACTTCGACAATTAAGGGTTTTATCGCAGTTGGCAATCAAGATAAGTTAGGGTTTCGTCGCAGTTGCAATCTAGATAGCTAAGGGTGTTATCGCAGTTGGCAATCAAGACAAATTAGGGTTTTATCGCATTTGACAGATCTTCAATATTCGGCATTGGGACTCAGTATTGTACTTTCTTGTATTAGAAAGATTACATACTTCGACTTGGTTGCTTCTCTTCTCTTGTATTAGAGTTGAGAATTATCGAAATTGGACTTGTGATAAAATTATCGCAGTTGCTATAACTTATCGCAGTTTGATTTGTTATCGCACTTCATAATTTTTGTCGCATTTTCTACTTTCGTTATCGCTATTGAAGGATATCGCACTTGGTAAATTGTCCTTATCGCACTTGGTGAACTGAACTTATCGCACTTGGCATACTGGTTTATCGCACTTGGTGAACTGAACTTATCGCACTTGGCATACTGTTTTATCGCATTTGGTGAATTGACTTATCGCAATTGGTGAACAGTACCTATCGCATTTGAACAAAGTCTTTTGGATTTTTCAAAACCAACTTCCCATAACTCATCTACACATATCTTAATTATCTTCAAGATCCAGATATGTCTCAACCACCTCACTTCAATTACTACTATCAGCTACAACAACATCCACAACAACAGCAATTTCATCCTCAGTATCAACAACAACAAGCATTCGTACAACAGCATCAATTTCTCTCTCCACCACAAGTATCCCCACAACAAATCATGCAACAGAATCAACAACTGCAGAATGTTTCATCATACTCCAGAGAACCTCATTGGTTTAACAAGATGTGTGAAGCAATTAGTAGTCAGCAATCACGTCATGAAGCTGGAAGTCAAGAAACTCCACCAATGCTAACTCCGGGTAACTACGTGCAATGGGCTAGTAGATTCCTTAGATTCGTTGAACTCAAAAAACCCCATGGTCAATATCTCAAGAAAGTCATTGAAGAAGGACCCTATCCCATTCCAGCTACTGTGGTTTTAGCAACTGCAGAGAGAGAAGAAACATCCACACCCACTCCGATTGCCAACTACACAACTGAGCAAACACTGCAACAAGAAGCAAACCAATTGGCTATGTCTTTCATACTTCAAGGAATTCCCAATCCTATCTACCGAAGTATTGATGCTCAAAAGACTGCCAAAGATATGTGGGAACATGTTCATCTTCTCATGGAAGGAACAGAGTTAAACCAAGAAGATCTTGAGTCCAAGTTATATATGGAGTACACTCACTTCATCATGGAACCAGGGGAGACCATTGAATCTTACTACCACCGTTTCACCAACATTATCAATGACCTTGATCGTCATGATATAAAGTTACCAAAGATTGCTATTAACTCCAAATTCCTTGGATGTCTTGGTCCTGAATGGCAAAAATATGCAACTTTTGTGAGACAAACTAAGAAAATTGGTGATGTCAAATACAGACTCATGTATGATTATCTCAGACAACATCAGTCAGAAGTGGATAAAGAAATTGCAGCCCGAGGAGGCTTCACACCAGCACCAACACCAAACTCACTTGCTCTCGTTGCTCAATCTAACTTCTCTTTACCACAACAGGAATTTGGAAACTCATCTTTTCAACCAAGCATTCCACCCCAACCTCATAATCAAATCGTTTCCTATGAAGCACCTCAACAATACTCTGATAACCAGATGGTTCCTTACAACAACACCGATTCAGTGATGTACTCAAATGCAGACTATGATGAAGAAGAGGATGCTTTCAATTCTCTTAATGAAGCATTTGGATTGATTGCTAAAGCATTTGGCAGATTCACCAAATCCAACAACCGTCTTCGTTCATCTTCAAATACCAGAAATCAGGCTGTTGTTAATGATGGGAGAGTAGAAGTTCAGAATAGGTCTTCAGGCAGATATGGTTCGGGAAATCGTGGATATGGTAATCAAAGGGTTCAGTCAGGAGGAAATAGGTTCAATACTGTAGGGGCAAACAGAAACAGTATGGGGAATGTTCAGAGAGGAAATTCGAATGTTGGGAATGGTCAGAAAGGCATTGCTAATACGTCTATCACATGCTATAATTGTGGGGGGAACGGTCATATGGCTAATGCTTGTCCGAAGCCGAGAACAATGGGCAATCAGTATCACAAAGAGGCTCTTATGATGGCACTCAAAGATGAAAGAGCTGCTGGGATGATGACTCAGAATGATCAAAGTTTTATGGCAAATGTAGAATCAGATGACGAAATGGAAGACCTTGAGGCAAATGCTGTAGTCATGCTTATGGCTAATATGCAAGAAATGAATATGTCCGAGTCAGGCCCGGTATATGATACCGATGGTCTTTCTCAGGTACCCGATCCTACATGTCTTATTCATGAAATTGCTTCACCTTCTGTATCTTCATCTACAAACGAAACTTTTGTTCAAAATGAGTTATTATCATCACCATCCGATGATCAAGTTAACACAGTTGTATCATTTGATGATGATAAAACCGTTGTTTCCTTTGATGATCTCATCGATGATGCTAATTGTGATCATCTTGAACAAAAAGATCATTTGGATGATCAAGATTCGGAATTACAGGCCTTGTTATTGACCACCCAGTCACAAATAGAAAAATGCAATGACATCAATCAGAAGCTCAAAGAGAAAATTGCATTGTTAACAAAGGATAATGAGTGTTACAAATTACAACTTTCAGGATATCTTAAACAAGATAAACGAGAAAAAGGTTTTGAAACGGCTTTCCAACAAGAATATGTTAAAGTTCAAAATTTAGAAAGTCAAGTTCGTGAGCTAACCATTGCCAAAGCTGAGCTTTTCTCTCAGAAAGAAAAGGATCAATTTGAGTTTAAAATTCAAGTTGATGCTTTAAATTCTGAGTTGTTGAAAACTCAATCTGAGCTTTCTGCATCTCAGAAGGATCTTCTTGAAGAAAAGAAAGCCAATAGGAAATGTGTTGACTCCTATCTTGATCAAATTCTGGATTTGGAAACCAAACTCAAAGACTTTCAAAATGTTGTGTATAAAACGGGTAATTCTGTAACGCAAATTCAAAAGAATGTTGTAAAACCAAGTTCTAAAGGAGTTAGTTTTGCACTTGGCAGTGACACACCCCGCAATTTACACAAAGCACTCAAAGATAATCCTAAGTTGTACAATGCAACATTTCTGTTAGATGATTCCTTTCAACGTGTTGTTATGTATTCTGTTGATGAAGAAACGAATTTTCTTGAAAACAAGATTGAGGGTCGATCAAATTCACAAACAAAGTTTTCAAAAGTACATTATGATTATAATGCACGACCTCATTTGAGCAAATCATTTGTTCCTCCTAAGGATCATCCAGAACAAACGTTAACATACACCAACATAAATGCTCCCTCGTCTATAACTCCTGATCCCACGACTGATATACGGTTCAAAGATTGTTTGACAGAGGATCTTGTTGATCCACAAATGCCTAACGAATGTCGGGTTCTTCGATATTTTCAGACATTTATGGATGACATTTCTCGTTTGGAGAATGAAATTGAGTTCAGTTCTCAAATTCCTGTCTCATCTTTTCTTTCTCCTGTCCAGAAAGAAAAGAAGGAGATTCTTCAAAAGAAAATTCTTTCTCATGTCAGAAATCTGAAGAAATGTGCAACAAAATGGGAAAATGAGTTATATACGGAAGTAGCATCTATGAAATCCATTTTCAAAGCTAAAGATGACAAGGTTCAACGTCAAAAACTTCAAAAGAAATTTTTAGCAAAAGAAAATGATCGACTCTTGCAAAAAGTCTTGTGTTATGACGTAGTCTCTGTGATTATGAATTCGCTCTATGAATCTGGTAATGCTTTAATTGTGAATGATCATGCTGTGGATATTAAGATATTGCGTATGGAGATTGATAATCTGGTACATGAAAATGAGAATCTTCGACAGATCAATAGTGATGTGGAAAACAAAGTTTTTACTCTTCAAAAAAGGTTGGACTGGTGTCAAAAACGAAGTCTTGAATTTGAGATCAAATTTCAAAATCTCATGGAATCTTTATCATTTCAAAACAGCCATGAACAGAACAAAGAAACAAAAGCTTTCTTAAAGGTTAAACTGTTTCAAAATGAAAAAGACTTGAATGACATTCTTCAAAATAGAAATCACACAGTCTACCTAAACAGGAAATTAGACTCACAAAATCAAGAGTTTCAACACATCATTATTGATTTGAAGAAGAAGATCAGAGTTTTAGACAAGAACAAAGCAAACATTCATAAGATTGCTCCAGGGATGTATGTAGTGGACAAAGAACATACCCAAGCTTCTGCCTCAACCACTAATTCAGCTACTTGTACTTCCACAGGACTAGAAACCACCTCTAAGATCATCCATTCCAAGACTCACAAGAAACAGAGGAAGAATAGAGGCAAGAAATCTAGGAAGGAAGTATCTAAGTCTACAGAAGTTCCAGCAAGTAGTTTGAATAAGACAAATGTAACATCAGGAATAGAATTGCACTTATCTGAGTCTAGTTCTAAGATTGATGTAACAAATGATAACTCTTTAAATATTAATGAAGATGTTTTGGTTGATGCTACTTGTGTCTTTTGTCGTCATAGCATACTATCTGGTGATCATACAAAGTGTGTTGCTAAAACTTTGCTGACTAAGAGAAAGAAACGAACTAGTGGTGCTTCCTCTAGGATTAAAACCATTGCAAAATCCATTTTAGGAATGCCCCCACTAGATGTTTCTGAGGAGAAAATAGAAAATCCCCAATCCAAGACCAAAAAATCACCTAGTGCATACCTTAGGAAAAAGGCAGAGACTAGTTGGACCTGGCAACATTGGTTACAGAACACTTTTGATTTTAAATGGTTACCTAAAGTACTAACCTCTTGTGTAACTAACCCAGCGGATCCAACCGTTGTCAATTCTCCACCTGTTTCCGATGTTTGTGATGCAGGTGATTCAAATCGTCCTTTGGATTGTTGATAGCGGGTGCTCCCGACATATGACCGGCAATCTCAAACTTCTTCAGAACTTTGTTGCAAATTTTATCGGAACGGTCAGATTCGGGAATGATCACTTCGCTGCAATTATGGGATATGGGGATTACATTAATGGGAACATCGAAATCAGCCGTGTGTATTATGTTGAAGGTCTCGGTCATAATTTGTTCTCCGTGGGACAATTCTGCGATGGAGACTTGGAAGTAGCATTCAGGGAGAAAACATGTTTTATTCGTGATCTTCAAGGGAACGACCTTATGAAAGGGAAACGCGGAACAAGTCTGTATTCTATCTCCTTTGATGGCATGACAGCTTCTACTCCTATTTGTTTACTCTCCAAGGCTCATCCCACAAAGGCTTGGTTATGGCACAAACGATTGTCTCATCTCAATTTTAAAACCATGACTGACCTTGCCAAGAAGAAATTAGTTAACGGTCTTCCAAAATTCAGATATGCCAAGGATCACTTGTGTTCTGCCTGTGAACAAGGGAAAAGTCATCGTGCTCACTTTCCTCCTAAAACAGAACACAGCACAGATCATGTCCTACAACTGCTTCGTATGGATTTGTGTGGTCCGATGCGCATTCAGAGTATTAACGGGAAGAAGTATATTCTGGTAATAGTAGATGATTACTCAAGATGGACTTGGGTTTATTTTCTTCGGACTAAAGATCAAGTTCCTTCTATCCTCCTCACGTTTCTCACAAAGATTCAAGTTCAAGTCCGCAACACCGTCCGAATCATCCGTACAGACAACGGGACTGAATTTAAGAATCAAATCATTCGGGAATTTACTGAGAAACATGGGATTGTTCATCAGACTTCAATAGCTCGCACTCCGGAACAAAATGGTGTAGTTGAAAGACGAAACCGTACGCTCGTGGAAGCAGCTCGAACTATGTTGATCAATGCTCAATTACCGGATTATCTTTGGGCTGAAGCTGTCAATACTGCTTGTTATACTCAGAATCGTGCAATGATCACCAAACGACACACCAAAACACCATATGAGCTTATACAAGGAAGAAAACCGAACATCAACCATTTTCATGTCTTTGGAGCATTGTGTTATCCGAAGAATGATAAGGATGATCTTGGTAAACTTAAGGCTAAAGCAGATATTGGGATCTTTGTTGGATATTGTGAGAACTCCAAGGGATATCGTATTTGGAATCGTCGGACTAGGGATATTCAAGAAACCATACACGCTAATTTTGATGAACTCACCGAAATGGCTTCTGAGCAAGACCGCTTGGAACCCGTAAACAACCGTCTTAACTTCCCTGAATCTTCGACTGCACCCCTACCTTTCAACAGGAAGGATCTGGAAGATTTGTTTGCACCAATGTTTGATGACGTTCGTGTTACTAGTGCATCAGATGCTTCCACCAGTTCCGCTGCTCAACATGTCATACAACAAGCACCTGATCCATCAGCATCTACCTCTACCGTAGTTGCTGCCGATGCACCACAACCTGAACTATCATCATCAACGGTTATAACACCTCAACCAGCAGTGGAAGATTCATCCCCCATTTCTAACAATGTTCCAACACCATCAGGATATGACGGGAATGCCTTCTTTAATCCATTTGCTCCACCACCAACCGTACCAGATACCGGAGAATCATCCTCGAGCAACATGGACCCGTCATATCATCATAACAACATTCAACACTACCCATCAACTCATAAATGGACAAGGGATCATCCGTTAGTTAATGTGATTGGCAATCCGGATAAACCAGTTATGACACGACAAAAACTCCACACAGATGGTGAAACCTGCATTTATGCTCTCACCGTTTGCCAAGCTGAACCGAAAAATATCAAAGAGGCCATGACTTACGACAATTGGATTGAATCAATGCAAGAAGAGTTGGATCAGTTCAAAAGATTGGAAGTCTGGGAACTAGTTGAGAAACCAGATGGAGTTTATGTTGTGGGTTTAAAATGGATCTGGAAAAATAAGCTGGATGCAGAAGGAACGGTTATTCGTAACAAGTCTCGGTTGGTTGCTAAAGGGTATAGCCAAGAAGAGGGTATTGATTTCGAGGAATCGTTTGCTCCAGTGGCTAGGCTTGAAGCAGTGCGAATGTTTCTGGCGTACGCGGCTCATAAGAACATCACGGTTTACCAAATGGACGTGAAGACAGCATTCCTGAACGGACAACTTCGTGAAGAGGTGTATGTTTCACAACCAGAGGGCTTCGTCGATCCAGAACATCCACAACATGTTTACAGGCTTAAGAAAGCTCTCTATGGTCTTAAACAAGCTCCGAGAGCATGGTACGATAAACTTGCTGCATTCTTGCTTGCTAATCATTTTACTAAAGGATCTGTGGACCCGACTCTGTTTATACAAAAACACGGGGAGGACATTCTCATCGTACAAATTTATGTGGATGACATCATTTTTGGGTCTACCCATAAAAAGTACTCAAACGCTTTTGCAAAACTTATGAAACAAAACTTTGAGATGTCCATGATCGGTGAATTAAACTTTTTTCTAGGATTACAAGTTCACCAATCACCTCGTGGTATATTCTTGAGTCAGTCTAAATATGCACAAGAGATATTAAAGAAGCATGGCATGACAACTAGTGACACCTATAACACCCCTATTTCCTCCTCATCCCCGAAGCTAGATGCCGATTTACATGGGAAACCCACTGATCCTACAAATTATCGTAGTATAATTGGGTCTCTTATGTATCTCACAGCTAGCAGACCGGATGTTGTATTTGCCACATACCTGTGTTCCCGCTATCAGTCTAACCCAACAGAAAGACATTTATCTGCTGTTAAAAGAATCCTTCGATACATCAAGGGAACCATTCACTTGGGGATCTGGTATCCAAAGGATTCTGGTTTTGCACTAACTGCTTTTTCAGATGCGGATCATGCGAGATGTATTGATACAAGAAAGAGTACATCTGGTGGTGTTCAATTCCTCGGTGACAAGCTGGTGTCCTGGCAGTCAAAGAAGCAAGATTGTACGTCTCTATCATCAACGGAATCAGAATATGTAGCCATGTCTGCCTGTTGTGCTCAAATCATTTGGATGCGATCACAACTGATGGATTATGGTTACATATTCAACAAAATCCCGATGTACTGCGACTCCAAAAGTGCTATTGCTATCTCGTGCAACACAGTGCAACATTCCAAGTCCAAACACATCGCTCTCAGATATCACTTCATCAAGGAGCATGTAGAGCAGGGTACCGTTGAGTTGTATTTTGTGGGAACGAAACACCAATTGGCGGATCTTTTCACGAAAGCCTTACCTCATGAACGTTTTGTGAAATTGGTTCACCAAATTGGAATGAGATGTTTGACTCCTCAAGAATTGACAAATTTTCTCCAAAACAAATAAATGAGTCAAATATCCAAACTATCTTTGTACATAAACATTAAAAAAAAAAAAAAAATGCAAGTACAATCTCTCATCCAACACGGTGTTTATTTTTTTCTACCATGTCTACAATTATTTTTTAACACGTGTTGAGGGGGAGACACAACTTTTTCCAAAATCTTTCAAATTGTACTTGCATATGTTTTTCAGAAATTACTGCTTCACAAGTTTTTGGTGATAAGATGTTAAGATAGAAATGTTGTGTGCCTTAAATGTGATAAATGAGACTTAGTGTTAGCTTGATGGTGGCTTAGGACTAGGATTTCAAAGTTTCTTAGGTCAAGGGACTATAGTTGATATTATTGCAAAATAGTTAACAAGGTATAAAATATCACAACATTAAATTCACTGCAGTTAATTCAACCTGTCATCTTCACCAACCGAAATTAATAACCCTCACCCACCATCATCGACGGCTATCCTTCAACCTGCTAATCCGAACAAGATCTTTGATTATTGTGAGTGTTATTATGTTTATACTATTATTATAAAGGATGGTTTTGAACGAAAACATGATCCAACGGCTAGAACATCCAAAATTGAGACATTTAGTTCTAGGGTTTGCGTTAAAATTGGGGATGTTGATTTAGAGTGTTTGTGTTGTAAATGGTTGTACGATAATACTTTTACAATGATAGTGAACCCATATTGCATGCTTAATCACACCCAGAAACCACAAATTAGTCTAATTGATTTTTAGGGTTTAAGCAACGATTTGGGGAAAACTTAGTGAATGTGTTATTGTGTAATGTGTTTACTGAAAAGTTGTTGTCTGATGTTTAATTGAATATTTCCATGCTTGGATCATACCCAGAAACACATTAAGTGATTTGATTAAGTTTTAGGGTTTATGAAGAACGTGAACAATAGCAGTTTGATTCTTGCATATGTGTGGTTAGTTTTTGTTATAACTTAGTCCAAATGCTCATAATAGTCATCTAAGTTGATTGTGAATATCTGTGGACACAAATCATGAGTTATAATGAAACACGATAAAGATTTGAGTGTTTGTTCATCGTAATAAATTTATCGCAGTTGAGAAAATTGTTCGTAAACTCTTGTATTAGAGTTTATCGAAGTTGGCCAAAATTATCGCAGTTGTGATAGTTATCGCAGTTGAGAAAATTATCGCAGTTGAGATTTTTTTATCTTGATTGATTTAATTATCTTAATTGATATAATTATCGCAGTTGGATAATTATCGCAGTTGGATGAGTATCGCAGTTGGATGATTATCGCAGTTGTGATGATTATCGCAGTTGACTAAATATCGCAGTTGGATTCTTATCTTGATTGGATATTTATCGCAGTTGTCATAGTTATCGCAGTTGTCTTTAATTATCGCAGTTGTCTTTAATTATCGCAGTTGTGATCTGAAATAGAATTTGATCAAATTCCTTAGGTATATTCTTTTATATACTTATTGAAATTTATCAAATTTTATAGAATTTGGCTAATTCTTGATAAATTCTTTGACCAAGCATGTAACAACTAATCATTAATACAATAGGGTGCCATGTGTTGTTCTTTAAACCAACAATTTTCTAACAAAACATGCATTCTGTATATTTGTATATGATTGTTGATTCAGAAACACATCAATGGCATCTTCCCAACAACAACCACTTCCTGCTCTTACCAAAGAAGAAGTCTTTCCTCGTGGGTATACTCTGGAAATAGGGAAGAACAATTCACGGGTAGAATTGGACAAGATCAAATGTTCTGATCCAAGTTGTCAGATTGCTGTAGAGATTCTCAAAGCTCACAAATGCAGGGATATTCTTGACAGCTCAGACACCATTCCAGAGTTATATATTCATCAATTCTGGGATACCTTCACTAAGAGCAATGATGACAAGTACTTTACTTGCACACTGGATCGGAAGCAAATCAGAGTTACACCCGCTACACTCAGAAAAGCCTTGAAACTTCCAGAGGCACCTGAAGCTGCTGCCCGATTCCACCCAACACCTTCAGAGTCAGAGGTCATGCAATTCCTGGAAGATATTGGTTATGATGATTCAACCTGATACACCATTAACCACAATCTCCAAGGTTAATGCCAGATACATTCCTCAACCCTGGAGGACTATCTTCTTCATCATAACACATTCAATAACTGGAAGAGATAGTGGGTTTGAACATCCAAGACTGTCTCATCTTCAAGTCTTGTGGGGATTTCTAAACCAAGAACCTATTGACTTTGCTGCTCTTATTTGGGACGACATAATGTACTTACAGCGTAAAATTTTCAAGAAAATCCCATTTGTTCGATTCACCAAAGTTCTTATCAGCTATCTGCTTGATCAACATGAAGACATTGATAAGCGTCCTACAGATCAAGAAGTTCATGAGTATAGCATGGATAAAACATTGGGTAAAGTTTATTTCCCAAAAGAAAGCACGCGAAAGCAAGGATCAAGGTTTCCAGAATTTTTGATGCCTGATGAGGTCAGAGAAACAAAAGCTTATCATGATTACGATCAAGCATACCGTGAACGTCGGGTGGGTCTTGCCAAGATGATTGAAGAACCTAGATCTTCAAAGACTCATTCAAAAGGAAAGACAAAGACAGGAAGTGCCTCAAGTGTCTCTAAACCAAAAGAAAAACATCCAAGATCAACATTCATCAAGAGGAGAGTACCCAGCAAACCACAGCCAAAACCAGAACCATATAGAATCATTGATGAAGATACAGAATCTAACTCTGAATCATCTGAATCTGAAGAAGAACATGTCTTTATGACTGAAGAAGAAGCTGAACTTCACAATCAGATCTCTAAGGAGAATGCACAAAAACAAAGTCTCAAATCATTAAAAGCAGATGAAGAGCGTAGAGCAAAGAAAGTATTGGAACAACAGAGGGAGTATGAAAGAACACATGGGGTTGGAGGATCACAAAATGTTCCTAAAGCAGTTTCGACCCAAGACGATCCGGTTAATCAACCCGGAGGGTCTGGAGCTGAATCAACAAAGGTCTCTTCACAGCAAACAAGTTCGGTTAATCAACCCGACTTGGGAGCACCATCTCAGGAGGATAAGGAAAAAGATCAGGATAGCAACATTGTTTTCTCTGACAAGGATATTTCTGATTCTATGTTTAATGACAATCCCGAGGAACAAACACGCAATGATGATAATGAAGATTGGAACTTAGAAGAGGAAGAAGATATTCTGGGAGATCAAACAATTAAAGCAGCCAAAGATCTTGAGGAGCAGAAAAGACAAGAGGAAGAAAGGAAACGTAAGGAGGATGATCAAGCTAACCGGGAAGCCGAAAGCTACATTCGTTCTCACACTCCAACACCTCCTCGTTCTCCTCCAAAGGACACAGCCAAATCTGCACTGACTATGGTTGTTTATAACCCACAACAGCAGCAAGAACAACCACCAGTTCAACCCTCATCTGCTTCTTCACCCAAGACACCTCCTGAATCACCACCTAAGAGTCCTACACCTCCACCCTCACCTCAAAAGGAATCAACTACCAAATCTGATGAACCAATCCCTTCTCTCACTCCATCATCTTCGAGATCTTCATCACCAAAATCTAAATCAAAAGCAACTGTTTCTGAAAACATTCTTAAGGCCTACAAAGGAAAGAGCAAGAGAAGAATCGTCCATGTTACAAAAGTTGAGGTTGTGACTCCTGCAGCTAAGAAACTTAAACAGGCAGTCAAGAGAGCACAAGCACAACGAGACAACCAATCTACAACTAAATTGGCTGAAATGGAAGAATTGGTCAAAAAGTTGTCTCAACAAATGGAAGAAATGCAGGAAAGCAAGAAGCAGATCGATGAATTCCTTGGTTTCAACGTCAAAGATCATATGACACGCAAGGCACGGAAATTTATTAAACAATTTCTTCCTGATCTCCAACAAAACATCAATGATCATATTGATTCACAACTTGATGAAAAGATCAAAGAAGCTGTCTCTTCTTCTTCTCACACCAAACCACTTCCAGAACACACCACTGAAGATATCGAGCTTATGCTTCTCGAAAGACTCTTTGAAATCACCTCTCCTTCTCCAGAAGAAATTAACCTGATTGCAGCACTTCGAGCACATATTGAGAAGAAGTCATGCAAGGAAACAGCTGACAAAGGAAAACGCATTCGAGAAGATGATGAGGATGATCAGGACCCTAAACCCGAACAAAAGAAACACAAAGGTGGGTCAGGGATTCACATTCAAGAGCCAACTGAACATAAAACATCATCTCAACCTTCCAAACATCAATCCTCTGGTCCCACTGAAACCGAGCATCACCATGAGCCGTTCACAAATGAAGATATGGAATTCCAGCCACACGATGATCAACCTCATTCACCGTCACCATCACCGTCACCAAAGTCAAAGCCATCCAAGTCCAAGCCTTCACACAGCAGAAAGTCATCTACCGGACCAACGGTTGTCTCATGGCTGGATAATGATACGGATGTGCTAGGAAATGAATGGTTCGATCATCTTGCAAGCGCTCAAGTTCAGACTGACGAAGCTTCACGAGTTGAAGACAGCACCTTTGCTGTTACTCAAGAAATTAAAAGAACTCTCAATATTAAGAAAATGACCAAAAAGGAACTTCGTCGGATCAAGAATGATGCTTTCCTTCTTCTGAAGAACAAATCCAATAGCGCAGCAGAACTCGAATATCACCTTGAAAACATTGCACGGGCAATGTCAAGTGACTTTGACTGGGCTAGTCCAGACATCGTCAGGAAAGTTGGCAAGAATCAACCATTCACCACTGATTGGACCAAGCCACTGACCGTGATTCGAAGACATCATCACTCGGAAATTCCCTTTCTAATGTTCTTCAACAAAGACTTGGAACTTCTAAAGAATGGAGCTCAAGGGACGACAAAGTACGCTACATCTATCACTTTCACACCAGCTGCTCATTACACACAATCAGCTATTGAAGAGGCAGCTATCAACAGCAAACTGTTTGTTAAACAGCTCGTCAAATATGATCGTGATGCAGAGCTGGGGATTCATCACTGGTACTCTAAAAGACAAACCTGGTACAAGTACAAACTTGCCCTCCAGAAATCAAAAGAACCAGTTTACAGTGATCTCAGAATCTTGGCCGTCATCAACGTAAGCGGATCCAGAAGATGTGATTATATATTTCTAGAAGAGATCACAGTAAAAAGAATCGACAACAACCTCTACACATTCTCAGAGGCGGATTTTCCTGATTTGAGTCTAAATGATATCGAAGACATGTATCTAATGAAGATTCAAGGCAAACTGCAGCATCTTACCAATGAGCTTCGATATGCACTTAGTACTTCCCTTTGTCATTACATCAGGAGAACCATCATCAAAGAACGTGTAGAAGATCTCCAGCTTGGTGTTGAAAGTTATCAGACTCAGCTTAACCTTGTTGAACCACAGTTCCTTCTACACAGCAAAAAGGATCCTCAGTACACCATGCTACATCGTCCAAATTTTGGGTTCGTCTACAGAAGCACAACTGATTTTCACCGATTCATGGCATTCACTGAAATTCACAAGTTCTGTGATGATACCCTCAAGAGTGTACGTGATGGGTTAGCTAATAGAGTTCGAGATTCGATGTTGGAAAAATCAAGAAGATGGAATTCGAAAGAGCTGCGACAAGTAAAGGAATTTATTCGGAAGCTGGAAGAACGGTTATACCATCGGGATCAGATGAGGAGGCTCGAGAGCTATGTTGGGGGTCGTCCGCCATTCGCCATCAGACTATTTCAGCGAACTGACCCAGTGTTCACAACTTTTGGTAAAGGTGGATGATGTAAGAATCAATTCTCAAATTTCATCATATCATTCTTCTTTCCATAATTGGACTGTACATTACGGTTTGTGCACACATAACAGTGTACAACCCGGACCTCAAAGAAAGGACCCTGAGGTACGCTTCAGTGCCTCAATCCTGAAAAAGGAGCGAAAGCTTCTTACTTATGAGCAGAATTAAAATCAGAATGTTTTCCAACGTTTTTTCAAACATTCTGCTCATAAGGACAAATATTCCCTTGTTAAGGGGGAGTATTTGAAAAATATAATCTTTGTTCAAAGAATTATAAATGTTCTTGAAATTCTTCCCTAAAACTCAAAAACAGCATATTTTAATCATAAACGTTTTTTTTTCAAAAACATCATGAGTATGCTATTTTTGAGGGGGAGAAGAAAAAGATGATTAAAATATGATGTCTCATTTGCTGGAATCTCGTATGCTCAAACTCAGAATTGACCCTCGAATTGACGAATAGGAAAGTCAGTAGTCGAAAGGACATGTCCCGGACGGGTAATAATTTCAAGCCAGTTTAACTGGTGATGTAAGCGTGTCTCGCAAAGGATGTGTCTGAGTAGAATGTACCGATTTCGAGCGATAATCTTTGAATCTGATCTGGACGGGTAATAATTTCAAGCCAGTCTAACTGGTGATGTAAGCGTGTCTCGCAAAGATCAGGTTCATTGAAAGTCAACCAATTCAAAAAGTTCCAACTCTTTCCGGCATGTGCAAATTTCAAATTTATTACTTATGCGCACATGTTAAGGGGGAGTATTTCTGAAAAATCATCAAACTCTCAAGGTGTCAACAAAATGTCTTTACAATTATCGACACTTTGAGAGATTTTCAAAAGGTTTGGTATATGGCATCATTAGGATAGTCATGGAGTTACAAGGTGACTAAGGTTAGGGAAAACCGTCCTATGATCCGCCAGAGCCGGAGGGATCTACCCAAGGACAATACCAATAGTTTAGAACTAGAAAGTCCTAGGTATGATATAAAAAAGGAGAAAAATGGATGAACGGAGAAAGAAGGGGTTGAAGAATTAAAAAGAAAAGTAAAGAAAAGGGTGAAAAGAAATAGCCCTCCATTTGTTCAACCTTAGGGCAGACACCGGGTTCAATTCATAATCTACTGGTTGATGAGCATCACCGGTATTGAAGACTAAAGACGTCATGGACCCAGTGACGCACTAATAAACCTTCTAAGCCACTCAAGTGTCTCTCAAAAGACATTTGTTTCATTCACACGGAGAACCCTTCATAATCTATCGACTTCTCATTACGAGAATGTTGATATTGAAAAGGAGGCAATCTGCTCCATGCCTCCGATGACCAAACAAATGTGCACTGATTGAGTCTAGAGCCATGAGATTCATAAAAGATCTCTTAGGTACACTTAGTATTACTCTGTTGTTCTACATCATGGGCAGCAGATGTAAAATTAAGAAAGTGTCCTTCGCAGATCTTAGCAATCTGCCAAGAACATTCATGAGAGAAATCACAATTGTGATTATCAATGATTGAATGGAAATCCTGCCAGAGCAACATCTAACAACTCTGTCAGCAGGTCACTTCGGTAACTCCTTGTGGGTTACGCTTAGTGTTTGCTCCAAAATGGTCTACAGTCGTGGGGTGATCTCCAGCGACTCACTGAATCGTGGGTGCACTTCGGTGTGTCCGTGTAATCCCTTTCGGGGGAATCCGGTTCAGAACGGTCTGGGTTAGGATTTGAGAAAGTCTTCACACTATGCTGTTGATGATCTCAAGTCTGAGCCTGTAAGTACCGGTTGGTTCGTGCTGTTGCTGCTGTTGCTGCTGCTGCTGCTGCTGAGGAGCTGGAGTTCGACCATCAAGACTCCATCATGTTCATATATTGAAGTAATGTTTTTCACAAAGACTCAGTAACATCAAAAGTTCAAAATATATGATTCAAAACAAGACAAAGACATATGAGCATGATGGAGAAGACGAAAAGACATTGGAGATTGGCAGAAAGAGACAACATCATATCATTCAAGAACAAAGAAACAAAGATTATAAAGACGTCGGAAGCCTAAGAAGCAAAGAAGACGTCGGGCAACATTGATGATCAAGACTTAGGGGGAGATTGTTAGGAACACGTTTTAATTATTTACAAGTCTTGTTCATTTATAATGTTGCAAGTTTAATAGGATTATATTGTTTGTAATTATGGACCGGTCCATTAGTAATCCATGGACCGGTCACATTAGAAAGTTCATGTTAGTAACATGCATGGGAATATTCCTAGAATGATTCCCCTCCCATTGCCTATAAATACAAGGCAAGGGATACATTATTGTTGTTGGTTTTTCATGTCATATGCGTAAGCTCTGCTCGTGTAACATTCGATATATTGAAAAGCCGATCACTTCTTATTCTTATTCTTCTTCTTATTTCTCTTCTCTAGTTTAGCTTATTAGCTTATTGTTTTTCATACGTAGCTTAATATAGATAGTAGTACGTGCGTCTTTTAGTCCTAACGTGTGTGTGTTTGAGATTATCAACGTGACCTACAGTTTTTCTGGTTTCTAGCTTGTTGACAACAAGCTAGGAGTTGTTTCTGATCCTTGGTACTTGTTCTATAAGCCATTTTCAGTTGTAAGCATTTTCAAGCATTTTCTTAAAAGTTCTAAGCTTACTGTTACACTGCTTAATCTTTGCTTATTTGCATAAGTTCTTGCTTATTAGTAGTTTGTGGACTTGTTTCATCTATATTATCAGTATTAATTAGCTTGTTTAATCTCTTTCCTTAAAAACTCTAAAAAGTCCAAAAATAGCATATTCTAGCATAGCTTATTATTTGCTTATTGTCCTGTTATAAGTTGCTTATTATAGTTAGTATAAGTTAATTAGTCAATAATAATTAGTGTTCATTAGTCAAATTTTATATTTCCTTTGAAAAATCAAAACAGACAATCCATAAAGGGTTGTTTGGTTTAACAGTCAAAAGGTCAACAAGTAGCTTGTACTGTAGATTGGTCATTAGACCAACTTTAGTTCAGCTTTTATAAGCCATATTAAGCTGTTTTCAAGTTTTAAAAAGTTATTTGGGTATAAAACCAAGTTTTTGGTTCTTTGTGTTGATTTTGGGTTGTGAAAAGCTCAAATAAGCCACCTAAAGCCATAAGCTCATTTTGCCCTTGTTCTTGGCTGTTTTGAGTTCATTGTAGTCCATTTAGATAGAACAAATAGAGTTGGATTAGGTCCCTTTGGTTTTGTGCATTTCTGCACAGCAACAGACACCACAGCAGACTCAGTTGTTCTGAGTTGCTGATCTAGGCTTCAATTGAACTCCAATTGGGATGTTATTGATAGGGCTTTTATGTTTTATAGATAGCCCATAGTATAAGCTAGGTTTTGCCCCCATTAGTTGGAATCTCAGTAGCTTATTTAAGTGCTTAAATTGCCCTTCAACTTGGCCACTTTTCTGAGTTTCTGTCTTAAAATCCACAACAGCCAAGTGCTTATCTAGCTTAATCCCTTGTGCTTATTTGTATTATTCAGTTGTTTTAAGCTTATTATAGCATATTTAGCTTGTCCTGTTCATTTGGTCAATTTTCCTGCTTATTTGCTTATTTTTGGGCTTATTGTAAACTGCTTATCTGCCCAAAAGTGCTTATCAGGCTTAAATAACTTCTGCTTTTATTTTTCTTAGCTTTCTAATATTATTTTAGATTTATCTGTAATTTTTCATAATTTTCCTAAGTCATTTAATATTTTTTATCTTTTTAATTAGTTTAAAATAGTAATTAAATCATAAAAAATAGAAAAATAATCAGAAAAATATAATTCCAATTTTATTAATTTTCTTTTGTCATTTTTAATCTAGGAAAAATATAAAAATATTTTTAGACCTTAAGAAAATCAAAAATAGAAATAAAGTGATAGCTTCTATTTAATAGAATTTATCTTTTTAAATTTTAATTAAGTAATTTTCATTTTTATAATTTTCTTAGTTTCTATTTACTTAGTAATATTTTTAGAAAAAGTTTTAGAATTTTCTTTGTTCATTTAGTATTTTTTTTATAATTTAATTAGTTTAATAAGTAATTAAATAATAAATAATTAATAATAAATTAAATAAAAAGTATAAAAAAAATATAATTTAAGTTTTTAAATAAGTTTTAAGTAATTTTACATTTTTAGGTTTTAAATTTTATAAATTTTATTTTTTGTCCCATTTTAGATTTTTCGTTGCGCTTTTGTAATTTATTAATTCACGTTTAAATTTCTTGTGTATATCTGTTTTTAAATTGTTATTTAGAATTATTAAATAAAGAAAAATCCAAAAATATCTGAATCATCAATCACTCTAATCCTGGCTTTTCACAGTTGCTCATTCATATCTCGTTGAGAAACGATTCGGGTAATTACTTACCTGTCTTAACACTACACACGAACGTGAGTTTTTGCAAGTATCCTTTTTCACAAAAGGGTAATTTGTAATTGTTCACGCGTATCCGTCGTTGCATAATATTTATATCTATTTAGCACGGATCAAATTTTGGCGCCGCTGCCGGGGAGGTGTGCTGCGACAGTTGTGTAAGTTTTAGCGATTAGTGATTCGAGATCCTTCTATCAGAAGTTCCTATTTCCCAAAAACAATATAAAATACAAAAATATTTTTCTTTTCTTTTCTATATATATTATTATTATAATTATCATATAAAAATTAAAAACCCAAAAATATTTTCCGTTTTCTTTAATAATAAACAATAAAAATTAACCATCGAGAACCAAGACTGAGTACTACCTAACTGGGGGTACGGCCATAATAAGTTCCCAAACCAAAGAATTAAAACTTGCCTCTGTATCACTTGCGAATTCGGCTCACCTTTGATTGATAAACAAACTCTAACGGAGGTTCTAGGATAGTCTGACATTAAATTGTCGGACTGAAAGAAGCGGGTTTTTAAGGAGCGTAATTGCCCACCTTTGCTTCTCCGCCACTCTGTGCGTTTATCTTTTAGAGAGCTACCGTACGCTTGTTGATTGTTGGTTAAGTTTACTTGTGTTTTTCTCGATCTTGATTTTAATTGAAAAATTTTGCTAAGTGCATGCGCACTCGTTCTTCTAGGTCATCAAGCCCTTTCCGTGAGCTTGGAAAAATACCTCGAAGACGTCGTAGACGTTCTGCTCCGTCAGTCGTACCCGAGTTACGTACTGATCCCAAAACCCCTGACATCATGGCTGAAGACCGTCCTATGAATGAGCTGCTCCAAGCTCCCACCACTGGGTACGGAGATGCCATTGTTGTTCCAGCCATCGTGGCTGAGAATTTTGAGCTTAAGACTGGGTTGATAAACCTGGTAACCCAGCGACAATTCTATGGTTTTGAAAGGGACGATCCTCAAGATCACATTAGATGGTTCAATAAAATCACATCTACCATCAAATGCAAAAGTGTCCCTGAGGAATCAATAAAACTTCTTCTTTTCCCGTTTTCCATCGAAGGGGTAGCCCGAATTTGGCTTGACAAACAACCCCCTCGATCGATAACAACATGGGAAGATTTGGTTCAGAAATTCGTGAATGAATTCTTTCCTCCGTCTAAAACCACGTATCTCAAAAATGAAATCATGAAATTCTCTCAAAGGTTTGATGAACCATTTGGAGAGGCATGGGAACGTTTTAAAGAATTGCTCCGCAAATGTCCTCATCACGGTTTCACCGATCTGATGCAAATGGACACTTTCTACAATGGGTTAAACCCATCTGACCAAGATTCTCTTAATGCCTCAGCTGGAGGTAATTTTCTGAGCAAGTCTACTAAAGAAGCCATTGCTCTTATTGAAAATAAGTCAAAGGTCCGCACTGCACGAGCCAGACCATATAATTCTCAGGCTGGTGCTGGTCCTTCCACTTCATCTCCCGTGAGTCAGTCCAGCACTGATACTCAGCTTGCTGAACTCACGAAGGTTATTCAAGCTTTGGTTTTCTCCACACAAAAGAAAGAGTCCGCTCCGCAAACTTCTCACACTGCTGAAATAAAAAAGGTAGAAGTTTGTGTTACTTGTGGTGGCCCTCACGCTTACTACAATTGTACTGCCACCGATGGCAATGCATTTGAAGTCAAAGCTTTAGCCGGATCTTCCAATCAAGGAGGTGGTCAATACCATCCTCATGTGGAAACAAATTACCGTGCTAGCAATCAGCATGGACCACCCGGTTTTCCTTCTCCTAATAATCCAAATAGGAATAATCCTAATCAGCAAAGAGGGCAAAATACGCAGAATCAATATCATGCCCCGAACAATCAATACCCACCCCAAAGGGGTAATCAAGGGTATTCAGCTCCCAATTCCCAAAGACCTCTCTCGAGTGAGCTTGATAGCTACATCAAGGTTAATGAGACCAATATGAAGGCAATGCAAAATCAAATCTCTAATTTGAAGAATGAATTTCAGTCCTCAATAAACAAGCAAGGGACTGAGCTTTCAAACAAAATCGATCATTCTCAAAGCGAAGTTAAAAATATGTTTGCCAGTCTCATGGACCATCTTAATCCACCTTCTACCTCGGGAGGTCTTCCAAGTAACACTGTTGTCAACCCAAAGGGTGAACTCAAGGCTGTCACTACACATAGTGGTAAAGCTCATGTTGGACCGTCAATTCCTATTTTCTCTCCGGTGAGGGAATTGGAACAAGAAATCAAGGTGACAAAGGACCCGGTGCTTCCCACTAACAATGGAAGTGCTAAATACGTCCAACCTATTGTTGTCCAAAAATCTACACCCACACTTGCTCCTCAACCGTCAAGAATAGATCCTACTCTGTCACGATTTACGGTTAAAAGTTTGTCAACCAAACTTAGTGAGCAAAGAACAGCCAGATACTATTCCGAAATGCTCAATGCTGTTCCTGTCAGTGTGCTTGATGACAGTGATGATGACGGAGATACCACTTTCGTCAAAGCCATCACCACAAGGAGTGGTGCTACTTATGAGGGGCCAGCTGGCCCTATTCCTCCTCCGTTATTTGAAATGGAAAAAGAGACGGAGGATACTGCCAAGATTCCTGAAGTCCATCCTCCGGTTGTCCCGAAAAAATCCAAACCAGGAGTTGTCTTTGAATCTGTTAAGACTCCTGAAGTCATTGCTCCTAAATCCAAACCTTACATTCCTTACCCATCGCGCTTAAATGAGCAATAGCTCCGTGAAAAGGCTAGTCAACAAAATGATAAATTCTATCAAATCTTTAAAGAATTACATTTTGACATAAGCTTTGCGGATGCTACCATTCTGATGCCCAAGTTTGCATCAGCAATCAAACACTTGTTAAGCAACAAGGAAAAGCTGATTGAAATGGCTAAAACTCCGTTAAATGAGAACTGCTCAGCGGTTATCTTGAAAAAGCTTCCGGAGAAGCTTGGAGATCCTGGAAAGTTTCTACTACCCTGTGTATTTCCAGGAATGGTTGAATGCTATGCCTTGGCCGATCTAGGTGCAAGCATCAACCTAATGCCTCATTCAGTATGGAAGAAACTTTCTCTTCCGGCTCTTACTCCTACCTGCATGACTCTTGAGCTTGCAGATCGAACCATATCTCATCCTTGCGGCATTGCCGAAGATGTGTTTGTGAAAGTAGGTAAGTTCCATTTTCCAGCTGACTTTGTGGTTGTTGAATTCGACGCAGATCAAAAGGTTCCTCTCATTCTTGGACGAGGATTCCTAAAAACGGGCCATGCTCTTATTGATGTGTTTAAGCATGAGATCACATTGCGTGTGGATAAGGAAGCTGTTACTTTTAACCATGATCAAACTTCCGAGTACTCCTCAAATTATGATTCTAAATCGGTTAACCGAATAGATGTCATTGACATTGCTTCAGAGGAGTACTCTCAAGAAAGTCTAGGTTATTTTCATAATTCTATGAGTGGTGATCCCACCACATCTTCTCTACCTGTCATTTCCAACTCTTCCCCTTCTCTCACTCCGTTTGAGGGAAGTGATTCCAATTTGGAAGAGATCGAGGCTTTTCTCAAGTGTGATTCATTTCTAGAAGGAATTGATAACGCTGAGATTGATCTGGAGGGAGATATTCTTCTTCTTGAGAAATTGTTAAATCAGGACAATTCCCCTCCTCTCCCTCCCGTTAAACTTCATAAATTTCCGGAGATCAAGATTAAGGACTTGCCTCCTCCACTTGAAAATGCAATTCTTGAGGAGGAAGTTCTTATCCTAATTGCTGTTCAGATCTCTCTTCTTCCCTTCACCTACCCGGTGATTTCCCCTATCTTTCACTCATTCGGGAGTGAGGATATTACCTTTGACCCCGGCATTGTCCATCTAACATTGGTTTAAATGCCGGATTTATCTCATCGGTGTGGAACTTTCTTATGCTCAATTGGTTATCCAAGCATCTTGAATGAAAGTCCGATGGAGATGGTCTCTTCCACTTACTTCCCCATAGACTTTTAAATTGCTTTCTCTCCCGGGCTGTTCAGGAAACCTTTGTTACGGTTGACCGTTCACAAGCGGTTAGCTTGCGTGATAAACCTGACTGTTCGGGAGGAATCAACTCAATTCGGGGTCGAGTCAAGCTAGTGACTCGGTGATCAAAAACATTAGCAAAACATGGGTTTTCACCCGTGTCTCTGTTTTCTTTCTCTGTTCTACCATCTAGTGTGGGGGAGATGCCCCACATGTGGTATATATGTAAAGTAAAAAAAAAAAAAAAAAAAAAAAAAAGTGTGTATATAAAATAATGGCTATTAATATTTCCCTTTCACGTTCTAAGTGTTGGTTTAACAACCGGTTCTTTGAATATTGAGGGCAATATTCAGTTCTAAGTGTGGGGGGGAATTCTTGCGAATTTGATCAAATGTACCATCTAGTACCCCCATTTTAGCCAAAATTTTAAATTTTTTTTCTCACTTAGAACTCAATAAATGGTTATTAGTCCGCCATGTCTAACCCACATAAGGATTGGCTAATCCGAGAGCAAACGGCTCTTGGTAAAGATGTCTCAAATCCGTTGATGGCTTGCAATTTGCCCAAAATTGTATGGTATTCGACTCACCATATCTTTAAAAGTGAAGAGTTGGCTAGCCCGCAAGGTTATGGCTTGTGGTAAAGGCAGTGGAAAAACCATGATTGGTAATCAGCTCACCAAAGATAATAGTGATAATTTATCTAAGAGTTGGCTAGTCCAGAAGCAAACGGCTTCTGGTAAAGACAAATCAAAACCGTTGACAGCTGATGGTTTGCTCAAAATCATTTGGTTATCATTGTACCAAAGTTCTTACTTGAACTGAAACATCTGGCTACTCCAGAAGTAATGGCTTTTGGTAAAGAGTCTTTCAAATCCATTAAATTTTCATAAAATATTGCTAGGGACTAGCAATAGTTTAGTGTGGGGGATTGATGAGTGTCTAAATACTCATCATTTTTACCTAATCTGAGCTGCCAAAACATCCAAAAACACTCAGAAATGCATCATAATACTGAAATTATCCCAGAATTGTGTTTTATATGTTTCAGATGCAAAATGTTTAAAAACAGATAAAAAACGAACAAAGTTTGCATAATTGGCAGTTTCAGTCCCTGGTTATTCTAAAAACAGGAAAAGTCATCAAAGGTCCTTTAAGAATCATAAAATTACATAATAAGTCCTTTGGTGCAAAGTTTCATAAAATTACAAGTTTAGTCCCTCAAAATTTGTAAAATGTCATAAATAGTCCCAGGGTTATTTAAAATGGAAAATTTATCAAATATAACCCTTGTACTATTCTTAAATAACAACATTGGTCCTTGTGATAACTTTGGAAAATTTACAGGTTTAGTCCTTGGATTTTCAGCAAATAACAAAAATGGTCCTTGTGCTAAATAAACAAACCAACCGAACCCTTTTTAACCCTTAACCCAAAAATAAAATAAACCCAAAATCCCAGCCCAATGAATAACCCAAGCCCAAAACCAAACCCGATCCACCTTCTTTTATTTAAACCCAGGGTCAAACTTATGTTTGACCCGTCTCTTTTCCCACCATACCGCCAAACCACAAAACCACCACACAAAACCGCCATTGTCCACCACCTCCTGACACACCCACTCCCCCTCCTCCTCAACAAGTTACCTAACAACAACAAAAAGCATTTATTGCTTCTCTTTTCCCCCATGTAAACCAGACAAGTGGTGTTTACCTCTTTATCTTTTTCCCGCCAAAAGTTAGATTGAACAGCTGAGATCATGTCAGAGGCAATCAAGGGTGCTAAATGAATCAGAGGAAGATGAAAAGAAGTTCCCACCTTAGTTTTTTGTATATATAGATCAAATGTAATAGGAATTAGTAGTAGTTAATTTATTTTAAAATCGTTTTTAATTAATTGTCATTTCCTTATTGTAATTTTCATTTCAGTCATCAATATAGTCACTTTACAGTCAATTTGATCTCAATTTAATTTACATTGTCATTTAATTTCAGTCACTTTACAATTTCATGCTTCACTGTAATTCGTCTTAATTTAAATGTTGTTTGTAATGGCTTATTATCTGTTTAAATAAGCTCACATCAGCTCAATATAGCTTTTGGTGAGTTTATTTTAGTTCTACATGTTCTATTTCAAGAAATCAAGAGAAAGTCAAAGAAAGTCAACTGGGAGGTCAAAATAAGCAATTCTGGGTTTAGAAGCTAAGCTGGATGGTTTTTCTGGTTTCTAGCTTGTTGACAACAAGCTAGAAGTTGTTTCTGATCCTTGGTTCTTGTTCTATAAGCCATTTTCAGTTGTAAGCATTTTCAAGCATTTTCTTAAAAGTTCTAAGCTTACTGTTACACTGCTTAATCTTTGCTTATTTGCATAAGTTCTTGCTTATTAGTAGTTTGTGGACTTGTTTCATCTATATTATCAGTATTAATTAGCTTGTTTCATCTCTTTCCTTAAAAACTCTAAAAAGTCCAAAAATAGCATATTCTAGCATAGCTTATTATTTGCTTATTGTCCTGTTATAAGTTGCTTATTATAGTTAGTATAAGTTAATTAGTCAATAATAATTAGTGTTCATTAGTCAAATTTTATATTTCCTTTGAAAAATCAAAACAGACAATCCATAAAGGGTTGTTTGGTTTAACAGTCAAAAGGTCAACAAGTAGCTTGTACTGTAGATTGGTCATTAGACCAACTTTAGTTCAGCTTTTATAAGCCATATTAAGTTGTTTTCAAGTTTTAAAAAGTTATTTGGGTATAAAACCAAGTTTTTGGTTCTTTGTGTTGATTTTGGGCTGTGAAAAGCTCAAATAAGCCACCTAAAGCCATAAGCTCATTTTGCCCTTGTTCTTGGCTGTTTTGAGTTCATTGTAGTCCATTTAGATAGAACAAATAGAGTTGGATTAGGTCCCTTTGGTTTTGTGCATTTCTGCACAGCAACAGACACCACAGCAGACTCAGTTGTTCTGAGTTGTTGATCTAGGCTTCAATTGAACTCCAATTGGGATGTTATTGATAGGGCTTTTATGTTTTTTAGATAGCCCATAGTATAAGCTAGGTTTTTCCCCCATTAGTTGGAATTTCAGTAGCTTGTTTAAGTGCTTAAATTGCCCTTCAACTTGGCCACTTTTCTGAGTTTCTGTCTTAAAATCCACAACAGCCAAGTGCTTATCTAGCTTAATCCCTTGTGCTTATTTGTATTATTCAGTTGTTTTAAGCTTATTATAGCATATTTAGCTTGTCCTGTTCATTTGGTCAATTTTCCTGCTTATTTGCTTATTTTTGGGCTTATTGTAAACTGCTTATCTGCCCAAAAGTGCTTATCAGGCTTAAATACCTTCTGCTTTTATTTTTCTTAGCTTTCTAATATTATTTTAGATTTATCTGTAATTTTTCATAATTTTCCTAAGTCATTTAATATTTTTTATCTTTTTAATTAATTTAAAATAGTAATTAAATCATAAAAAATAGAAAAATAATCAGAAAAATATAATTCCAATTTTCATAATTTTCTTTTGTCATTTTTAATCTAGTAAAAATATAAAAATATTTTTAGACCTTAAGAAAATCAAAAATAGAAATAAAGTGATAGCTTCTATTTAATAGAATTTATCTTTTTAAATTTTAATTAAGTAATTTTCATTTTTATAATTTTCTTAGTTTCTATTTACTTAGTAATATTTTTAGAAAAAGTTTTAGAATTTTCTTTGTTCATTTAGTATTTTTTTTATAATTTAATTAGTTTAATAAGTAATTAAATAATAAATAATTAATAATAAATTAAATAAAAAGTATAAAAAAATATAATTTAAGTTTTTAAATAAGTTTTAAGTAATTTTACATTTTTAGGTTTTAAATTTTATAAATTTTATTTTTTGTCCCATTTTAGATTTTTCGTTGCGCTTTTGTAATTTATTAATTCACGTTTAAATTTCTTGTGTATATCTGTTTTTAAATTGTTATTTAGAATTATTAAATAAAGCAAAATCCAAAAATATCTGAATCATCAATCACTCTAATCCTGGCTTTTCACAGTTGCCCATTCATATCTCGTTGGGAAACGATTCGGGTAATTACTTACCTGTCTTAACACTACACACGAACGTGAGTTTTTGCAAATATCCTTTTTCACAAAAGGGTAATTTGTAATTGTTCACGCGTATCCGTCGTTGCATAATATTTATATCTATTTAGCACGGATCAATAACAATACAATTACAAACACAATAAGCCCCAATACTACTTGATCAAGTGTAGTACGGTTACTAATCTAACAGGAATTATAAGATCCTTGAAGCTTAACAAACACAAACCACTCAAGGCGTTTCTATAAACCCACACCTACACACACACGTGTTTACTGGTGTTTACATCTTGAAACACATAAAACCTATACCATGTGTCTCTTTATATAATATAGACATCTAGGGTTTACAAAAACTACTAACTTTATTCATTATTATTCAAGCCCTTGTAGTTTCGTAATTGCTTCATTCTTCTTAATATTGTTTTGTACTTATCAACTCAATATAAAACCCAACATTATGTACTAGTCGGTGCAATACCAGAGTAAAAAGAAGAGGTCCCAATGGGTCGCCTTGCTGCACTCCAGTGGTAGACCATATATGTGTGTCTCCTGTATACAATCTTGCTGCCTGCCCATATAAGAAATCAACCCACAAAGATATAGAGGGACACCTCACCCTAACCTCATGGAGTAATGCCAATCTATCCATAAGGTTAAATGCATTCGAGAAGTCCACAGTAAGCATTACAAGAGACCCATCATTGTGATATTCACTCAACACCCTATTGACGCTATGTAAAACAGCCTCAGTACTACTCGACACTCCGAATCCAAACTGAAAATCACTAAGGTACTTTGACATTTCTTTACCCACACCTTTCATAGCAACCTTGGAAACCAAACGTCTCCATATAGTACCTACTGCAATATGTCGAATCCCGTTATCTGGTTTAAGGAGGGGCGTGAGAGGAGCAAAAACAACAAACTCTGCCAAAATAGGCGGACACCGTCCCGCTAACCACAAATTAATGATTGAGGTAAATAATATTGCGTGAATACTGTAAGCACACCTATTAGTTTAGATATACAGTTCTCTTTCTATAGATTATTATAAAAGAAGGGACTTGTCCTCGCCGAAGTCCTCAGAATGTCCTCGCCAATTGGGGCTAATGTTGTGCTATGAAGTTTTCAGAAATGCGCCGTGTTTTGCATAGAGCCGCCATTGAACTTTTTAAATTTTGCCCACGCTTAATTATGAGTATAACTAACCAGTTTCTATCTAAAAAGATAGAAAATGTCAACACTCACTTTTTATGGGCCCGGTTTAGGCTATGTTTGGCAAAAGTAGCAGTGAGCTGTGAGCAGTAGCCACAGAGCACTGCTCACTGCTCACTGCTTCTTAAAGAAACATTGGAAAAATGAGTTTTCTTAAAAAATAGCAAAGTTCACCGCTCTTTTGCCAAACGAACACTAAAAATCAAAAAGCTCATTGCTCACCGCTCATCACCTCAAAAAGCTCCAAAAAGCTCTGCGCCAAACATAGCCTTGATATATAAAAAGGACCGCTCGTCGGGCCTGATAGGTGGTGCACTGGTACACAAACTGGATATCGTCACACCCAAAATGCGTGACTATATGCATATAGTCACACACGTTTTTTTTTGGTGTGTGTGACGAAAAGTCGCGCCACCGTAGGTATCATATGGTCACATTGTTTAGTTTGTGGCCGTTTTCATTGAAAAAGAGTGACCAAAACCCGAATATGTGTGACTAATTAGGCACAAGTTTTGTTGGATTCATCAGTATGTGTGACTATTTCCCATCCTATGGCCACTTGAAAATATAATAAATGTGACGTTTGTGATGATTTAGTCACACAGCGTGTGTTGTTTTTTTCGAGTTAGTCACATACAATTTAAAAAACAGTGGCCAAAAGTGTTAATAAGTGTGACCATATGCTGTTTAAAGTGAAGAAATGTGTATTTTGTGTGACTATTGATCATCCAATGGTCACATGAATTCTTAGTTTGTGTGGCCTTTGGTAATATTTTGTCACACAAAGCATGTTTGTTTTGGGTATTTAGTCACATACAATTAAGCATAAAGTGACCAAAAGAGTTAATAAGTGTGACCATATGTTATTTAAAGTGAAGAAATTTGTATTTTGTGTGACTATTGATCATCCAATTGCCACATGAATTTTTTTTGTGTGGCCTTTTGTAATATTTAGTCACACAACGAATTAAGCAAACAATGACCAAACGTGTTAATAAGTGTGACTATATACATCTTTTAGCCACATTTAAGAAATCAATATATCTCAAAACAAATTCAAATATATATCAAAACAAATTCAAATACAATAAAATTGGAATGTATATAACTGAACCACTAATACATATCATATAAGCAGTACTAACAATATGAACAAACAGTACTAACTTATAACTAACAGATATAACTAATACACTAGGAGTACTAACAGTTGTAAGTAATACACTAGCAGTTTCAACGAGGGCTTCATGTTCTTCGTCCAACCTTTTTATCTTTTCTCTTATTCATGAAAGTAACTGAAGTTATTTGCAGAATGGGAAGTAAACATCTTGTTTTTTTTTTCTGAAAATTCTCGTGGTACCCATGCTCATCTCTGATTCATGAAACTAACTGAAGTTATTTGCAGAATAATTTGAATTACACATTTGATTGAGGAGCTTCTATCCTCATCAGATGAAGATTCTTGTTTCTTGGCATTCTTCTTTGAAGTCTTGGTCTCACGTAATGGCAGTGACGGTTTGATTCCGTTTTGAGCACTAACAGTCCTGCAGAATAGTCTAAGAACTGATAGAAATAAAATCACATGAAAGGCCATACCTCTTTGTGAGACTCTGCAGCTTTGAGAAATCGCTTGATAAAAACATACAGTCGGGTAGTTATACCATCATCAGAACTTCATCTCGAGCGTGCTCTTGTAAGTTGCTTGTTTATTTCCATACTATTAGTGTAATTATATGCATTATGTGTGATAACCTCATCTGCCATAGATGCAACAGTTGTGTATAATGACAAATAGACCTGTACATGATGTGTAGTATTATTACTAAAGCAACAAAATTGTGGTAAAAGCTACATATTTATTTACTAATATCATGGAAATCAAAGAAATAAACTTTATGAGATATATACCTGTACAAGTGCAGGCCTGCCTTTACTCACACACTCAAATAGCACTTGCAAGCAGAACTCTTGGAAATCAGTATCAGATCTGTAAAAATATATGCTCATCAGCTGCCACCTAAAAGCTTGTTACGAATAACAGAGACTAATTTAATCAACAAAATTACTTCTTCTGACTAGATAAAATAAGCAGTCAGCTCTTACTATCTGAAACATATGTTACACCAGTTGGATATACCTTTTCCTGAAACAAGAACATATATATAGCTAATCATGATTCATGCCATATAAATAAAGTGTATACGTACTTGATGTTCTACGAATCATCACAGCAGAGAGCACCAAAAGCAATCAAGCTCGGATCGGATGAGAAGGAACTGACCAACTGATTTACACTTACTGCAGCATCACTATCATTATTATTGCTAGGAATACATGCTCTCAAGCTTGCCAAACCAAACACCTGTAATGTGTAAATTCAGTTTTATTCAAAAACGAAAAAAAATAAAAATCTGATACTTGAATTAAGTTTTGAAATCACAAAGATCAAACCTTGTGCATCGCCCTTGAAAGCAAAGATTGGCGCCCTATGGGGTCATCCACATATGAACAAGCTCCAACTTTAAGTTTGATATAGAGGGTACCAGAATTAAATGGATCATTCTTGTCTCCAGCGTTCCACCAAGGTTTCTCTGTATGTTAAAAATAAGATTAGTCTATAACAGATTGTTATATGAATCATAAATTAGCTGTTAACATAAAGCTTTGCATAACTACCTTCTGGATTAAGCTCAATAACTTGAGGCCAGTAACGAGGACCGCAAACTCGAACCGTTTTTAACTGCAGTAGCGTATCGAACATCAAGAAAAAGCTATAATAGCAAAAAGTCACGCACATAATGCATATAATTACACTAATAGTATGGAAATAAACAAGCAACTTACAAGAGCACGCTCGGGAAGAATGCAAGGAGTGACCTCACAGAAACTTGTTTCTGCATAATGCTGAGTTTCCTTGATCGTAACTTCAAGAGGAACACGCCCAAGTCTATTCTTAATGTATTAAATTGTTTTATTGAAAGATTTATACCTGACTAGTTTTGACATTTTCTGTAAGAACCTTTTCAACCTGAACATGTTTCAACCTATGCTTAAAAATTACCCTTTTCAACCAGAACCTATTTTGACCAGTTACACGTCCCCCCATCTTGCAGCTCCAATAGAATTGCAATAAATAGCAACGTACCTTCACTTCATTTCTAATATGGTCACTAGACTTTAATAATCATTTTTAAACCAGTATACTTTTCAAAATTGGTTATTCTAAGCAATTCCATTAAAAAAATAAACCAGTAACAAGATGGAAGGTTTCAGTAACTTTAAACTCCAGTGATGTAATCTAGAAATGAACTGATATTTCGTCATTATTTATTGCAGTTAGTTAGCCTTTTTTGCGATTAAACGTCACCAAGCTATAGATGGACTGACCATTAGAGCCAGCAGTGATTGGTCTTGGCAAAGGAGTTCACCGAGGATGGCCATCATATCAAACTTGAGTAATCTACTAAACATGGAATGGATGACTTCTTGTTGCTTGTTTTCAAATTTAGGTGCTCGTTTGAGTGCTTGAACTGTTTGGATGGCCTCAATGCTTAGATTTCGACCTTTCTGCAAAGGTTTCCTATTCTTGCCTCTGTCTCTCATTGTTATTCTCATCCGAACTCCGCTACATAAACTTCCTTTGCCTTTCTCCCCAAATCCAAGTGACGGACCGCTTGAGAGTACCGTAAAAGTAGCAGACACACTCCTGATTGCCATAGCTGCCTTCAAGAACATGTGAAAATAGGTTTATGAGTCAACTTTTCGCTGACACTCTTTTTGTTAATCTTGCTCAAATTTAATCGATAAACCTACTAAACACAATTACAAGAATAACTATATACTCTTCATACCTTAACATTAAAGAACAATCAAATTAGTTGATAACAATCTAACATTACGCATATTTTTTATATAACATTACGCATATTATGTATAACATAATTCGACAGCGTTTAAGGAATTATTATTATGTTACTTGAAATGAACTTAAACAAGATAATAAATTCCACAGAGGCAGCTATATACGAGGGTTTGCGAAGTGTGCAATCCCACACAGCCTCAAAGTTTTAGGGACCTCATAATATATTTGAGACCTCAAAGTTCAATTCCAACATCAAAATATTAACGATACGTAAAATTACGTTCTAAAGATTTGTTAAACTGTACTTGAAGTGGATAGAGTGAGGATTTCATCATAAAAATTAAAGCTAGATGGTTAAAATATTTGTGATTCACATACATAAACAAGTAAAGTAGATGATAGTCTAAGAAGCATAACAGCAAACAGTTGGTGTGCAGTGCTCAAAGTAAAACCTATGAACAAAATTATATTATAAGCTAGAGCAATAGCATAACAGTGGCAGTAGTAACATCTAAAGTGCGCAAAATTTAATAATTAAAATAGATTACCTACAATTGAACACTCATTTCTGCACCCAATATATTACGAGAAGTAGGGTGGTGGTCCGGTGGATAGGGTTTTAAACTCTTTTAGCAATGTTTATTTCTGGTTCATTTTAAACTCTTTTAAAATAAGGGAGCAAATAGACATGAAAGTACCCATAAACGTGGATAAAGGGTTATCAACAAAGCAGCAATGGAGTTGTTGCTAGTTGAGAAGGTTCTCATGCATTCCACCTCCGAGGAACAAGAAACCAATAGCCAAGATCACCAGCAAATCTCAACCCTGGCAACAGTAACGCTGATACAGTCAGTTCATGACTTCAAGTACATAATAAATTATTAAAATTTTACAAAAATCATATCCCAATGGAGGTGCTTGACCAACATAACCAAATTTACCTGTTTCCTTTTTAATTGACTCTTTTACTCCAGTTAAACCCAAATGGGTTAATATACAAATATGTTACTAAACTTTCCAAAAAAGTTCGCCTAAGTTACTAAACTTTCATTTTGTTCACTTAGGTTACTGAACTTATAGAAAGCATTTATTAGTGTTGGTAGGAGTGACTTAATCGTATATTTTTTGATATGTTAAGTAACATAAATGTCATGTTTTTACAAGTTCAATGTTGTTTATGAATATTTTTTATAAGTTCAGTGACCCCAAATGTCATGTTTTATAAGTTCAGTAACCTAAGTGAACAAAATGAAAGTTCAGTACCTTAGGCGAACTTTTATGGAAAGTTTAGTAACATATTTGTGTATTAACCCAGTTAAACCCAAATTGACCCATTTGCATACAAATAGAATAAAGTTGATGAATAAAATTGGTGATTTTAATAAAGATGATAAATCGTGATAGAGGTGTTACCATGAGCATAATTGGAGCCATATGGCTGAGGAGGATAAGTTGCCGCCTGAGGAGGCATTAGGTGGGTAAATAAGTACTTGAATTTGGTGTACATGAGTATATTTGGTGTAAGTGTGGTAGAAGAAGAAGAGTAGATCTACGTGAAAAGTTGAGAGGGATATTTGGGATGGTTAATGAAATATTGGGAATTTGGGAAGGCAGTTTGATTTTTGGGGAAAAATTTAGGCGGGCCTTTGAAAAGGAGAAGAGGGAAATTTTATTTTGGGGAAAATTAAGTGAAGCACATTTAGTCACTTTTAAATAATGTGTGACAAATTTGACTATATGATTTAGTCACTTTTAAATAATGTGTGACAAACTTGAGTATATGATTTAGCCACATACACAATTACTTCATGTGACCATATATGGATTTTGGTCACGCTATTCAATTGTGTGACATATATTTGTCACATATGTATATATATAGTGTGACTAATGTTTCAAACTTATTTGTATCCGTCACACGTCCTAAATTATATGTGACTAAATAATCAAAAAAAATTTACAAGATACCTCTAGTCACAAAAATATTCAAATGTGTGATTGTAGCCTCAGTTGGAAAGACGAAATGGTCACACAAGTCGGATCAAGTGTGGTTGTTTCTTTTATTCTCGTACATTTAGTCACATAAAAAACTTACTGTGTGGCCGTTCGAAAAACAACATGTGTGACCAAATCTCATTTTTGTACTAGTGGTGGTATCACACCCTTCTCAAAGGAACCGTACGTGAGACTCTCGCGTCATACGGCTCCGTCCCGGAATCAGGACCCCCTTTCCTTTGACCAACGGGTCCTCAAACCAACTTGTCCTTCCTTTCTATTTCTCGGTAAGCGGTTTTTTTTTTCATTCATTGATTGATTTGATTCAAGGTAGCTTTAGCTTGCTTCCAAGTCCAAGCGCTAGCGGTAGAAGCTAGTCGTCAGAAGCGAACTTCCGGGCCGGGAAGGAGCCAAAAAAGGTGAGCGCCCCTGCGCGAGCCTTATTTGATATATAAAAAAGAATGTCAAATATTGGCTAATAATTAATTCAAGTTGATGGCAAAATAGTAAATTTAATTATATGTTGATTAATATTGCTTAATGGGCTTCTACTTCATACTTTTGGGCTGTGAGCTAACAATGTAACCAATTTTACGATTAGTATGACGGCAGTCGACGATTTCATTAACTTAGTTTCTAGTTTATGATTTCTTATTTTATTGGCTAATTAATTCAATACTTATTGTTCTTTGGATTTTCATGCAAGGTTTTTCTAGTTGTTAACTAGATATTTATGTGTGTTTGTTTAGGTGAGGCATGTTATATCGTATTAGTAAAGCCTTAAGTCAATCTGTTGGTTACAGCTGATTATTATTATTACTTCTAAGATGCGGTGACAAACATTCACTTCTGTTTTTGTTGTTATTATTATGTAGGTAGCACATACAAAAAATATCGTGTTAGCTAAAGTGTTTGCGGGGAGATGAAGAAGAAGAAGAACGTAATAATAAAAGAAGATCGGATTTCAGAGCTTCCTGAACTTATTGTTGAAAACATACTATTACGATTGGTTTCTTCTAAAGACCGTGTTCGAGTGAGTGTTTTGTCTAAAAGATGGTGTGCTCTAACCGCTTCTTTCCCTTTTTTTGATTTCAGTTTTGATGAGTTTGTCAAAGGTATGTATGGGACTATTTATAATCATGTTGCTAGGTATCTATTTTACAAGTATGTTGAGCATTCCGTTTCCAGATTTTGTTGCCAGCAAAATCTGAAGAACGTCCACACGTTCAAACTCTGTACATTGTTCAAAGATGATGCGGAAGTGGGCATTATTAACAAATGCCTTGAATTAATTCTTGAGAAAGGCCTAAAGGTGTTGGATATTGATATAACCGTATATCCACATCTACAAAAGTACCGTCTTCCTATTAGAGCCTCATCACATGTCTCATCATTAACATCTTTGACGTTGTCTCAACATGTTTTACCTTCGTCTTTGACGGTAGATGATGCCAACTTAAATTCATTGAAGGTGTTGCGGCTTAATAAAGTCACTTTAGATCCACTTGTGGTTAAGAATTTGACCTCTAGTTGTCCTCTTCTTGAGAAACTAATTGTTGAACATTGCTATGGTATTAAGAAGTTCTCTGTTTATGGGCGGCTTCAGAATCTTAGAAAAATTCGGTTTATTGACAAAGAGTTAAATGGAGTTGAGAGAATAGATATTGAAGCTCCAAATCTATATGATTGTCATCTTTCTATAAGATCCTGCGAAGGTGCAACATCAGTGAACTTGGGTTCATGCAAACAGTTAAGGACGTTACATTTAGATGGGTCATTTTTCCCGACGTCAATAGGGTTTTCTGAATTTTTATCCAACTTCCCCGTCCTTGAAAATTTGTCTTTGTATCTTGTCGATCTACGGAACATCCTTGTGGTTTCTAGTCCTTCCTTGAGGAAATTTGTGCTATATGACAAGTGTGATCTGGAAGAGATTGATATCAATACACCTAATCTGATCTTATTTAGTTACGCAAATGAAAGGAGTTTTCTCAATCCATGTAAGTCAAAAAAAATTGATCCGGGCGAGTTAAATGCATGTATGGAATGTCACATTATCAATGACGTCGACACTATTTGGTTCAAGAACTTGAGGCGGTTTTTGGAAAGGGCAAATAGTTTCAAAGTTTTGAAGCTTGATAACTCTTTTCTCGGAAAGGTAGTTACCCAAATTTGTTTGTTTTTGTGTTTATACTTGCTCGAGAGCAATGATATTATAACTAAAAAATTAAGTTAACTTCATGTGTGCTTTGAAGATTTCTGTAGATTTATATCAATTAAAGGTGACCCGGTTGCCACCCTATGAACTCGAGCATGTTGAGCTAAAACTGTGGCTGGAAAAAGTATTGACAGTCTTGGACGGTATACTTTGGTGTTGCCGTCCTCGATCCCTAAGTTTGACATCAAACTTTTCTTTTATGAGTGATAAAAAGCGGAGCCATTTCTTGAAGGTAGTAAGAGTTACATGCGCTTCTACTAAATATATTAGTTTAAAATAAATTAAATTGTCTTGTCATTTTATTTATTTTTTACAGTTTATATCTGCGAAGCTACTTCAACAAGAAGATAAAGGCCAAACAAATATTCAAACCAAGTGGTCTTTTCCTTCCAAAGCCGAAACCTACTTCAGTTGGAACTCAATGATGCCAGAATTGCCTGACCATAATAAATTACAAACGCTAACCTTCATAAAGGAAGAAGGTCCGTACACTATTGTTCTTTTATCAGCTAATTTTGTATGCATGAATATAACATGTTCTTTTACTTCTTTGAATTCTTGTTAATTATCTGAACAGTTTCCAGGAAGAAGAAAAGAATGAAACCGTCAAAGGTCTGCAAATGTTGAGATTGCGTATTTGCGTGATCCTTTGAATTGAGGAATCGTTCAGTGACGATGGAAGTAAATTAAAGTACTGGTAAATTTGAATTTATAGTGATGGTTAAGAATCTGATAACCGAGTTGTGGCTATATATTTGGGAAACTTTGGTTTTATTACTGATTGTTATTGGGTTAATCCCAATCTGCTGTAAAGCAGTTACAAAGTAGTTACAAAGTTAGTTTAGAAAACAGTTATAGGCAGTTATCACTAAGGGACACGACTGTTGGTACAAACGAACCAACACAACATTTCATTCGTGTCTTTTCACTATGTATATATAGATAGCATATGTATTCGAATACAATGATGACAGATGACAGATTTATATAACTTTTATTTCTAGTAAAGATTATATCCTGTATTTGTGTCTTGGTAAATTTTGACCTCGTTAAGACCATAGATCCAACGATTGAGGCCAACAATTGGAATCAGAGCAGGTTTTGTAATTATTAACCAAATCATCATATACCAAGGTCTTTTATACTCTGTTCTCGAATCGATACACACCCTGTGTCTCGGTAATTTTTTTTTTTTGCAAAATCAGTCGGACCACAATAATCATAAATCAGTTTTATTGTGTTTTTTCATCAAGAGAATCCATCTTTCGTCACCAAGGTATCTATCACAAAAGTGATTATTTTACCGGCATCAAAAAGGTTCCTCTTTTATCTTTTTTGCAAAAAAAACCCAGTCGAAATACATACCGAAACAGAACAGAGCCCAAGGAATCAAGATTGTACACGGTTTAAACATAACCGGTATTGAATCGATTCAAAAACAAAGAAAACCATATACCAAATTCGATAAACACAAAGTCATCAAAAGGGCAAATTATTGATTCAGAAATACAAGGAACAAACACACCTATTCTTTCGTAGAATCAAACCCAGCACCCGTAATTGAATCACCACTTGATTCAAATTGATACACGGCAGTAGAGTCCCAACAAATGAACGAAAACACATTTTCGCATCAAAGGGATCACGGGCGTTCGAGAAAAGAACACACCAACCGTGGAGAAGAAGAAGGTTAACCAAAGCCAAAACACTCGGCGGTCAACCATCAAAGGAGCAGTTTTTTTGTCTCAACAAAAGAGAACGATTATTATCTCTTCTGAGATACACAAGAGATAAACAAAGAGAGGCGCAACTAAAGTGCCAGGGCAACACTCCGAACCAACAAAAGGGCACCGGGTTTATTATAACCCCCCCCCCCCCCCCCCCAGTTCCAAATTTGCAAAACCACCCTTCAACTTTTATTTTTTTCATATAGTATATATTACGAGTAGTTTTTATTAATATATATTGTATAGTTTTATTTAGATAAGTTATTTATTTTAAGTTAGTATCTTGTCAAAGTTTAGAAAATATAATAACCTAGTGATTACACTGCTTATTATATTGCTGGGAATAATTTTTAAGGAGTAATTAACCTTAGGTTATTCAGTTTTAGAATATATAATCTCCGAGGATAGTTTCCGAATTAAAAACTAATCCTATAAGGTTTTGATAGTCTTTAAGACACAAAACAATAGAAGCGCGCTAGATATTTTTTTAACACACCCTGTGTTAGAAGTTTAGGAGATTTTTTAGTCAATATCCTAGAGATATGACGAAAGAAGATGGAGAAAATGGAAAGAAGGATGTTAGTATAACTAATACAACACCTCAATTCCAATGCCCGATACTAAAACCCGCGAATTACTCATTATAGGCAATTCGAATGCAAATCATTCTAGAAGCAAATGGGTTATGGGAAACAATAGAGCTGTTAGATACGACTCAACCCGATAAGAAAAAGGAGAAAACTGCTATTGCATACCTTTACCAAGCCTTACCCGAAGATCAATTGCTTCAAATAACAAAGCACAAAACCCCGAAAGCCATATGGGATGCTTTAAAAACTAGACACATAGGTGAAGAGAGAGTTCAACAAGCGAGACTACAAACACTAAAATTTGATTTTGAGTTGTTACACATGAATGAAGATGAAACAATCGACACCTTTACAGGAAAACTCACAACTCTTGTAAACAAAGCCGCTAGTCTAGGACACAGAATAGAAGATCAGACCTTAGTTAGGAAATTACTAAATGCTGTACCGGATAGGTATCTGCAAATAGTTGCATCTATAGAACAATATTCCGACCTAAGTACAATGACAATGGAAGAAGCAATAGGGAGACTTAAGACTTATGAAGAAAGAATTAAGTTTAAGAAAGGAAAACAAGTGGACAATCAAGAGAAATTGATGTTCACACGACATGAAGGTAGAGGAAAGCATTTTAAAGGAGGTGGAAGTGGAAAACATAAATTTTCACAAGATAAACACCACGAAAAATTTAAAGGAGAAAGAAAAGATGGAGAAACATCTCAGAACAACTTCAGGAGATCAAACTATGATCTTACTAATGTAAAATGTTACAAATGCAATAAGATGGGACATTTTTCAACTAGGTTTCATTCTAAGACAAACACTAGTATGCAATCTAATCTTGTCGAGGAGGACTTAGAACCAACCTTACTTGTAACAGAAGTTGAAGATCAAAATGTCTCACTACACGAAGAAGAAGTAGGGCATAAAGAAGACATTACTCCATATGCAGCAATTAAATGAAGAAAGCCAAACTTAGAAAATCTAAGAGTTTTCGGCTGTATAGCATATGCAAAGGTACCATCACAACGCTTAACAAAGCTGGATGATAGAAGCAATAGAATGGTATACTTAGGTATAACAACCCGCAATTTTTCCATGGTCATTACCCATTGTTTGTATCGAGTCATTGTAGGCCTAGAATGTAGCACGTCGTGGCTTGGCACAATAATTAGTTTAAAAACGCAAATTAAATTAATTTTGACACTTCGGGACAAGAACATGCGTATTTATAGTCGTTTTGAGTGGAAAAATTATTCTAAAATCAGTGGAACACATTAAAATTACTCGGGAAGCTGTCTCGGTACTTAAATCTATCCCGGATACGTTTTATAGAAAGTTGGCCAAATGTCACTTCCCACCCCACTCCCAAGTTACAACTTCAGTCCTTGAGGGGCATTTCACATTCAAACTTAGGGTGTGTTTCTTTTTTGCTTAATGGGGAAAGATAGTGGGACCAAGCAATTTAATAATATTTCTTTTTCAAATGAGACCCACTAATTCCCTTGTTTGGTCTTAATCCACAAGGCAAAAATTATCTTCCCCTCCCCAATAAGAGCCTCATATAGAACGTGGGACCCACATGGCCTTAGCTAAGGGAATTTAGTAAACAGGCCCTTAGTCCTTTAGCTATATAAGCACATATTATACCCTCATTAGGGTTATTCACTCCCATTTCATATTTAGCAGCCGCCCCCTTTCTCTCTCCATACCTTCCTCTCCGGCAACATATTCCGGCCACCTCCACAAGCTACCACCACGCCATCTCTTTCACCCCTTGTTCCTTTTCCCTACTGTACGCGCTCAAAACCCTCCTTCCAACATCACCACGCGCCACCCCGTATCTATTCTGACCAATATCTATACACATCCGAGAGTGTTAAAGGTAGGAAACACTGGATCTCGAGTATGTCGAGTTATTTTCATTTTTTGGTTCGATTGGGTGGTAAATCTAATGGGTTTCACGTTTTTAATAACTAAAAATAACTTTGGACGTTTGGTATCACTTTCTTGTTGGGTGGTTATGTCGTACGAGGTCAGGTCATGGTTCACGGCCGAGGTCTATTGTATATAGTTGTGGTCGAGTCAAGTTAATGAGTCGTGTATGTCTTTATTATTTTGTGTTGTGGCTGTTTACTTGGGTTTAGGATCTGGTAAAACACTCGTTGTGGTTAAGGTCTTGTAGGACTCGAGAAAATGGTGAGCTGTGACCCCTGTGGTCACGGCCGAGCACTAATAATTATGGATGGTTTATTATTTTGAGGTTGAATTTTGGTTTAGGATTTGAATTTTGGTTTACTGAATTATAACTATAGACAATGTCAACTTCCAAACACCAATTAAAAATCCAAAAACCTTTAAAAAAACCTCTAAAAATAACTCTGAAACTCTAAAAAGAGAACAGAACAACCACATCAAAAAAACATTAGAAGACTTAACAATATATCACTCTGCAACACATGAGAGTTCCAAAGATTGCTTGACTCTCAAATCTTCAAACTAAGAACCGTTGGATAGAGTCTGTTAGTGTCTTTCTTTGCTTATATGTGTACCAATCAGTTACTTATAGCGTGACATTTATTTAGTAAGTTGTTTTATTTCATATAGGGTAAAAATGATGATGCTCTTAAAGCTAAACTGGACCCGATAGAAGTTGAGGTAACTGTTCTACTTGTGAATTTGCTGTGTAAGTTTTTTTTACCTAACTTGAGCGACCTACTAATTATAAATGTAAATATGCAGGATATAGTTATAAGACCTGACTTGTTGCAGCTAAAGTCCGCATTTAAGGATAAGAACTATAAGAAGGTGGTTGAGGCACTTGAGGTAAACCAATTTTATAAAGTCCGCACTTGTGACTGTCACCGTATGGAGAAGAGGGCACAAGCCATATAAAATTGGAAATTTTGGTTTTATAATC
>CP139508.1:501257282-501508399 GCA_021014915.2 Artemisia tridentata subsp. tridentata
AGCAGTTGTAATTTAACTCTAGCAGCAGTAATCTTCCAGTAGAAACTCTGAAACAAATACATAACCTTCTAAAATCCACTTATTAATGTCATACTAAGGTTAAACATGTAAATGTTGACCGAAGTATAACGTTACTCTCATTCATAAATCTGCAAGGATGCCTCATCACTTGATTGATATTTTGATATCAATGCTTTGATTGGTCCGGGAATCCTATCTTGGATTCGGTATGGATAAAAGATCTTCATATGTTATATACTATTAATTCTCCACGACTAATTAATTTAGCTTTTGGTACGCTATCCCGATCATGATTTTCCTACCCCCAGAGGGAAAGGCCCTTCCCTTATTGGGCCTTTTGGGCCGGTTGTGGGCGAGGAGGGATTCGAACCCCCGACACCGTGGTTCGTAGCCACGTGCTCTAATCCTCTGAGCTACAGGCCCCACTCCGTCTCCACTGGATCTGTTCCCGGGAGTACCCTCAAAAAAGGAACCTTTGCTCTCCCCAGCCATTTCGGGTTAAGAAGATGTCAAAGCGCCTTTATCTCTATAAGAACGGCGCGTTCCGAGGTGTGAAGTGGGAGAGAAGGGATGTCATAATTGGGGTTTTGAATAAGACGACCTTTTTTTTGCATTTTTTTTTTCATATTGAAAAAGTAAGTTAATGGATCATTGAAAATCTGCTAACTGATAAGGTACATTATCACATCTTGAATCTGATAAATGTCTTAGAATTATGAATGATAAGATGCAGTCCTTAAAAGGCAAATCAATGTGTTGAGCTTGATTGTTATTTTGCCTAACAGTTAACCTATGAGGTTGAAATAAGTTTCTTTTGAAGAAAGGCTTACAAGGACAAAATTGTATACATGATTAATGCATGGTTTATAATAAGAAGTTTTTAATCATACTCATGCAATTGACTGTGATTAGATTTTCTTATATACACGCATTAATTAAATAAAGATAATTAATCGTCATACAAGTTTTCCTTGAATGTGGAATATGACAATTAAGTTTTATAACTCTTTCTTTAATGATTACCTTTTGCGAGGACGGTGTGTAATCAAAAGGGTTATGAGTCTATATAATCTTTATGTAATATACAAGTTTAAGCAATCCTAGTTTGGATCGAATCATGCATCTAGGAGCTGAGATCTTGAATTTAATTAAAATATGATTTTGATTGATAACTCCTTGAGTACATCTGACATTAAGTGGGAGCACTGTACTTTTCCTTAAAATTCATATGTTGTATAACATATTGAAGATATCATTCCATTTAAGCTAGAGTTTAATCCTTAAGCTTGGAATAAAACTTCACTTGGGATTTAGGGAATAGAATAAACAACCTTAATAAATGTTTATTTGGAATAAACATATGCGGAAAATTAAGTCCAACACAAATGCAATATATCATTCAAGCAAGTCTTAAATGGTATATTTCACTTGGAATAATTTATTACATGGATGGAAACCTTATGTTTTTAACTAAGGATTTTTCATGTATATATTATATTGTGTATAAGACTGGTTGTTACTTTTGCACTAGAGCAAGATGAGCTGACAACAACAATATCTAATTGAGAGTATTTAGATTATTGTTAATACAGATGTTTACGAATTATAAAGCATAGTGTTGTATACGTACAATGATGCTAGAGGATAATTAAAACTAGTTAAAGTAGGATTTTATCATTTATGATAAATCTGCTAACTAGATATGCTCAATGAAGAGCATTGTTGCATTACACATTAAGGAATAAAGAGTACTTTACATATTAAGAAACTGTAAAGATGATTGTCAGTATGTCGTTGACTTCTAATACCTTATGCAAGGTAGGGCGACATCTCCATACTATGACACTTGCAGTAGTATGAGCATATGAGATAAGACACTCATCTCAAATCCCTCACTATATGTGAAATTTGAAACTAGTATTTGGAAAGTTTACTCAGATGACTATTTAGTTTTCTTGTAAAGAAAAGTTGAGAGTGTTGGAAACATTAGACTTCAATTTACTAATTAGTCTCATGCATATCTGTTTATAGTATTTGGATAATTGGGATTATAAGACAATTTTTACTTTATGATTAATAAAGATATTTGGTATTTGTTATTCATTCATATAATAATTGTTATCCTATATTTGCATGTTTAATCCTTGAATGATTTTATCGTTCTAAATATGTCCATTGTCAGTTAACAATATGGGAATATTGTTAAGTAAGCAAATGTGAGTGTTGGTTATATTCTTTGAATATATGGATTGTTCCCGCCAAACTCATATGTATTCACAAGGGATGCATATTGGATACCCCAACTTTCAAGCATTTACTTTTGGATCCTTGTCATGAGTAAAATGTTGAAATGGTTTGTTAAGTCATCCTTAGACTTGAGATACAAGCAAGTTCTGTTATGTGTGGATATCACTTTTGTAATTATATGCCAAACACTGTCCTGAATAAGGTAGTTATAAAAGCTATTTTTTGGAGTGATGTGAAGCAGCATCCATGATGAGTGTCTAAATACTCATCATTTCTGTCACATTTTATCTGCAAAAACATTTAAAAACATGCAGATATGCTTCAAAATGCAGAAAATATCATAAAATGTGTTTTTATGTGATTCAGGAACAAAAAGATTGAAAACAAGTGAAAAACGAACAAAGTTTGCATAATTGTCATTTTCAGTCCCTGAAGTTTCACAAATTGGCAGAAATATTCCCTGGTGTTAAAAATATCATTCAAGGTCCCTGAACTATTTAACTTTTACAATAATGGTCCTTGGATAAATGTTTTAAAGAAATTGCAAAACAGGTCCTTCAACTTTTAAAAAATGACATAAAAGGTCCCTGGAGGTTTAAAAAGTGGAAAATTACATTTATGGTCCTTGGGTTATTCACATATGGCATGATTGGTCCTTGGAGATAAATTTCGGATTTTGCTAGAATGGTCCCTGGAATTTCAGAATGTTACATGTTTGGTCCCTAAACCTAAAACTTATCTAATACTAAATCCTAAACCTAACCACTACAAAATAATAAATAACCCAACCCATCCCAAAATTATAAAACCCCAGCCCACTCCCAACAGCCCAATCCACCCTTTGTTTTAAATAAACCCAACACCCAGTTTGACCCCGGTCAAACTCATCCCTTTCCCTTAAAAACCCGCCAAACCAGACACCAATACCACCAAGCCCCTAGTTTTGCTGCTACCTCCCATCACCTTTACACCTTACCCCCCCCCCCCACCTCATCACCAGCTGTCTACCCACTCCTCTCCACCTCCACAACCACCCAAAAATCCTTAATTGCTAAATACCTGCTCGAATCCACTACCATGATTTTTGGCGCCAAAATCCAAAAGAAGGGCTGAGATTAATTGGAAGCAATCCAAGGGTGTAGAAGTGATCAGAGATGTAGACAAGGGATTTCCCAGTTGTTTTTAGTATTTATAGGACTGTGTAATAGATTAGAAAATAAGTAGTTAATAGTAGCATAAATCGTATTTCATTTTCAGTAGTGATAATTTGTAATCTCATGTTTCAGTAATCAATACAAAGTAAATTAAGCTTGTTTGATGTCAATCTTTGTACAATTCCAGTAGTTAATGATAATTCTAATTTTCCATGTGTACTGAGAAATCAAACCTAAATAAGTAGTAATTGAAATAGCTTATCAGTTGTTTCTATAAGCTTATACAAGCTTATTATAGCTTGTGGTAAGTTTATATAGTGTAAATCAGTTCTAAACTCAAGAAATCAAGAAAGTCAACATAAGTCAACACAAGCTCTCATTAAGCTCTTCTGAAGTTAAAAGCTGTTCTGGAAGGCTTTTTGTGGTTTTCTAGCTTGTATGAATAAGCTAGGTTGGTTCTTGGTCCTTGTTCCTTTGTCCTGTTAACAAATCAGTTGTAAGCATGTTGCTAATTTTCATTAATTTTGCATTTTACTGTGCATTAGCTTATTGTTAGCTTATTAGTGTTATTTATTGCTTATCATTAGTTTCTAAGTATATTTGATCTATTGTATCAGTAGTTAAATAGTTTTGCTTTGGTTTACTTAAAAACTCTTAAAAATCCAAAAATAACCAAATCTAGCATAGCTTATTATCTAGCTTAATTTTGTTTTAAAAGTTGCTAATCAGTACTTAACTAAGTTAGTGAAACCTTTTTAATAAACTCCATAAGTTAAAAAAGTCTTGTGCTAGTTCAAAATCCACCACAGAACACCTAGAAGGGGTGTTTGGTTTAGCAGTCAAACTGGTCAAAACTAGCTAGTACTGTACATTTACCATTCTCCCAACTTTGAACCAGCTTAATTCAGTCTTAATAAGGTATTTTTAAGTTCTAATTAGCCACATAGATAGAAAATCAAGTTTTTTATGCCTTGTGTTGATTTCAGCCCTTAAATTGGCCAAATAAGCCATTATAAGCAACAAGCTTATTCTGACCTTAACCTTGGCTTTCCTGAGTTCCTCTTGGTCATATTAGAGTAGTCAAATTGAGTTGAATTGGTTTGCACAGGTGTGCACACTTCTGCACAACTCTGCACATCAGCAGACTCAGTGTATGCTGAGTGTTGATGCTGCTGATCTCATCTCCTTTGTGGCTTATCCACATAAGCTATGGCCATGCTTTTTGGGTTTCTTAATAGCTCATAGTACTAGCTCACTTTTGCCCCCATTAGTTTGCATCTCAGTAGCTTATTGGTGTGCTTAATTTGCCCTGCAATTTGGCCATATTCCTGAGTTTCTGTCTAGACTTTGCAACTGCTTAAGTGCTAATCTGCTTAATCTGTGGGTTTAGCTGTTTGAATTAAGTTGTTTTAAGCTTATATAAGTTGTTTAATCCTGTTCTGAGCAGTTGGTTAAGTTTTGAGCTTATTAGCTTATTTTTAGCTTATTAGCCCAACTGCTTATCTGTCCAACTGCTTATCAGGGTTTGTTAAACTTTTGATTTTAATTTTCCTAGCTTTTAAATATTAATTTAGACTTATCCTGAATTTTTCAGATTTTTCCTAAGTCATTTGATATTTTTAATCTTTTTAATTAGTTTATAATAGTAATTAAATCATAATAAATAAAATAATAATAAGAAAAATATAATTTTAATTTTCATAATTTTATTTTATTAAGTAGATTATAGGAAAAATATAATAACATTTTTAGACCTTAGAAAATATAAAATAGAAAAATAGTGATAGCTTCTATTTAATAGAATTTATCTTTTTAAATTTTTAATTAAGTAATTTTCATTTTTATAATTTTCTTAGTTTCTTTTTATCTTATAATATTTATAGAAAAAGTTTTAGATTTTTCTTTGTTCATTTGGTATTTATTATAAATTTAAATAGTTTAAAAAGTAATTAAATAATAAATAATTAATAATAATTAGATAAAAAGTGTAAAAAAATATAATTTTAGTTTTAAAATAAGTTTTAAGTAATTTTACATTTTTAGGTTTTAAATTTCATATATTTCACTTTTCAGTCCCATTTTACATTTCCCGTTACGCGTTTTCAGTTTATTAATTCGCGTTTAATTTTCTTGTGTATATTTGTTTTTAATTTGTTAATTAAATATAAAAAAGCAAAATCCAAAATATCTAATTCATCAGTCACTCTAATCCAAAGCTTTCCACAGTTTGCCCATTCATACCTCGTTGGGAAACGACCCAGGTAATCACTTACCTGGTTTCACACTACACACGAACGTGAGTTTTTGCAAGTATCCTTTTTCACAAAGGGGTGATTTGTATTTATTCACGTGTATCCGTCATTGCATAATATTTATATATACGTTTTAGCACGGATCAAATTTTGGCGCCGCTGCCGGGGAGGTGTGTTGTGACAATATTGTTTAGAGTTTAAGCGATTAGTGATTTGAGATCCTTCTTCCAGAAATTCCTATTTCCCATAAACAATATAAAATACAAAAGTATTTTTCTTTTCTTTTCTATATATATTATCATATAAATAATAAAAACCCAAAAACATTTTACGTTTTCTTTGTTTAATAATAACAATAATAAAAATTACCATCGAGAACCAAGACAGAGTACTACCTAACTGGGGGTACGACCATAATAAGTTCCCAAACATCAGATTTAAAACTTGCCTCTGTATCACTTGCGAATATCGGCTCACCTTTGATTGATAAACAAACTATAAAGGAGGTTTAAGGATAGTTTGACATTAAATTGTCGAACTGAAAGAAGCGGGTTTTTAAGGAGCATTAATTGCCCACCTTTGCTTCTCCGCCACTCTGTGCGTTTATCTTTTAGAGAGTTACCGTACGCTTGTTGATTATTGGTTTAAGTTCACTTGTGTTTTGCTTCGTTCTTGATTTAATTAAAATATTTTACTTAGTGCATGCGCACTCGTTCTTCCACGTCATCAAGCCCTTTACGTGAACTCGTAGATATTCCGAGAAGACGTAATCGTAGACGTGTTGCCCAAATAGTCAAACCCGAGATTCGTACTGTTCTCACTGATAATATGGCAGACAATCGCACAATGGCGGAAATGCTCCAAGCACCCACTGAGGGTTACGGAGATGCCATCGTTTTACCACCCATCGATTCTGATCATTTTGAACTGAAAACGCATTTGATTCAGCTCGTTTCCACAAACCAATTCCACGGGTTTGAACGAGAGGATCCATATGCACACATTCGTTGGTTCAATAAGTTGACCTCTACAATCAACTACAAGAATGTGCCGCAAACAGTTATCAAATTGATGCTATTTCCATTCTCACTCGAAGGGGCAGCCCGGATTTGGCTGGATAAAGAACCCCCTCGATCCATTGAAACCTGGGAAGATCTCGTAAAGAAATTTGTTAATTATTTCTTCCCTCCATCAAAGACGACTAATCTAAAAAATGAAATTGCTGGATTTCGTCAAGGTTTTGATGAAAACTTCGGAGAGGCATGGGACAGATTTAAAGATCTCCTAAGAAAATGCCCACATCACGATTTCACGGAGTTTACAACAGATAAATACGTTTTATAATGGGTTGAACCAAAACGATCAAGATGCACTTAACGCAGCTGCCGGTGGCAATATCTTGAATCGTCGACCTAAAGAGGTGGTTGAAATTTGTGAAAATAAATCAAAAGTTCCTATTTCTCGAAACAAAGTGAATGTTCCTGTCACACCTGCTTCTTCATCCAGTAACTCATCAGAGTTAGCCTTTCTAACAGACTCAATGCGTTGCATGATGAATGAAATGAAAGAATTGAAGAGTGAAATTCATAAACCGGAACAAATCAAAGCCATAAACAAAGTGTGTGAAACTTGTGGTGGCCCACATGCGTATTATGATTGTCAAGCAACCGATGCTTCTCTTTACCCAGCTCCCGTAGCTGTAGTAAACCAAAATCAATACCGTCCGCATGCTGAAACTCAGTACCGAGCACCGAATGCTATGGTACCACCTGGTTTTCCACCCGTGCCAAATCAGAATAATCAAAATCGCTTTGTTCAAAATCAGGGACAAAATTTCAACAATTCCCAAAATTTCAATCAAAATCGAGGTCAGAATCAGGGTAACTTTAACCAAAAACCATGGAATGTCCAAAACCATAATCAGACATCCTCAGATGAGTTGCTTAAGCAATTCATAAAATCTCAAGAGGAGACAAATAGAACTCAATATCAGACAAACCAGTTATTGGTTACTCAAATAAATGATATAAAAAAGTCTTTAAATGATCTACCTTCTACCTCGGGAGGTCTCCCAAGTAACACTGTTGTCAACCCAAGGGGTGAACTCAAAGCTGTCACTACACGTAGTGGTAAAGCTCATGTTGGATTCAAGGTGAAAAAGGACCCGGTACTTCCCACTAACAATGGAAGTGCTAAATACGTCCAACCTACGGTTGTTCAAAAATCTACACCTACGATTGCTCCTCAACCGTCAAGAATAGATCCTACTCTTTCACGATTCACGGTTAAAAGTTTGTCAAACAAACTTAGTGAGCAAAGAACAGCCAGAGCTTATTCCAATATGCTCAATGCTACTCCTGTCAGTGTACTTGATGACAGTGATGATGATGAAGATACCACTTTCGTCAAAGCTATCACCACTCGGAGTGGTGCTGCTTATGAGGGACCATCTGGTCCTATTCCTCCTCCGTTGTTTGAAATGGAAAAAGAGACGGAGGATACAACGGACAAAGTGCAAATTCCAAGCCCACAAAGTACAGCACATGTCCATCCTCCGGTTGGCCCTAAAAAGAAATCCAAACCAGGAGTTGTCTTTGAATCTGTTGAGACTCCTTAAGTCATTGCCCCTAAATCCAAACCTTATATTCCTTACCCATCGCGCTTAAATGAGCAAAAGCTCCGTGAGAAGGCTAGTCAACAGATGGACAAATTCTTTCAAATCTTTAAAGAATTACATTTTGACATAAGTTTTGCGGATGCTATCATTCTGATGCCCAAGTTTGCATCAACAATCAAACAATTGTTAAGTAACAAGGAAAAACTGATTGAAATGGCTAAAACTCCATTAAATGAGAACTGCTCGGCAGTTATCTTAAAAAAGCTTCCCGAGAAGCTTGGAGATCCTGGAAAGTTTCTAATACCTTGTGTATTTCCGGGAATGGTTGAATGCTATGCCTTGGCCGATCTTGGTGCAAGCATCAACCTGATGCCTCATTCAGTATGGAAGAAACTTTCTCTTCCGGCTCTTACTCCTACCTGCATGACTCTTGAGCTTGCAGATCGATCCATATCTCATCCATGCGGCATTGCTGAGGATGTATTTGTGAAAGTAGGAAAGTTCCATTTTCCAGCTGACTTTGTGGTTGTTGACTTCGACGCAGATCAAAAGGTTCCTCTCATTCTTGGAAGAGGATTCCTAAAAACGGGCCATGCTCTTATTGATGTATTTAAGCATGAGATCACATTGCGTGTGGGTACTGAAGTTGTTACCTTTAACCATGATCAAACTTCAAAGTACTCCTCAAATTATGATTCTGCATCGGTTAACCGAATCGATGTCATTGATATTACTTCAAAGGAGTACTCTCAAGAAAGTCTTGGTTATTTTCATAATTCTGTGAGTGGAAGTCCCACCACATCTTCTCAACTTATCATAGCCGACTCTTCCCCTTCTCTCACTCCAGTTGAGGGAAGTGGTCCCTTTTTGGGATGAAGTCGATGCTTTTCTTGCTCTAGATAGTTCACTTCCGCATGAGGTTGATGATAACTATCTTGATCCTGAGGGGGACATTCTTTTTCTAGAGAATTTGTTAAACGAAGATTCATCTTCCCCTCTACCACCAAAACAACTTCATAAGAAGGAAATCAAGTCAGTTGAGAAAACTGATAAATTTCCGGAGATCAAGCTTAAGGACTTGCCTCTTCCACTTGAATATGCAATTCTTGAGGAGGAAGTTCTTGTCTTTGTTGCTATTCAAATCTCTCTTCTTCCCTTCACCTACCCGGTGATTTCCCCTATCTTTCACTCATTCGGGAGTGAGGATGTTACCTTTGACCCCGGCATTTTCCATCTAACATTGGTTTAAATGCCGGATTTATCTCATCGGAGTGGAACTTTCTTATGTTCAAATGGTTATCCAAACATTTTGAATGAAAGTCCGATGAAGATAGTTTCTTCCACATGTTACTTCCCCATGAACCAATGAATGCGGGGTCGAGTCAAGCTAAGTGACTCGGTGAACAAAAATATTAGCCTACCATATGGGTTTTCACCCATATTTCTGACTTCTTTCTCTTTTCTAACACCCTAGTGTGGGGGAGATGCCCCACATGTTGTATATATGTACATTTAAAAAAAAAGTGTGTATATATAAAATAAAATTAAGGCTATTAATATTTCCTTTTTATGTTCTAAGTGTCGGCATAATAGCCGGTACTTTGAATATTGAGGGCAATATTCAGTTCTAAGTGTGGGGGGGAATTCTAGCGAATTTGATCAAATGTACCATCTAGTACCCCCATTTTAGCCAAAATTTTAAAATTTTTTCTCACTTAGAACGCAATAAATGGTTATCAGTCCGCCATGTCTAACCCACATAAGGATTGGCTAATCCGAGAGCAAACGGCTCTTGGTAAAGATAACTCAAATCCGTTTATGGCTTACAATTTGCCGAAAATTGTATGGTATTCAACTCGCCATATCTTTAAAAGTGAAGAGTTGGCTAGCCCGCAAGATTATGGCTTGTGGTAAAGGCAGTGAAAAACCATGATTGGTAATCAGCTCACCAAAGATAATAACTGTATTTTATATAAGAGTTGGCTAGTCCAGAAGCAAACGGCTTTTGGTAAAGACAAATCAAAACCGTTGACAGCTGATGGTTTGCTCAAAATCATTTGGTTATCATTGTACCAAAGTATCACATACTAAAACATTGGCTACTCCAGAAGTAATGGCTTTTGGTAAAGAGAAAAATCCATTAAATCTTCATAAAAGATTGCTAGGGACTAGCAATAGTTTAGTGTGGGGGATTGATGAGTGTCTAAATACTCATCATTTCTGTCACATTTTATCTGCAAAAACATTTAAAAACATGCAGATATGCTTCAAAATGCAGAAAATATCATAAAATGTGTTTTTATGTGATTCAGGAACAAAAAGATTGAAAACAAGTGAAAAACGAACAAAGTTTGCATAATTGTCATTTTCAGTCCCTGAAGTTTCACAAATTGGCAGAAATAGTCCCTGGTGTTAAAAATATCATTCAAGGTCCCTGAACTATTTAACTTTTACAATAATGGTCCTTGGATGAAAGTTTTAAAGAAATTGCAAAACAGGTCCTTCAACTTTTAAAAAATGACATAAAAGGTCCCTGGAGGTTTAAAAAGTGGAAAATTACATTTATGGTCCTTGGGTTATTCACATATGGCATGATTGGTCCTTGGAGATAAATTTTGGATTTTGCTAGAATGGTCCCTGGAATTTCAGAATGTTACATGTTTGGTCCCTAAACCTAAAACTTATCTAATACTAAATCCTAAACCTAACCACTACAAAATAATAAATAACCCAACCCATCCCAAAATTATAAAACCCCAGCCCACTCCCAACAGCCCAATCCACCCTTTGTTTTAAATAAACCCAACACCCAGTTTGACCCCGGTCAAACTCATCCCTTTCCCCTAAAAACCCGCCAAACCAGACACCAATACCACCAAGCCCCTAGTTTTGCTGCTACCTCCCATCAGCTTTACACCTTACCCCCCCCCCACCTCATCACCAGCTGTGTACCCACTCCCCTCCACCTCCACAACCACCCAAAAATCCTTAATTGCTAAATACCTGCTCGAATCCACTACCATTATTTTTGGCGCCAAAATCCAAAAGAAGGGCTGAAATTAATTTGAAGCAATCCAAGGGTGTAGAAGTGATCAGAGATGTAGACAAGGGATTTCCCAGTTGTTTTTAGTATTTATAGGACTGTGTAATAGATTAGAAAATAAGTAGTTAATAGTAGCATAAATCGTATTTCATTTTCAGTAGTGATAATTTGTAATCTCATGTTTCAGTAATCAATACAAAGTAAATTAAGCTTGTTTGATGTCAATCTTTGTACAATTCCAGTAGTTAATGATAATTCTAATTTTCCATGTGTACTGAGAAATCAAACCTAAATAAGTAGTAATTGAAATAGCTTATCAGTTGTTTCTATAAGCTTATACAAGCTTATTATAGCTTGTGGTAAGTTTATATAGTGTAAATCAGTTCTAAACTCAAGAAATCAAGAAAGTCAACATAAGTCAACACAAGCTCTCATTAAGCTCTTCTGAAGTTAAAAGCTGTTCTGGAAGGCTTTTTGTGGTTTTCTAGCTTGTATGAACAAGCTAGGTTGGTTCTTGGTCCTTGTTCCTTTGTCCTGTTAACAAATCAGTTGTAAGCATGTTGCTAATTTTCATTAATTTTGCATTTTACTGTGCATTAGCTTATTGTTTTCTTATTAGTGTTATTTATTGCTTATCATTAGTTTCTAAGTATATTTGATCTATTGTATCAGTAGTTAAATAGTTTTGCTTTGGTTTACTTAAAAACTCTTAAAAATCCAAAAATAACCAAATCTAGCATAGCTTATTATCTAGCTTAATTTTGTTTTAAAAGTTGCTAATCAGTACTTAACTAAGTTAGTGAAACCTTTTTAATAAACTCCATAAGTTAAAAAAGTCTTGTGCTAGTTCAAAATCCACCACAGAACACCTAGAAGGGGTGTTTGGTTTAGCAGTCAAACTGGTCAAAACTAGCTAGTACTGTACATTTACCATTTTCCCAATTTTGAACCAGCTTAATTCAGTCTTAATAAGGTATTTTTAAGTTCTAATTAGCCACGTAGATAGAAAATCAAGTTTTTTATGCCTTGTGTTGATTTCAGCCCTTAAATTTGGTCAAATGAGCCATTATAAGCAACAAGCTTATTCTGACCTTAACCTTGGCTTTCCTGAGTTCCTCTTGGTCATATTAGAGTAGTCAAATTGAGTTGAATTGGTTTGCACAGGTGTGCACACTTCTGCACAACTCTGCACATCAGCAGACTCAGTGTATGCTGAGTGTTGATGCTGCTGATCTCATCTCCTTTGTGGCTTATCCACATAAGCTATGGCCATGCTTTTTGGTTTTCTTAATAGCTCATAGTACTAGCTCACTTTTTCCCCCATTAGTTTGCATCTCAGTAGCTTATTGGTGTGCTTAATTTGCCCTGCAATTTGGCCATATTCCTGAGTTTCTGTTTAGACTTTGCAACTGATTAGGTGCTCATTTGCTTAATTTGTGGGATTATCTGTTTGAATTAAGTTGTTTTAAGCTTATATAAGTTGGTTAAACCTGTTCTGAGCTTTTGGTTAAGTTTTGAGCTTATTAGCTTATTTTTAGCTTACTAGCCCAACTGCTTATCAGGGTTTGTTAAACTTTTGATTTTAATTTTCCTTTCTTTTAAATATTAATTTAGACTTATCCTGAATTTTTCAGATTTTTCCTAAGTCATTTGATATTTTTAATCTTTTTAATTAGTTTATAATAGTAATTAAATCATAATAAATAAAATAATAATCAGAAAAATATAATTTTAATTTTCATAATTTTATTTTATTAATTAGATTATAGGAAAAATATAGTAACATTTTTAGACCTTAGAAAATACAAAATAGAAAAATAGTGATAGCTTCTATTTAATAGAATTTATCTTTTTAAATTTTTAATTAAGTAATTTTCATTTTTATAATTTTCTTAGTTTCTTTTTATCTTATAATATTTATAGAAAAAGTTTTAGATTTTTCTTTGTTCATTTGGTATTTATTATAAATTTAAATAGTTTAAAAAGTAATTAAATAATAAATAATTAATAATAATTAGATAAAAAGTGTAAAAAAATATAATTTTGGTTTTAAAATAAGTTTTAAGTAATTTTACATTTTTAGGTTTTAAATTTCATATATTTCACTTTTCAGTCCCATTTTACATTTCCCGTTACGCGTTTTCAGTTTATTAATTCGCGTTTAATTTTCTTGTGTATATTTTTTTTTAATTTGTTAATTAAATATAAAAAAGCAAAATCCAAAATATCTAATTCATCAGTCACTCTAATCCAAAGCTTTTCACAGTTTGCCCATTCATATCTCGTTGGGAAACGACCCAGGTAATCACTTACCTGGTTTCACACTACACACGAACGTGAGTTTTTGCAAGTATCCTTGTTCACAAAGGGGTGATTTGTATTTATTCACGCGTATCCGTCATTGCATATATATATATATATATACGTTTTAGCACGGATCAATCCACAACACTTGTAGTCAACAAAGGATTTGTTACTTTACTTGATATGTGCAGAAAGATACCATGGGCCCTCTCCAGAATTAATCAGATAATTGTTCGGCCGAACCCAAAGGGTAATGCAAGATGATTCTTGATTACATTTTGTATATCTAATTAAATTCTATAACGAGAAACTAAATGGTTAAACTATATGGAATGAGTTAGGATCCATATCTATGGTTTAACGGTATCTATAACAAAGGATGATAAAAGCAAGACATAAATGACCATGCTACTGAGAATGATTTATGAAACTATATCTCAGACACCTTTAGTTTAAATAACGAGTGAGAGCGTTGCTAGACGTTTCCGTCGTTGGTATTTGTGCTATCTGCTACTCCAAATCCCAAGTGGGAGCTGTTGGAATATGTGAGTTGGAATAGCCTAAATACGACTAGAGGTGTGTGAGCCTATTGGGGGCACACACTTTAAACATTTAGAATACGTTACTATTTCACATAATGCTCAAAACGACCCGGTTTGGACACAAGATGAACTGGACATACTCCTTATTTGTCCTAACCCATGTGGCCGGTTTATGAAGGATCTGGAAGGGGATTTTGAGTGTCTAGGTTCATTGATGATAAGGAGGAAGTGTAGAGTTGTGATAAGAATCAAACAAAGTAGAGTTTAATACTTATCATGCTTTGTTTAACCCTTATCATAAGCTAGGGTTGAGAGACTATTTATACTCCCTCATTCCTGCTCATGAACTTACAAAATACACAGAACAAAAACACAGAAACTCCTTCATATCTCAGCCGATTGAATCAAAGCTTCACTAGGGTTTTGTTCTTTTGGTTTTCACTCCTCAATCTATTTAATTACATTTGATCCGATCCAAGGTGTTTTAATTAGTTTAGATTGATTCTATTACTTTCCAGAAGTATTAGAATTCGTATTTTATAAGTCCAAACCTTCACAGTTGGCTGCAGAAACTTTCTGTGTTGATTCTGAGCGTTCTCGAACAGAAAGGTAGAAGAAGGTCAGACGTAGTGTTGTCCGATATCGGACAACAAAGAAACTTAGTTCTTGGACGACACTGTGGATATCGGACAAAACTAAGTTTTGAGCTGTTTTGGTTTTTGATCCATTTTGAGCATTAACACTTGGTGTTGGGGTTTACGTGGTACACGGCTAGCACTCCGGGCGTATTTGTTTGACGTGTTTGTGTGAGCAACCGTAGAGGTGGTATTTTAACCACTATTAGTTTCTTTTGCAGGTGTCGACGAGGGTTATTTTTCTTGTTCCCTTTTATTCTTTGTTTGTTTATTATACGTGTTAACTATAATTGTAAACTAGATCCATTATCCGCTGCGTACTCGTAGTTAATTGGTTAACACATTATAAAATCCCAACACAGTTTATATATGATAAGCTACTTCAACATGAAGATGATGCCCATACTAGTATTCGGATCGAGTGGTCGGATGCTGTGGCTTCAAACTCCATTCTGACAACATTTTCCGACCATCAATTAAGGGAAACAGTCACTTTGATGAAGGAAGAAGGTCTGCATTTTTACTTTGGCCGTTAATTCGACTTTGTATTGCGGTACCGCGTTCAGTTTTTACTTTGGCCGGGGCATTATCTTAATAAAGTGCATATATTGCCGGCTCTTTTGGTTTAAATTCAGTCGTGGATTGAATAATCAGACTCGTGATCGTTAAATGCAAGAAAGATGTAAATGCCTGCTTTCATAAATAGATAGTAAGCTTTCCGAATTTGACTTTTAACTTCGTACTCAAATAAATATAGATTAGCAAACTCTATAGATACTTGGCTCTATGAAAACCTTTTGGTGAACCTCCAGTTGATACATACAACACTTCTCAGAATCGACGTCAATAAAGCTACGAGTTGATTGGCTTGCCATTGAGTTTTGGAAACGGATCCTGTTTGCTAAGAACCGCCACTTTGCTTTTGTGAGCAAAATACCCTTTCACCAGATTCTTGTATATCAAAATCGACATTATGCATTCAACCTGTGCACAGAAAGAGGTTGTCGAAGTCAACATTCACCTTTTGTGGGTCCCGACTGGAACTTTGATAAAAACAATTCCGTTAACAAATTTTTACCTCATCCAAATCGATTTCCATCTCGAGCCATTTCAAAGCTTTAACAATCACTTCTAGCTTAATCTGGTGTGCTTTACTTGGGTCCTTCTGCTTTTGAATAATATAGCTGTCACGGTGATATAAGTGAGTCAGCGAGATAAGCAATCATTTAAACCTATAATTTTTTTTTTTTTTTTTTTTTTTTACAGTTTGAGTAGATATCAAGTAGAATTATAAAACTTACATTTTCTTTACCAGTCGTTGGTACACCTGAAGCTCTAGCTTTTCGAGGACGAGATAAACGCCTGATCTCAAGAATCTAAATGGAACACATAACTACCAGCATAAGAAACAAATGTGGAAACTAAACTAGTAACAAGATAGAGACGTACCGGTCTTCATGCTCCTCAAGCGCATGTCGAAGTAATCAGAGATCGCCTCTCCTCATAGCTAGCACAATGTCACTATACTATAACATGGTCAAAAAGTCAAAAAAGTACCTATTAGTCAATGTCAAAAGGAATAACCACGAAGCTAAACAATAGGAAGCACAAACTAAGCAGTGAAAAGATGCAATGTACCTCAACCAGATTATGCTTCTCAAGGAGCGATCTTTTAGGTAAGATTCCTATAGAGAGCTTCACGGGTACCAGGTATTTCAATATCATCCTATTTCATAAGATCAAATGAGCGATTCAATTACGAACACGTGTACTTCATAAGACACTTCAGATAGAATAACGAGATAGCATTAAGAACGTGTGGGAAAATGGAAAGTAACCTTATGTTTGCTTTACTTCGAGGGTCACAATGTGTCAAGGCATATGACAATTTATGATCAGCCTGCAGGATACGGAATGAGATCAATCATAAAATTATTTGACTATCATAGTGATGGAAAAACTCGGAAATACTTACAGCTGGAAAATTTTCATTCAGCACTTCCAAACGACCAGTGTAGTACATGTATGTTACTTTATCCCTGACAGGAAATTCCTCAAAATCGAATATACGAGCAGTTTCAATGCTCCTTATAACACTTCGGCAAAGATGAACAGTTCCAAGCTGCATAATTTCTCAAAATCGAATTACATTAGTTTGCAGAATAGATGCGTAGTTACGACAATTGAACAAATTAATACAGTAAGGAAAGGAGAATATTACCTTGAAATAAACTTTAAACAATTGGCAAGTGACATATAGCGCTCCAACACGTTTTGGTCCTTTTCCCTATTCGTAGGAAATTTTTAGTGAGATGAATAGACAATGAAGGATGGGTGACAATTTCGACCCGTTTACTCGAAAATAGGTCAAACATGTTCGAAAGTTGCACTTTTTAATACACACTTATTTTTTATTTATACAATACTCAAATTTTAGACAAAACGTGTTTCATATCGACCAGGCCATTTTCAACACATTCCAAAGTAGTAAAGTTAAGGAAATACGTACAGCAAGAAACCCAAACACTTTCATGAGAAATGAGTCGGCAGCCTTTAGTTTCTCCGGCGTTTTTCCATTTGAAGCCAACTCTCTATCAGCCTGCATACAAAATCATAATAACTGAATATCGTTCTATTTTCTTCTGTGCTTCTGTTTCATTCATTATTGTATTGCCCCAAAAAAGGTTCGTTGTATGTGAGTCAATTATAAAAGTGTAAACACATTTCCTTACCCTCTCTGCGAGAATCCTAATTTCGTATACATTTTTAGAAAAACTATACTCGCAGCTTTTTTATCACTAATGTCCTTTATCTTATAAAACTTTTTGAAAATGTTTACTAACTTCTTACTTTTTAATTATTTTTACATTTCTCATGATTTATTATTATTATTATTATTTTTTTAAACTATACCTTTTGCTTAAGCTTGTAAACTTTGAGTTCTGCTAAGCATAGTTGTTAAGATCACGATTCTGATCTTAGGATATTACGATTTTACGATTCTACGAAGCAAAAACGATCCGGATCCTATGTAGTATCTTAACAAGCTTAAGATCTTATAGGATCCTGATCTTGACCATAGGATCTTAAGATCTACTCCGATCCGATCTTACTTTTCTCGAATCGCAAACCAAAAAAACTACAAATTTATGGTTATGTTTTTATAAAATTTAAAAAATGACATGTGATTCTTCTTAAACATTTCATATTCATAATCTATGACAACATTTTCATGAAATATTCATATAATTTCATGTTTATAATATATAATAATTTGTAGATTTGAATAATATTACAAATATCATTAAATAATAGCATTATAGTAGGATCTTAGGATCCCGATCCGATCTTACGATTACGATCTTGCGAAGATGAAAACGATCTTAGGTAGGATCCCGATCTTGAAAACCTTGCTGCTAAGGGTTTGTTAAACTTTTTAGTGTCTGTCACGTGATGAATAGTTGAAATTTTCAACCGAAATTAACCAAACCATCCCGTGGGGTTAATAGCTTATAGATTGTGTATTATCAAAGTATATTTTAAAGTTTATTTATTCAGATATTGAGATTCATTATAATCTCTTCTTAATTATTCCTTTTAGTTTCAAAAGTCATAGAGTTAAGTCTAAGAAATTCTTGACTTTTTAAAAAATGTATTACATAAGTCATTGAGAAAATTTGAAACATTGTTTAAAAGAATCAAAGCAGTTTAAGTTAATTAGGATGTGTGATAATAAGCGTTAATGAATATATCAAAACTGGAATGTTAATATTAGATGTGGTAATTTATGCCAAAAAAGGAAAAAAAAAAAAAAAAAAAAAAAAAATGCTAATTTTGGTCAAATTTTTAAAAGATTTTGTTAGCTTCGCTTTTTATAAAGATAACGTCTTACACGTGAATTGGACTAGATACGTAGTTAGTTGTGCCCGCAGGGACTACTATTATACACGAGGATTAGTTATATTATAATGAGCCTATAAATACTCTTCATGACTCTCCATGAGAGGTGTGCCTTAGTGATAGGTTTGTTGTATTAATTGTTTTATTATGAATAAAATACTTATTTCCTTTCCATGAGGAATGATTGTAGGAATCAAAATTGAAACCTTGTAATATTGACTGGTATTAAATTTTCTTTCAACTTTTTTGTGGGTCATCCTCATTTTATGTCCGTCTCTTTCCTACTTTTTAATAATATAGTAATTTAAATATTAATTAAAAACAATAAAAAACAATATTTCATTTAGAAAAAATTACACGGATGGTCCCTGTGGTTTACCCTGATTTCAAGTTTGGGTGCTATTTCAATTTAATTACGCCAGAGGTATCTAATTTGGCAAACGTTGCACAAGTTTGATACCTATCTTGGATGGGCGTTAACTTTCTCCGTTAAATGTTTGCATCGTTAGTCCCTCCGTTAGTTTTGTTTGCATCGTTAGTCCCTCAGTTAGTATTTTCGTCTGACTTTTAACTTTTTCGTCCGATTCTTTACGTTTTCGTCTGAATTTTTACGTTTTCGTCCGATTCTTTACGTTTTCGTCCAAATTTTTACGTTTTCATCCGATTCTTTACGTTTTCGTCCAATTCTTTACGTTTTCGTCCGAATTTTTACGTTTTCGTCCTTTACGTTTTCATCCGAATTCTTTACGTTTTCGTCCAAATTTTTACGTTTTCATCCGAATTTTTACGTTTTCGCCCGATTCTTTACGTTTTCGTCCAAATTTTTACGTTTTCATCCGAATTTCTACGTTTTCGTCCGATTCTTTACGTTTTCGTCCAAATTTTTACGTTTTCATCCGAATTCTTTACGTTTTCGTCCGATTCTTTACGTTTTCGTCAAAATTTTTACGTTTTCATCCGAATTCTTTACGTTTTCGTCCGATTCTTTACGTTTTCGTCTAAATTTTTACGTTTTCATCCGAATTTTTACGTTTTCGTCCGATTCTTTACGTTTTCTTCCAAATTTTTACGTTTTCATCCGAATTCTTTACGTTTTCGTCCGATTCTTTACGTTTTCGTCCAAATTTTTACGTTTTCATCCGAATTTTTACGTTTTCGTCCGATTCTTTACGTTTTCGTCCAAATTTTTACGTTTTCATCCGAATTTTTACGTTTTCGTCCAATTCTTTACGTTTTCGTCCAAATTTTTACGTTTTCATCCGAATTCTTTACGTTTTCGTCCGATTCTTTACGTTTTTGTCCAAATTTTTACGTTTTCGTCCGATTCTTTAGGTTTTCGCCCAAATTTTTACGTTTTCATCCGAATTTTTATGTTTTCAACCGAATTTTTACGTTTTCGTCCGATTCTTTACATTTTCGTCTGAATTTTTACGTTTTCATCCGAATCTTTACATTTTCGTCCAATTCTTTACGTTTTCATTCGAAAACGTAAAAATTCAGACGAAAACGTAAAGAATTGGACGAAAACGTAAAAATTCGGATGAAAACGTAAAAATTTAGACGAAAACGTAAAGAATCGGATGAAAACGTAAATAATCGGATGAAAACGTAAAGAATTCGGATGAAAACGTAAAAATTTGGACGAAAACGTAAAGAATCGGACGAAAATGTAAAAATTTGGACGAAAACGTAAAGAATCGGACGAAAACGTAAAAATTCGGATGAAAATGTAAAAATTTGGACGAAAACGTAAAGAATCGGACGAAAACGTAAAGAATTCGGATGAAAACGTAAAAATTTGGACGAAAACGTAAAGAATCGGACGAAAACGTAAAAATTCGGATGAAAACGTAAAAATTTGGACGAAAACGTTAAGAATCGGACGAAAACGTAAAGAATCGGATGAAAACGTAAAGAATTGGACGAAAACGTAAAGAATCGGACGAAAACGTAAAAATTCGGATGAAAACGTAAAAATTTGGATGAAAACGTAAAGAATTGGACGAAAACGTAAAGAATTCGGATGAAAACGTAAAAATTTGGACGAAAACGTAAAGAATCGGACGAAAACGTAAAAATTCGGATGAAAACGTAAAAGTTTGGACGAAAACGTAAAAATTCGGATGAAAACGTAAAAATTTGGACGAAAACGTAAAGAATCGGACAAAAACGTAAAGAATTCGGATGAAAACGTAAAAATTTGGACGAAAACGTAAAGAATCGGACGAAAACGTAAAAATTCGGATGAAAACGTAAAAATTTGGACGAAAACGTAAAGAATCGGACGAAAACGTAAAGAATCGGACGAAAACGTAAAGAATTAGACGAAAACATAAAGAATCGGACGAAAACGTAAAAATTTGGACGAAAACGTAAAGAATGGGACGAAAACGTAAAAATTCAGACGAAAACGTAAAGAATCGGACGAAAAAGTTAAAAGTCAGACGAAAATACTAACAGAGGGACTAACGATGCAAACAAAACTAACGGAGGGACTAACGATGCAAACATTTAACGGAGAAAGTTAACGCCCATCCAAGATAGGTACCAAACTTGTGCAACGTTTGCCAAATTAGATACCTCTGGCGTAATTAAATTGAAATAGCACCCAAACTTGAAATCAGGGTAAACCACAGGGACCATCCGTGTAATTTTTTCTTTCATTTATAATTGTAATATTTTTCTTTTGTCCCCCACCATTTTTCTCTCTCCCTCTTTTCTTTCATTTAATATTAAATCCAAATCATATTCTAAACTCGTGATCATACCAAACGCACCCTAAATTGATATGTAGTGTAAATAGCCATTTGATGTTCTGTAACTTAAAAGAAGAAAGTCAAGATCAACATGTCATGATATTAAGCACACATGATGTAATAGAGTAAATGCAAATAGTAATAACATATAATTTTATAACCTTACGAAATTGTATGGTTACATTTTTTTAAGTTAAGACTATTACTTCTTTAATGAATTCAAAATTGAGTCTCAAAAGTGGGTATCGATCAAAAAGCACCATCAAGTTCACCATGCATTGGTTTTCTTGTAACAATAGACAATATGGAATATATTAGCTACAACTTTTTGTAGCAAATTTGCTACAATTTTATATTATAAATATGGTCTCTGATTCTTTTTGTTGACAATTTTATATTATAAATGTGGTTTCTGATTCTTTTTGTTGGTCCCTGATTTATTGTTTGTGTATTTATTATGAATGATTGTAGTTAATTGGCTACAAAAATTGTAGCCAAGCTATCTCCTAAACAATATAGTAATTTGCTTTTAATGTCTATACACGGATATAAGGTTATTGATAAAAGAGGAAATTACCAAACTAAGCAAAAAAAAAAAAAAAAAAAAAAAAAAACCCTCGGTCCAAAACTTGGTCACTTTTTGCATTATTTTTCATTCTGGTTATGCTCAACTGCTCAACTCTACCAATTTAGTGACACGTGTCCCTGGATTATACTATTTTTAAACACCTTTGGCCCACTATAGGTGGAGTCGAGCAGTTGAGCATGATACATGTCATTAACATAGATGGAATCGAGCAGTTGAGCATGGCCAAAATGGAAAAAATGTGCAAAAGAGATAAAGTCTTGGATCAATTTTTTTTTTTTTTTTTTTTTTTTTTTTTTGCTTTGGTATTTTTTCTCTTGATAAGAATACATAAAAGGCTTGATGGATTTGGAAATGGGTTGAGCTGGCAATTAACATTATGGGCTGTGTGCATCCTAACAAAAAGTCCAAAAATAATAAATTTATTAGTCAAACTAGCAACTTTTTTTTTTTTACACAAATTTATCACATCTATTTGTAAAGGCTACAAATTTATCACATCTATATATGTTTAGAGGTTAATTTGTGTGTGCTGATCTTACAATCACCGACTCGAAATCGGGGGTTTTGTCGGGGAATCGGTGTCGTGGTGGTGCTACGAGATGGCGATTTATTGTATAGAAGAATGGATCCGCGGACCTATTGATTGACCATAGATGCGAACCGATCGACCGCTACCTAAGAGAAGATAAGTAGTTCTTCTATCGTTCAAGGGCAAGGGGAGAACATGTAGCGGCTTGCTTAGGTCGGAAGCCATCCCAGCCGGGGCGAATTGGGTCTTTGCATTAACTAAAAAAAGGATAAAAAGCGCATCTGGTATAGGTTCGCAATAATGAAAATTGGTTATTTTAAAAAGAAAAGGCGCTATTTAGCCCTACTAATGCAGATGAGGTATTATTTGGTTTGAATTTATTGTTTTATGTTAAATCAAATTTTATCTATTTGTAAAGGGCTTAAAAAACACCAAAAATAACCCATGTTGACTTTAGAATTTTGACACATTGACTTCCTCATGTCTGTTGGACCTGATTACTCCTATCAAATACCAATCCTGAATTATAGCCATAACCCATGTGCCCCTCAACTTTGATTTCTTTCTGAAAGGTTTCAACCCGTACCGGATCCAAAATGACCCGTTTGTCTGTGGCTCGACTCAACCCACCTGATTTGCCTTTAGTGTTACCAATCCGGTAGAGGCGGCAATTTGTGCCCAAACTAAAAAAAAAAAAAGGGCTAATTGGGCAAAATTTTAAAAGATTTGGGCACATTTTGTCCCCTCCTTTTTTGAAATGGGCATATATTGCCCATTTAAAAGTTAAATGGGCACAAACGGGCGGAGAACATTACAATTGTTTTTAAAGAAAAACTTATAGATATAATATATTTAATTTTTTAAATATAAATGAGGTGTTACGTTTGAGGAATTTATTTCGTCGTTTTGGGTATTTTCTAAAGCGGTTTGTATAACATGTGCCCGTTTGGCCCGTGCCCATTTAGCCCGTGCCCGTTTAGCCTGTAGCCCGTTTGAACTGTAGCCCGTGCCCGCCCGTTTTGCCACCTCGCTCATAACTAACAATGCACATGTCGATCAAAATGTTGATCATATATATGTAGAATAGATTTAGTAATAAACTAGTAGTATAAAATGACGAATCACTAATCATATATAATTTCGATAACGGATCCAACAAACTGATCAACCTAAACAACATATATAGAATCCGTAACATGATGTATCATAAGTAGATTCAGTATGTATTAAACAGGCGATTAATATTGATAATCGTAGCAATTTCTTAAAAAAAGAACTACTTGCAAGAGTCTATATTTTTTTGCAAGTTGCCATTCTTGAATTTAAACGGATCTTAGGATTTGAAAAAACGTTGCTGTTTTTCTACTAACTAGATGAGTACCCGTGCATAGCAACGAGATTTTATATCGACGGATCGTTTAGTGAGAAAAAAATTTATGGGTTATAAACAAAAAATAGTAAAAGTTTGAAGATTTTGGGGATTAAACATAATGTTTTTAAACCCAGGTCGACCTGGGTGGTTGTAAAACCCAAAATTTCCATCCATTTAAAATTCCCATTTTGCCCCTCAAAATTTTCGAATCTACAAGAGCATACAATTAATTATACGAGAACATTTTACATTTTAACCTAAGTTTGAAAATACAATTATATGTCATTTAAATCATTACCTTATAATTAAATTTGCACATTATAATTAAACACCTAAACTATATGTTATTAATAAAATTAACCTAAGTAATATACAATAAAAATATTTGTTACAAACTTGTTGAAAGTTTTATACATAGAAGATAGAAAATTAAATCCTCAATCAAGCCCGGAAGAAATTAAACATAATTGATCCATTCCAAAAATGACCCACACTCCTTCTTATCTCCAAGACCGGCCTTTTTTTTTTCTCATTCCCTCGTCTTCACTGTACGACAATCAAAACATTAAAAAAAAAAAAAAAAAAAAAAAAAAAAAAAAAAAACAAAAAGGAAAACAAGTTCCTGCTATCTCTATTTCTCTCTAGGGCAAGAGTTCGAAGGTTTTACTGTTGGTGGATTGTGGGTGTTTTGCTCATTGAAATTCTAGGGTTCTTGTTCTCCTTTCCTTTGTGTCTCGTTAAGCAAGGTATCATCTCTTGATTTTTCTTTTTTTTTTAGTTGACAAAGCATAATCATATGAACACGAATATGGTAAAAAAAAAAAATAAAAAAAAAAAAAAAAAAAAAAAAAAACTAATTAATAACATGTATATTGATCACATAAATTATTGAATTAAAAAGGGCGATTAGGGTTTTAATAAACATGGGTTTGTGGTTTTGTGTGTCGATTTGCAGGAGTTAATTGGGGTTAGAGGTTTTATAAAAATTGTTAACAACCTGTAAATTAGATTTATAAAAGATCTAAAACATGTGGGTTAAGGGTATAAGCAAGTGTATGCATGTTTAACATGATAGAAGTGATTTTTGGTATGGTTAAATTCTGGACTGGTTTATATTACGAATATGTAAGCACTATAATTTGGGTTTTACATAAGATAATTATTGGATTTTTGATTGTAAACAGAGTCCTAGAAAAGTATTCCAATTGGTTTGAACGAATTTGAGTTTTATTTGAATGTTTTTCTAAATTTAATGTGATCATATGTTAAAATGTGTTAGCTGGGTTGTATTTCAGTCAGTTTCTATAATTTTTCATTTCCAAACCACAGCAAATTAGAGGCCACAAATTTACAGGAATCATATTTCATACGTGGACTACCTCCTGGAATTTTTGAAGAATTTTTTAAAGTCATATACTTGGGTTTTTAAGATCCGAGTCTGAACATGTTAGCTTAAACGATTTTAAAAAGGGTTGTACACTTGATAATAAAATCTGTAAAAATTCCAGTAGACTCCTAAGACATGTGGGCTTCTGTGATAATTTTGTGGATTTTTTGTTTGGGACTTTGATACGTTTTTAAAATTCGTTAAATGGGCTTAATTTTATGATAAAATCAATTAATGTGTATACATGTATTGTTTATATGTTCAAGGTGTTCTTTTGATGCTTGATGCCCAATACTTGTTACTATTTCGTGTATGACTTGTTAATGACGTTTTGACTTGTGTGTGAATATGTTAAACCTAATTGATAATCCCGAACCCGAAACCGAAACCGAATTTAACTAAATTGGGAAGTCGTGTTAAAAGTTACTAATTATGAAAAGTTACTAAATATGGAAACTTACTAAATACGGAAAGCTACTAAATATAGAAAGTTACTAATTATGGAAGGTTACTTAATCTGGAAGGTTACTAAATATGAAAAGTTACTAAATATTGAAAATTAATAAATATGGAAAATTACTAAAAATGGAAAGTTTCTAAAAATAGAAAGAAACCTAAACTATGAAATCTGATCCAAAATGAGCTTATAAGTAATATGTGATTATTAAATTGTATAGCTTCGGTGAAGAAGGAGTGGCCTCCGTTTCTGTGTGATCCACCTTTTATCCGTTTGTCTATTTGCATAAGGTACAAATATTCTGACCTTTCTTATAAGGTTTCTCATGATCCTTTCACACATTTTGATTTACTTAGCTTCTGATATGAACCTTTGCTATGCACCCTTTGATATGAACCTTTGCTATGCACCATTTGATATGAACCTTTGCTATGCACCCTTTGATATGAGCCTTTGCTATGCACCCTTGATATGAAGATATGATTATGATATTTCTGATGACCTTAGATTCTGTGTCATTACTATGGCATTCTGTTTGACCCTTCAGTTTGATAACCGAGCTATCACTAGTCATGGGGGTTCCATGACCAAGTCATTGATGCACTAATGGCATGACTCTAGGGTGGTCGAGTGATGTTCCACCCCATCCCTTTTGTTATGTAATATGTATGGCCACGATGATTATGATTTCTGCAGGGGTGTATGGATACATCCTAGATCTGATCTGTTATGTTATATGATATATTTCTGGTGACTGATGTTGTGTGCAATACACGCCTTTCACATTTTTGGAACAAGCTACTCCATTATGTTATTTATGTATTGATGAAGACCATGATTATGATGTTTATGATATTGTTAGTGCAAGCAGTCTCGTTGGGGAGATTGCTAGTGCAAGCAATCTCGTTTGTTTTGATTGATGACAAACATGTAACTTGATACATAACGTAAAATGTACAAGTTACTTGTAATCTTATCTTATCTCAACATACATTCAACACCTCTCGACTTCTCGAGTCCTCGTATGATACAACACTAGTTCGTACATGTTTGTTATGTGGAATTATGATCAAACCCTTAACAAACCATTTAGAATGTTTAAAATACAGTTAAGTCATTAAGTATTTTAAAAGGTTAACCATTCTACTTAGAACCTCATTTTACACCTTTGCATAAACAAGTACTTTTACTTGTACATCATGTTTTCTAATATTAATAGGATAAGTACACTTTAAGTGTCAAACTAACATGATACATATTGGTAAACATATATTAGTTAAGCTAGCATATACATAGGACATACATATATACATTTACATTATTTACATTTTAAGAATTAAAATGGAAATATGTTCATGACATCATTGCATACCTTATTAGGATATGTTTATAATATCTTGTAGATTTAAGAAATATCTTGGAAAGATTCTTAAGCAAAATATTAGATTTGGAAATCTTTTTGCTAGATTTGGAAAGATATAATAAGATTTGATTTTGGAAGATTTCATGAAGATTTGATTTAGGTAATATTTTGTATAGATCTTCAAGCTACTAAGTTGACATTGAAAGATCTTGACATGACTTGGCTTGATATGGAAAGATATGGAAAGATTCATGAAATCATTAGCTGTCAAACACTGACGGATCCAAACCCATACAAGGGCGGATCCAAATTTAGGGATCCGCCAGATCCGTGGCATGTATAAACTGTTTTCCTATAAATAGTAGCCCATAGTTTTACCCATAGTTTCAACCCACTAGAACACACATTTCCTTTACTCTTTACACACACTTAGATCAGTAGCAAACCATGTAGATTCATACATTAATCACCCATTACATAATGATCATAATGTTACTAACTTTCATCATGTTGTAAGCATACATTGTTAATGATCCTATGAAGCAAGCTCAAGATCATGAGTCATCATCCATAGCATACTTCCTGATCCACCATGAAGGTTAGAAGATCTTGAAGTCATTATCCATCATAGCATTCCAACATATGAAGATTCAGTGGCACTTGACATCTTCAATGATTGAAGACTTCTCATTCAAGAAGTTCATGTAGATCTCACTTTCATACATTGAAGGCTTCCGATTAATGGAAGTTCATATATAGTAGGCATTCATATCCATGATACACTTATGTCATGGATCATCATTGATCATTGTAAACATCATTGTAATACTAGATTAGGTGGTTTATGTGTTTGTGCCATAAAACACAAGGTTTCTATGTTGGGACATAAAACATAGCGGGAGTGGTTGAACCCTTGTTAAAGAACCAACGGGAGTGGTTGTACCCTTGTAAAGAACTCGACATCTAGCTTAGTGTCAGAAATTGTATAAGCAACGATGGGAGTGGTTGTACCCTTGTAAAGAACCCGGTGTTTAGCTTAGTACCAGAAAAGGAAGTAAGCGACGTTGATGAACTCAAATAAGTACATTTTATTCCTATCATTTATCCTATTAATTTGACTTGTTTTATTATATTATGTATGAGGATTGATACTTAATCGTTTACTTTTGTAATTCTCAGTTTAAAACAAGCATTTGGTGAAACTTGGCGATTTTGGACTAATTATGGAGCAAAACATGCAAGAAGTTAAGAGTCTACCGAAATGTATAAGATCAAGACTATTCTGCTCTAGATGCGCCGCATCTCACTCATTACATGCGCCGCATCACTATCAATATTTCACCAGACACGATCCAAGATACAAGAGGACATGCGCCGCATCCTAGAATGGAGTTACGCCGCATCTTCTGGCGGTGTACGAATATTCCTGAATATTATAATCTTGGACCCCACGCGAAGTTAAGTCAATGCGCCGTATCTACTTACTAGATGCGCCGCATCTTACCCTCAGACAGAAACTATAAATACCCCAAGACCAAACGAGTTCGAGAGTCTTTTGGGTCGAGACAGATATATTATATACGAAGACCGAAGGACGAATTCAGTCGAATAGCGAGCACAAGACACACTCAAATCAAAGATACAAGAGCTGTAAGAAGGTGCTGCATGTGTTTAATTCATTAAGTAGTTTTGTTTTATTGTGTTAGTAAACTTTAATTCATCAAGATTGGTGGCTTGTGTAATGTGACAACGGAAAGATTGCACTCCCTTAAAACTGCTTTCTCATCAATTAAAGTTTATATGTTGATGTCTTTGGTGACTTTTATTAGTGCATTGATAACCTCTGTGGCTAGCTGAGCGTTGATCGGGTCGCCATGCCTCTGCCCTCGCCTATTTATTAGATCGCCTATGTATTCTATGGTCTGTAGAAAAGTAGGAGAAAGATAAATAGGATAGTCATAAGTAATCATTAAGGGTTTACTCGCCGATAAGATTAGAACCAACGAGAAAGGACTTAATCTCGGTGCGTTGCATCGAACTATACACTTCATATAACACTAGCAATAAAACAAGTGACAAACTACTTATCATAAGGACAGCCCTCTTATTGTCTCGAGTATTTATCTGTGTACGTGGTGTGCTATTCGCTGATTCGTGCCTATTGGTTTAGTTTATTATTTAATTGCAACCAAATCGTGCCAGTCTCTCAGGCTGAACCCCCTTGCGTTAGATTAGGTTGTATAGCTAACTTAATATATTAAAATACTGATTAGAATAACTAGATAATACGTTCCACTCTTAGTGATCGACACTCTACTTACCATTATATTCATACTGACCGGGTACACTGCTCGTTAAGTGTGTGTGTTATTGATAAGTCGGCTAAATATAAATTTAAAACTTGAGTAGGCATTAAAACTGCTAAACCGCAACGACACATCGCACGCATCAAGTTTTTGGCGCCGTTGCCGGGGAGTGAATTGTTATTATCTGTTAATTTGATTAGTATTTTTATTAGGTTTTTAATTTTTCTAACCGCTAATTCTGTTGTGTATTAGATTAATTTGCATTCATTGTACTATTTTGCATATTTTCTTTTTTTTGTGTGCTATTTGTTTGCTTTTCTTTGTGTTTATTTTCGTTTGTGTGTTTTTATTTATTTTTATTTTTCGTATTTTCTGTTCAGCTATCGTTGTTTTGAGCTAAATCGAATGATACGGCGCATCTGATTTCTCAGATACGGCGTATTGCGTTTAATTTTTATAAAATACAACGCATTTAACTAATTCGATACGACGCATCTTTTCCCCAAGATACGGCGTATCTGTTTTTGATAAAATTTTTTCTAAACGTCAACGCCATACGACGCATCTGCTTCAGCAGATACGGCGTATCTATTATTTTAATCAAAAACAGTTTTCGAATTATTAAACAGATACGGCGTATCGATTTTTATCGATACGGCGCATCTTCTGAATCAAAAATCTTATATTTTGAAACGTAACGAAAATACGGCGCATTAACTTTAGTTAATACGACGCATTTAATTTTTAATAAATATCGATTTTTGATTATTAAAATTGATACGGCGCATTCTAATTTCTAAGCGGCGTATCTATTTTCTGAATAAAGACTGATTTAATTTTAACGATTATAAGATACGGCGTATCCAACTTTTTGGATACGGCGCATCGTCTGCAGATATCAGCTATTTTTATTCTTATATCCGTTTCTATATTCATTAATTTCTCTTCTAGCGAACAAATCCTACTGATGATTTTACCTTTGATGACAGATTTTGCTATGGAAGACATGACAGTTAACGGATATCTTGCTAAGGAAAGCTTGCTTTCAGATTCATTCAATGTGCTCATGATCGATGCAGATTTATTCTCTTGGGAGACCCCTCTTGAAGCTGCTTTTAAGGAATTCATGCGTTTATGCAACATTGACAAAGGGGTATTCTCTTATGATATATTTGTGAAGTATACTGGAGATGAATTGTTGCTCTTATGGCCTATCATTGAATCCAAAGGATTGGCTTGGACTACTATCGAAGAAGATGATGGGAAATTCTATCTTGCATACATGGACTCAAGCAACAAATGCTGTGGTGGAGGCAGTACCCAAACCTCTTACATGCCCTATTCCGAACAGTACTGGGGATTAAATGAGAACTATCTGGACGATGAACAAATTTATGCTGTGTCGGAGTTACTATTTCATGGCAGGTTGGTAAGATTGATGGACCTCTCCCTCAATGATTGGCTTAAACTTAAATATGGTAGTCCAAAATTTGCCCCTGCGAATGAAGTCAAGCAGATTACGACTTCATGGTTGACACGAAGTTTTAGGAAGCAATTTAACGAGTTCATGGAGATAAGAAGGAATATGATTGGAAAAGCTCGCTTTGACGTTAACCACGATCCTAACGATGTTAATTTTTCAGAATGGTTAGCCAGTAAGTTCAATAACCATAAGAGTATGGATCGAGCTACTAAGGATGCATTATGGGTATATTGGATGAGAGGTGAAGACGAAGAAGTAGAAAGCGACTACGGGTCGTCACTTCATGATTCGACAATTAATGAGGGCATCGAAGAATTATTCAGAATAGACATTGACATATTCGATTATGAGACACCCTTGTGCAAGCAATTCAAGGAATTTAACTACCTTCTTCAAGTTGACAGTGATGTGCTTACTGGAGAGCTACCAGGATTCAAGACTTATGATGATTTCAAAAACACCTTGTGCTACGAATGGAATGACCAAATACCATGGGTTTGGGATAAACCATGGGAATCTGAGCACATTTATCACACCTGTACACCTTTTGTTTTCAAGGATGAAAGTAGTGTTTGGCCGACCTGTGATTATAAGAGTGACGGAACCTGTAATGGGGGAAGTATAATTGGGATGAAACGGGTTGGAAACGATGTAACCTTTGAAGATTATGAGTGGTACGATAATGTTGAAGACTGCCCACAAAAAGCGGAGGCTTTGCAAGAAAAGGGTAGAATTGAACGCTTGAAAGGACTTAAGGGAACATCGGATACTACTTTCTGGGAATGGGTGCATGAACAATTTGATGATTTCACGAAGCTTAGTCGACGATTACAATGGGATTTGGAAAGAGAGTGGGAGGCAATTCAAGACAATAAGTCATTAATTGATGAACTTGATGACTATTTGATTAAGGATCCTTATTTCGAGTTTGTTGATAAAGACAATGAAGAGTTCACCAAAAGAAAGTGTCAACTACTTGGGATCCCTTATAATGAGCCACCCATGATTATTTCTGAAAAATTTAAAGTCATCAAATACTCTTTGGGACCGGATGAGGAATATGTGGCGACGAAGACCAAGAGTTATACTAGACTAAGTCGCACGGAAGAAAACGTCGCAAAACTATACGGGAGCATCTTTCGAATGAAGGAAGAAGGATGGACCGTGATAAGGACCAAATAGAGAGCTGAACGTGAGTCTAACTTGAAGACTCTGGAATAAAGACAAGTGCTTACCGGGAGACAACCCGGATTTATCTTTTAATTTTCTGTTTCTGAGTCGAGTCAGTCAGGCCGCCGAGGATACGGCGCATCTCAACCATGAGATGCGACGCATCTCCTGCAATGGTCATATCTTTATTTTTCTGCATTTTTTATTTTCGACTTTAAAACGTTTTATCAGTTTATTTTAATGCGGCGCATCCCTGGTTAAGGATGCGGCACATCTTCTATTCTGATCCGTATTTATTCCAGGCTCGATACGGCGTATCTTCTTCAATAAGATACGGCGCATCGACTGACCTGATGATTTTCATCTTTAATCTTTATGCTTTATTTTTCCTAACTACTAATGTATTATGCAAGTTTGAACCTTTCTTATCTTAGGTGTGTTTTGAAGCCTTGGTGGTATTATAGATTCCTGCATTTCCTGTGAATACATTGTTTATGAAGCTTAATCGTTCTAATCCACAAGAAAGATAATTTTTGCTCTAATACAAATGGAGGATCATACCGAGCAAATCTCAGGGGAGTTTTTCTGTTCTAATTCTTTTATTTTCCAGTTTTTAACCTTTCATGCAAACAACGAGGACGTTGTTTAACTTAAGTGGGGGGATTGGAGAATTAGAACACTTAACACCTACTTGTCCTAAACTTTTCAAAATATGCTTAAAATGTGCTTAATATATCAAAATTTAAAATTTTTAGCATGTTTTTGTTTAAAGTCTAAGTTGCATAGCTGCACACATGACGTTATTTTCAAAAATTGTGATTTTTCAAAATTCACAAATCTATGAGTGTGCCGGTGACTTGTAAACTTTAGAACTTGGCTTGTATACTATTCGAGACCACCATAATGAGTATTATTTATATAATTGGAATGACTTGTCTAAATTGGTAAATTCTAGGATTACACCCAAATAGCCTTTATATGTTATGTGTTATTAGCTAACTACACTGGTTAGTTAACCCCCGTATAAACCCTTTTGTTACTCTCACTTTTAGAGTAAGATACCCCTAGAAAAACACTCAGAGCCATTCCTTTCGTTTCTTACACCTTTGTTAAAATGTTTCGTTACACCCTTACACCTTAGCCTACCCTGTAGATTAGAATCCGTGGTTGGTTAATTGCTATTGGCAAAGTGTGTTTCCTTACATTACCTGTGTTCGTGTGCGTAATTCATTATCTATGGTTAGGTCGGGAAATTGCACAATGCAATTGGAGTGAAAGTAAATATTGTATATCTTTGAGTTTATTTTTCGTGTGTTTACTACTTTCACTATTATCGTTATTTCTGAAGTTATGAAAAATATGGAAAAATTATCCAGAATTATCATTATAGTGATGTGGTGAAATTTTACACATCTATGTTTATATATAAAAAAAAAAAAAAAAAAAAAAAAAAAAAAAAAAAATCGAAAAAATGAGAAAAGAAAAAGAAAAAGGAAGAGTTGGATGTTTGATTTTAACCAACGATGTAAAGTTTTGTATTAAGTGGTCGATATCACCACTAATTGTTGTATTATATCTATAGATTGAATGGGAGTTGGCAGTTATGGGAACGTCAACTAAGGTTTATTCTTTGATTAAGATCTTGTTGAGTATAATTCGTGTCTACCTAAAGCGTGTGTTTCAAGTGTTAAAGCGTGAGTTATTCAATGATATGAGTCTTATTCATGGGATGGTTGGGATAGTGATTAACCACACTTAGGATTTTAATTTATTTGTTTTGTTTATTTTTCATTTTACACCAGTTTATATCCCAAATATTATCCATACCCTGTATTATTCTTTATCCAACCAAACCTTTGATTTATTGAGATTAGGGATTTGAGCAATCTTAAGTATCGTAGTCGTGGATTCGGCTATATATTTATGATTTTGTCGCCCTTTTTGATATATTATTATTGGTAAAGTTTGGACCGATCTTTAGCCTATTCGAGTTAAGGATTTGAGCAATTGCAAATATCGTGTTCGTGGATTCGATCATGTATTTGTGATTTTGTCGCCTTTTCTGGAATTTGAGATCGATAGAGATTAAGAATAATTAACCCTTAAACCTCAAAACCCTTTTTACCGCTTTAGACTTGTTATTCCTTGGCTTTAGTGGAGGAGATGTGTATACTTGCCAAGCTTATGATAGAATATTCGTCGCGACTGGACAGTTAAACGATTAGATTTGCTTTTATCAGAATATTTTATTTTACTTCTAATTCGTTGAGTGTTTAGTTGTGTGATTATGACAAAAATGAATACATGCTTAAATATAAAAATAAATCCTAATATCTTTTAGGATACATTTTCATAAGATTTAATCTAAGGTTTACTTGGGGACAAGTAAAGTTCAAGTGGGGGGATATTTGATGAACTCAAATAAGTACATTTTATTCCTATCATTTATCCTATTAATTTGACTTGTTTTATTATATTATGTATGAGGATTGATACTTAATCGTTTACTTTTGTAATTCTCAATTGAAAACAAGCATTTGGTGAAACTTGGCGATTTTGGACTAATTATGGAGCAAAACATGCAAGAAGTTAAGAGTCTACCGAAATGTATAAGATCAAGACTATTCTGCTCTAGATGCGCCGCATCTCACTCATTACATGCGCCGCATCACTATCAATATTTCACCAGGCACGATCCAAGATACAAGAGGACATGCGCCGCATCCTAGAATGGAGTTACGCCGCATCTTCTGGCGGTGTACGAATATTCCTGAATATTATAATCTTGGACCCCACGCGAAGTTAAGTCAATGCGCCGCATCTACTTACTAGATGCGCCGCATCTTACCCTCAGACAGAAACTATAAATACCCCAAGACCAAACGAGTTCGAGAGTCTTTTGGGTCGAGACAGATATATTATATAAGAAGACCGAAGGACGAATTCAGTCGAATAGCGAGCACAAGACACACTCAAATCAAAGATACAAGAGCTGTAAGAAGGTGCTGCATGTGTTTAATTCATTAAGTAGTTTTGTTTTATTGTGTTAGTAAACTTTAATTCATCAAGATTGATGGCTTGTGTAATGTGACAACGGAAAGATTGCACTCCCTTAAAACTGCTTTCTCATCAATTAAAGTTTATATGTTGATGTCTTTGGTGACTTTTATTAGTGCATTGATAACCTCTGTGGCTAGCTGAGCGTTGATCGGGTCGCCATGCCTCTGCCCTCGCCTATTTATTAGATCGCCTATGTATTCTATGGTCTGTAGAAAAGTAGGAGAAAGATAAATAGGATAGTCATAAGTAATCATTAAGGGTTTACTCGCCGATAAGATTAGAACCAACGAGAAAGGACTTAATCTCGGTGCGTTGCATCGAACTATACACTTCATATAACACTAGCAATAAAACAAGTGACAAACTACTTATCATAAGGACAACCCTCTATTTGTCTCGAGTATTTATCTGTGTACGTGTGTGCTATTCGCTGATTCATGCCTATTGGTTTAGTTTATTATTTAATTGCAACCAAATCGTGCCAGTCTCTCAGGCTGAACCCCCTTGCGTTAGATTAGGTTGTATAGCTAACTTAATATATTAAAATACTGATTAGAATAACTAGATAATACGTTCCACTCTTAGTGATCGACACTCTACTTACCATTATATTCATACTGACCGGGTACACTGCTCGTTAAGTGTGTGTGTGTGTTATTGATAAGTCGGCTAAATATAAATTTAAAACTTGAGTAGGCATTAATACTGCTAAACCGCAACGACACATCGCACGCATCAGACGTGTAAAGGTTTTCTCCGCCTAAGAAAGGGAGCTTGTTGATCTAGTGAAGTAACTCTCGAGTTGGGTACTCGGGGAGTGGAGTAGGGCGGAGAGGAGCTCCGTGACCGAACCACTATAAATCATCGTGTTCGGTTTGCGCTTTCTTTTACTTATCTCTTTACTTTTATGTTTGCATTATGTGATTGCTTGTGTTGTGATTAGTTGAAAATACTTGTGTAATAACATACTTTAGTTTATACTAGACATAAACTACAACAGACAGCTTTCATATTAGAACAAGCCAAATTGGAAATTTGGTACAACGAATCTTAAGTTTTTAAAACGGAAACGTATTCACCCTCCCCCCCCCCCCCCCACTACGTTTTTCATAATTGGTATCAGAGCCACATGGCTCTTATTTTCAAAACAAACGGTTTTTAAAATAGAGTACGATCCATGTATCAAATTACCTTTGAAGCGGAATATAATATGAAAAATGTTTCGCTAAGTATACTTAGAAATTTTGTTGTTAAATGTTACTTTGTATACAAGCTTGAAGATATCTTTGGAAAATCAAAAGAAATGATTTCTTAAAAGGATTGAGTGTCAAATTGTGTGCATAAAGCTAATTTACGAAAAACACGGGTTTTAAGGGAGTGTTTGGGATAACTATTAATTTAGTTGAGAAATCACCTACGTAAATGTTTAGACAAGTCACATAAGTAGAAATGTTGTTAAATATGTGTAATATATGTTTAATATTAAGTCTAGCAAGTCCCACACACTTTCGCTATGTCAAAATATGAGTTTAGTTGAATCTGTTACAGGGTCCCGTGGATCCAAATGGTATAAATGACGGATCCCTTTATTTGGATCTGCCAAATCCGTCTGTATAGTGTACAGTTTTTGTCAAACTTCAAAAAATATAACTAATTAACCGTAAGTCCGTAAAAGTCGTGCCACCTATCATTTTGAAAGGAATTAAGTCTACTTTCATTTAAAAATAATCTCATGGCCCAAATCTAAACTGAAATAAATAAAAAAAAAATCAAAAGCTACCACCTGTCCAAAATACTAAGTTTCATTTTGACACAGTAACTTAAATTTTTGAGTAGGGCAATGCAAGTTGGTATCCTTTGAACATTGATATGATTTCTTTTGAAACTAAAGAATTTGGTGATATTTATTTATATAAAGGAAACAAATCAAGCTTGGCATACATCGTCATATTTAAACACAAAGTGACGATAAGTATCTTTTCATTTATGCTATGCTATGTGGCTAACTGTTCTAAGTTATTTGCATACATGTGATTTGCCTGTTGGTAATTGTGATTGCATTTGTTGATAGGTAATACATAAGTGTTTTGCCATGACAAATAATTTCTTGTTTAATGCACGATAGGACTTTTGCTAAGATCTTGTGCACTAAGTTGATAAACTGTGTTTGTTTCACTTATAGACTTAGATATTTTTGTTTGCATGTGTTATGTGAAATCTTTGCATAACTTACTTAGTAATATGATCTAAGTAAAACTAGTTAAGTATGTTGAAAATTGTTGATTAGCATATAATCTCACCTAATGGTTCAAACATTGAAATATGTCACTGCCTTAAGAGTTTATCTAACAGTATCTTTGAAAAAGGTGTTTGGTATAGTTGCTTTCAACAAAGATGTTTGATGTATTTATCTTGTCATAGGATAGAAACTTATCTTTGAATGATCATGTGAACTAACCATGTTATGCAGGACGATAACACTTTGATGTTATCAAATTTCCGTGTTTAAGCCACTGTTTGGCTTAACATCCATTTATGGTAAGTTATTATCATCAGATTAATCTATGTGTAAACGTGTGTTAGTATCCGTGTTTTTAGTTTTAGTCTATTACATATTAGTAGTTGCATATGCCTTAAGAAAATTTTCAGGATTTAAACGAGTAACGAAAAATATGACATGTCCTCTGTTAGAATTGATACTTTTGTACGGCGGATATGACGGATCCCATATTTTGGATCCGCCTGTTGTACACTTTGGATCCGCCAGTACTAACAGCTAGTTTTTCAAATTTTCGTTTATATCTCGCACTGAAAATCACTCACGTTTACCACTAGGATTCCTTTCACTAATACTCACTCTTATTAGGATCAAGACATCACACTTACACCAATAGGATAATCACATCTAATCACAGTTTCAAATTTCATGAAAATGCTTCAAAGCATCTCTTCCGTAAAACATTGAATATTTGTGAACATTACACTGCATCATCCTGTCCTTTACTCATCCATTAGCTTGATTTGTAAATTGACAACTTCCTAACAAGTCTGAACTCACTGTTGGCAAAAATATCATAGATCACAAGTCTAAATTGTTGACTATAGATATTGTCCAGTATTCACATATGTTGCCTGGATTGGTTAACATTTCATCTTTCAATACAATTAAGATTTACATCGAGTGATAACTCACACTTAGGTTATACATGTAATTATCAAGTCTTGTTATCCTTTTCTCAAAGTAGGATTGACAACTTAAGCATTTCGTCCGATATATTCAAGTATATATGACTTACGATTGTAGTCATTAAGAGTCATATCCGAAACAATCAAATCACAAGTATTCTAACAACGTAGGTTAAAACACTTATCCTATCATGACTAGAACATTTGTTCTTCATCCCATTTAGCCCCTAGGTTTCACAAACATAACTAAGCACTTCATCCACTAGTAAACCACATGAATCAGTTTCCATTCTTATCATCTTCAACATTTATGTACACTTGTACTTTCACCATCATCCTGTCACATTCACTTCCATGATATATCTCAGGCACTAAGCTTCAGATCACATCACACACTAGTTGTACCTTCATATGGATCACAAGAATTAGTCTCCATTATTGTTGTTTTCAACATCCATAAAACCTAAGTACTTTCATAGCACAACAAACCCCTACATCACCACAATCCTTATTATCATCCATTGAGTGCATTGCTCAAAAAGCCCTTTGTCCAAACACTCGTTAAAAAAACTCAACCATACTTTACCACATATAGGATTAGAACCTTCAACATCAAATGAGCATGAAGCTCACATTCATTTACACTAGGTTTAAGTAGTACCACTTTCACAAGTAATCAAAGTATTAGCAATACTTTGTCACCAAGCTTCTGCTTATGTCTCAAACCAATATTTTAACAACATATGTTAAAATCCAAAATCTCAAAGACAACCTCATGCACCCCAAGTAACAATGACTCTTGAGGAGTATACATAAGAAACTCAAGTGAATTCTTTGTGTCATCCCCAAGGTTATTTAGGACTATCCAAACTCTTAGGCTTCATATCCTCATTTAGGAAAACATGATGTTTCGGAAAAACATTATGTGTTTAGTTTTCATCATGATAAAAGGATAACATATATCCTATGCATCATTCTCTTCTTGCAATATGAACGGTTATGTTACAAGAAACTTAATCACACCTCATTGGCTAAATGATCTTAAACAATCATCTGCAAGTTCTATGAACTAGAGTTTTCCCCTCATCTTGTCATACTTGTTTTCATAAGCATGATGACTCTATGAGATAATCTTACTTGTTTAAAGATACTATATGTGTCTATTCCCTTTCAAGCGTACATCATAACCAAACCTCGCTCAAACCTTGTGCATATCCTACACATCTCTGGAGCATACACAAAATCTATAAAATTTGGTAACTTCATTTAGATACTTGTTCCAAAGAACTTTCTTGAGAACGTTCTTAAACACATCTCTTGATCTTAGATGATCAAATCACTTTCATACTTAAACTTAACTTAAAGGATGTCACTCTTTAGATCATTCAACCTTAGATTCCAAACACAAAGATTAAAATCTGTTGACACATATTTGTCAAATTTACGTGTATAACATGACATCTTCATCACATTAGTTTTTATAGAAATAGTTGAGTCTCATTAAACCAAGTAATTGGTAAACTATCATATTTTATATACTTTGATAGGAAAAAATAGGAATTCCTATCTCTCAAACATGAGAATGACTACTGGAGAATTTATTGCACTAGAAACTTAATTTAACCTAACGGTTAAATTGCTTCCAACAGAGAAGTTGGGTATGTGGAATCACCCGTAAAAATGGTCGTGTTTAGCCTGAATTGAGCACCGCTAGTAATAGTCTCATATTCATTCTCCAACTTGAAAAATCTTTATTCCTATACTTGCCTAAAGTAAGTATTAAAAGATGATAGTTTATCTTGTCTTAGGAATATTAATCAAACAAGTAGTAGATGTGATTTTTCTTTAAAATTACTTGCATTACACATACATGTGTTGATTACATGTTAATTGTTTGATATGATTTAGCATCTTGACGTTATCATGATTGTTAGTCAAATGTGTAAACCTTAGAAAGGTTTTGTCTGCATGCTTATATGCTTCATGTTAACATGATTTGTATGATATGTTCATTCTTTCGTTATATGCTATTTCGTAATATTAACGTATTACTTGTTAGCTCACTATATGTCATTTTTAATACATGGTGTTAGATAGCTCTTGTCTTTAGTAGACATTCATTAAGCTTTCTAGTAGGATAGTCTAAATGATGAATGCTTCCAAAATGTTAGAAGTGTTTACATGAACCTGTTGTTTTAATTCTTTTATGATTTTGTCACAATATATGTTTGCCATGTATGCACATAAAATGTGCCTAAGTGTTTTTGGTATGATAAACATTTAAAAGTCGTTAATCACATATATCATTATGTTAATTAATGGGTAAATGTGCTTAAGTGACTAAGCCTAACATTAAAATAATTTTGCAATAAAGTATATCAAACAATATCATGCTAATATGATTACCTGTCTTGATGTTATGCGATAATTTCATGTCTAGTAGTCGATTATTTGTTTCTGTTTGTATAAGATGTACTCTGATGATATTTACATCTTTTGTCATTAAGACTTTTGTCTTGTAGGTTAATAACAAATTACTTGTTATCTTACTTTGTTATGCTTATCTTGCATAATTGTTGTCCCTTTATTGCTACTTAGATTAGTAATATATTTATGGGATCCTTTCACTTGCTTATTGTGTTTAAATAGGATTAAGTCATAGAGGTTTGAAAGTTGTGTTTGGGTATCTTTCAGTATACCTCCTTCCAAATCATATTGTTGCTTTCGCTTTCCTAACAACATCTCCATCATCTTTTAGTTATAACAATACACCTCAAACGAGAAAACCACATGCCTCGTCATGCGATCATCTCGCATTGATAGAGAAGAGATACGCGACTTCGAGGATGAAGTTCTTAGTATTCTAACCAACATCCGTAAAAACATTGCTAAGCTCATCTCTTGCATTGTCATTCTTAAGTCAATACAGCACACATTATGTTGGATGTCCACCGATTAAGGGGGAGAGAAATTCATTCACATAATTGTCTTTTTCGCATTAAAGAACATGTAGTCATGTTTCTTACATCCTCGAATACCGACATATAGGTTCAAACCATTCAGTTAAAACCAGTTCACAAAACCACAAGTTATTCAAACCTTCTTAGCTCAACATCACAGTCAGGCATCAATACCTCATGTGTTTGACAAACCTCTTAAACGAGAACCATTAAGTCTCCTTAGACTTTAACTAGGATTAGTGAAACCAAATCCATAGTTATAAGTGAATAGACCTTAGCTTAAATCTTCGTTTGATCAAAAACGACAAAAAGTGACCAAATCAATTATGATCTCACGGAACCCTTCGATAAGAAGGACGAAACCAAAAATTTGGTTCCGCCCAATCCGCGGGTACCTGGTCAGCTTTTAACCATTCAAAAACCAAACAACCTTCTCGTAACCAACGAATCTAGGATTTTTATCCTAATCTCACAACTTAATTAACATCTTCAGTGTCTAAAACACCATCATAGGGTCTCATCCTTTTCATTCTTGATTCGTATCAAGCACGTCATTGTCAGTGCAAACAGAACCATCATTCTCAACACGTTAGTCCAACCAACACTCTCATTATATGATGACATTTTCATCCTCATATAGGTATCCAGTATTTCTAATAGTTGCATATGGAATCTTTATTCCAAAGTGATCATTGTCTTCACTTCCTCTTAAATCCATTCGAGCACTTATTATGGCACGATTCATCATCTTTGGTAGATGATAATATCATAACCTTAACCATCTTCAATACCTTTATAGCATTTGCTATACATTAGAGTTTCTGAATTCATTGCATTCATTAAAACCACCACCTTCCATCATCTTTTTCACTAATCATCAACCCCATGGATTAGCGAAAAACCTACTTGCATCAACCTTTAGTTATCAATTAAGTTATCACTAGTAAACTAACACCAACACTAGCATCACTAACTTTAACTCCACTTCATATCCTCATCATAGGCATTGTTTTGTAGGAATATATTCTTGTAAATGTAATTCTTATTAGAAGATTACACTCTTTATAACATGGTTTACTAGATAATCACGATTGATATCACAATTAGTATGCTGCATCATATTTTTCTTTGATTAGACAATCACAATTGGTAAGTTGTTTGTGATTAGATTATTTGCATAAAATTTTTCCTTGAGATAAAATATATTGCACTAACCATTTCATTGTAGGTTCATCATCATATACGCTCGATCGTATATAGCATACTCATCATAGGATGATGTTTGCATCAATTATTTTCCTTTTTTTTATAGGTTCATCTTGACGCCCTAGAGCAAGGGGAGCTTTCGTCAAGCATTTTTTAGGATGCATCATATACACGCATTGGTGTATATCACATACTTGTCCAAGGACAAATATTGTTTTATACTAACCTTTATTTTGTAGGATTCTTCATCCTTGGATCATATACGTCGGTACCCTAGCAACGGGGAGTATTGATTAAGGGGAGCTACAGTCAAGGGGAGCATGCTCGCATTCTTAAGAATTCTCATTCTTCGACACACTTTTGTGTTTCGACAAAAGGAGGAGATAGGTCAACATAGTCCAACATAGCTTACCCACGTGTATCATTGGGTCTTTGCTTTTCATTCATCATACATTTTTCGTATATATTCTTTTTATTGCACACCACTAACCTTGATGTAGGTTAAGAGTCTTAATTTGATCCATGGATCCGCTAACAACCTAGGTGTAACACCCCTAATTTCGTGATATGCAGCGGAATTCAAATTGGGTGTTACTTCATGGCACAACAGTTGAATAGTAGAAAACGATCACCAATTTAGTCGTTTTAAAAGATTTATCATTCGAATATCAGAGTTTAAAAAGTGAGGTCCCAGTGGTTTTCAAAGTTTATTAAATAGGTTTTCGAATGATAGTAAAATTTATAGCCTTCATAAGTATCTGTGCTCCTCCGTGCCATCCCTGCTCATTATGGACCTGAGATAAATACATGCTAAAAGCGTCAACACAAAGGTTGGTGAGTTCATAGAGTTTGTAAGTAAAAACTGTTGATTTCCAAAATCAAAGAGTTTGTGAGTTCATAGTAGTTGTAAATAAATAGTTGATTATCAAATCAAAGAGTGAGTAATACCATAGTATTTATAGTTAAACCAGTTGATTGTCAAAATCAAAGTGTGAGTGAATCCATAGAGTTTGCATAAAATCAGTTGATTTTCAATAGTTCCAAGTTTAGGTAATAATTGTAACAAATACAAGTATTAATACAATGAGCGGTGGGTTATGATATTATACACCCCTAGTTCGTTTGTTAGCCCTAACCGGGTCAACACAAAATAGTTATTGTTTGCCAGGTAGTGATTTTCTGCTATATAGTGAAAACAAGTTCAAGTTTAATAAAATAATGGCAATACTGTATCATGACTACAGTATCGTTCTATTGCTCTAAGTCTCATGACACTCAACGTTTAACAGGCATCAAAAATGATGTAAAGTATATAGGCCCTCGGGTGGGTATTTGCCAATAACCCATAAGTTTGTTCAAATAAAGTGCGCCTGGGTGGCTCATCCTAGCAGACCCAAACGGGGATTGTCAGTCCCAAATAGATCTATTCACAATTATTTACGTTCACTCGCAAGTGATTAAGGTTCATGATATGAGGGACTTCGAACATGGCAATAAAGGTAAACTTAGGCAATAGTGAATCAGGTATAGTATACATTTGAAAATCATTTGTGATCATGTTTATAGCAGGTATCTCTCCATGAGATATAAAAGCGTATAAAAGTGAATTCATAAGTTCATAGTAATTCGCAAAAGTTTATAGTGTCCTTGTAAGTAGAAGCAAGTATTACGTTTTAATAACAAGTAGAGTGGTTTATCAACTGAGTATAATGTTTAAAGTAAACTAGTAAAGTTTATATGAAATACAAGCATGTATTTCCCACAAAAGTAATTTTGAATAGGTAAAAGAGTGGTCTATGGAACTCACAGTAGTATGTAAAGTGTAGAGTACTTGAAAAAGTATAAAGCATTGTATTTGAGCATGTATCTCCCCCAAAGAGTTTATAAAACAGTAAACAAGAAAAGTGGGGCTATGAACTCACCTGATGCGATAGCAATAATGACGAAAGTGGATTCACTGAAATGTAAATTCAGTTGAGATTTCAGAAATAGCTTCACACACGACCTGAATAATAATAATGTTTGAGAATTCGTCTCAGCACGAATAATGAATGCGATATGAGGAATCGTATGACAATTTGATCGGTGACGTGAGTGTGATATGCTTAATATGTTTAAAGTTCAGAAATAATATTATTAATAATATTATTTTGTTGTTATGATTTAGAAATCATAATGATCGTCGTTTCGAATTGGATGAGACAAAACGTTGAGTCGAGTGGTTTAAAAGGTAGTTATATATAAATATAACGTATTGTTAATAAGTTTGTGTTTGAAACGAAACAACTGAGAGTTGAGGGTGTATTGTGTAAATTGAGGATTGGAAATGAAATGTTACAATGTTTCTATTTACCCTTGAACTTTTTCTATTTTTACACTTTATACCCTAACGGGGTTTGCGTTGCACCGTTAGTCCCTAGTTTATAAAAATTACATTTTTGACCCAAAATTAACCCAATTGACAATCTGGGCTTACACTTTAATATATTATCATTTTACATCCTCAACATTCTGTTTTCACAGGTTTAAACCCTAGTTTTGTCGGTTTGGCAAAAATAGTCCCTCGGGGTGAAAATCGTTGCAATTTTAGTCCAAAACGCTTGTAAAATTGTGGAAAAATTCCCTAAAAATTTCAGTAGCTTATTTAAGCTTATTAAAGCTTAAGTCGACTGCTGGTTTGACCAGAAACTTAAAAATTCAGTTATTGGGCCTTAAAACGAATTAAAACAAGGCCCGTTAAGAAATTTGGAGGCGAGGGCATGAAAATACTTTTGGGCCTGGACTTGGGTTATTCTTGTGATTCTAAAAACATTCAGTATGGGCCCAGTGGGCTGATGGATCGCTGAGTGTTATTGGGCTTTAAATTAGCCCAATTCGGATTATATAAGATTTTTCAGAATTTGAGTTTTAGTTAAAACTAGCGATGGCAGTTTAAAAAGGTGATTTTTAAGTGACGGGTTCAAATCATTTTGAGATGCTTAAAACACGAAAAGTGTAGTATCTTAGGTCGTCTTTGAGATGGTGTAAAAATATTTAAGTGTTGTGTTCGAAAATACGAAGATACAATATGAGTTTGTGGCCTAGTCGCATGTGTTTAAAAATCTGAAAACTTGAAAATAACCCAAGGCTGGAAATCAGTCTTGTAGTGTTTAAATGGAGCGTTTTTAAGGGCTTTAGAGAGCTTTTCATGAAAAGTTTTGAATACGAAAAATGAAGTTTGATATATGGGGATTCGAACTGAGCAAAAACATTCGTGGGTTGCTTTTACGAATTCGAAATTATAGACCATGAAATAAGCGAGTTGAGGCAGTTTTGCCAAGTCAAAAGACTTAGAAATATTCCAAGTCTTTTGTGATATGGGTTGAAAACTAGTTTTGGCAAAACGAAATGGCTTGTGTATATGTGTGATACGAATGCATGCGAGGCAATGGGGTGATCATTCGTGATCCTTGGTGGCTAGGCAACACCATGGAAATGATTCGAACCCAAGTCTCACTAGTACGTACGTAAAATAAACATGTAAACTTATACGTTCGAGTTAACTAGCTACGAACTGAAGTAAATGAAAAATGAATTCGAAATGAATTGAAAAGGGATTAGAGTGACTCACAACACCTCAAGAGTGGGTAGAATCGAGTAGGAGAGGGTTAGGACCAATGAAGATTCCTTGGCTTGCTCGACTGATAGAACTCGATCACGAATTAAACTTCAAATATGCAAGATATTTCGAGTGAGCTTGAGTGAATTAATTCTGGACTTAAGGGTTTCTGAGATCAGAATGGTTGTGTTTGAGTGAGTGTGATCACAGTGAGAATGCATGCATGTATATATAGAGTCGCTTGGTTCATGTATGTGGAGTTTAAAATGAATCAAATGGGTTTCATTTGGAGTTACTTCATGTACTCATGTGTTTGTTTTGTTGTAGTGTGAGAATGAGTGTAAGAAAGGTTGAGTGTGTCAGTGGTTCAAATGATGGTGGTTTGTGGATCTTTTGGCCAGCACTTACAACCAAAGGGAAGAAACAAAAGAGTTTTTGTGTTGCTAGCTATGGCTCGTTACTGTGGAAACAATGGGAGGGCAAGAAACTTTGTGACTGGTTTGTTGGCACTAGAGTTTGAATAAAGCTTGTTTTTTACTTGTACAAACTAACAACTCCTTGTGGTTTTTCCTTGGACACTTCGACAGTGGCAATGGAACAAAGAGAAGTCTTCAAAGTGTTTTGTGTAAAGGAGTTTGTGTGTATACGTATGAAAATGAAATGAGAAAACTTATATGGAGTTAGTTTGAGTACTCAAGTGTATGCAATTATTGTGATGTTATTGATTGCAAGGTTTCTTGGAGGAAAAAGTCAAGCACATGACACTTGGAGTGTGTAAGTGGTATATGTCTGTGGATTTAAAAGTTTGCGTGAATCTTCCTTGTGTAGTTCGAACAAAAGAAGGAAACAAATATTAATCATGTGATATCATGCAATGTTTACAAGGTGGTGAGTGTATCTTGAATGTGTGTTTTCATATTGTGTCGAGTTCTATAATTGAGAATAACAAACGTATATAAACATTTAACTTGGTTGTGTCGATATAAGGTGAGAGTGGTTTTGTGTTATTTGAGGTGGAGTGTGTAAGTTACTCTAATGATGAAATGGTTCTTAGAAATCCAAGAGAAAAGGGACAAATTTTATCATGGTTGTTCGTTGCTATTTGTTTGGTGACATTAGAAGGTCAATTCCTTTTAAATCTGGGTTGATATTGTTTGAGTATACGAGTTACCAAAATGATGGAAGGAGTTTTAACACAATCGTCTCGTTTAGTAATAATGTTGAATAAAAGAAAAAATTTACTCCGTAAAAACGTTTAATTAAACTGTGATGATAGATTAGTCTTTGTTTACTATTTACAAATGAAAGGGAAATTTACGGGATGTTATAGTACCTACCCGTTAAACAGAATTCCTCCCGGAATTCCAGTCTAAGATAGTTGTCAGGGTTGTTTTGCAATAAGTGGAAGTCATTGGGATGAAGATTTTCGCATGATAAGTTGTTATGAAATCGGCTGTTGAGCAATCCTCTATACGAGGTGTTGGAAAGAGTGTACGTATATACAAAGGATTTGAAGTCATATTTATTTACGTAGGAGATGAATTTATCATGGTACAAGTGATCATCATAATTCTACAGTCAGCTTGACTTGAGAAAAATTTCATTTTTGAATGAAGATTGTTATTCTATCGCGTTTTGAAAATAAACATGGTTCATAACTTTTGAAAATCAAAATCTATGGGGGTAACCTACCCGTCAAACAAAGAGTTGGTAAGCAATAGATTTTTAACAATGAGGGTTTTGGATGATAACTTGATGAATGTAAAGAAAGTTGTTGAAGTTCAGCTTTTGTAAAGAAAAACTTGTTAAATAAAGTTTTAAGTGACATCACAGAATTGGTTCCAAGTTGTTGTTGTTGTTGTTGTTGTTGTTTTTTTTTTTTTTTTTTTTTTTTTTTTTTTTTTTTGTAGATGATGAATCAGTTTGCTTCTGAGTAAAAATATACACAAAATTTGTTTGCTTTATATATAAAATCGTGTCTTTCGTTAATAATTTGTTTGTATCTATCGTTTTCAAAATATCCAAATTATTAGATAGATACGGAAGCTAGGAGGGGAAATCAATAAGCCATAAGATGAAATGTGTTGTAGCTCAAAATCATTTGGTTCCTTGGGGTTGTTAGCCGTCGCTGAGGACAAAAGAAAAACACCAAGGTTGGTTTGTTCTGGTTGTAGTCGAGTCCACAAAGGATTTAACAACATGAAACATGACCAAATAACTAAGTGGGGGTTCGTTTGAGTTTGCTGAGGTTGTGTTGGAATTCGAATGGAACAAGTACTTAGGCAATATATGATTTTTGGCCTAGTTGAAGCAATTGGAGAACATGACAGTTGGGCTGAGTTTTGATGATAACTTGGTCATCACATGATCGAGTAATTGGAAAAGACTTGTCACACATGATTCTTTGGTAAGTGCTTAATCGAGACGTGTAAAAATATTGATAGGTTGTTAAGTGAATTTTTTACATAAAACGACCCAAAGTAAACGGGCATGAGCCGATTAGATTAGAAATAAAACTTTAGTCTTTGGGCTTAAATAGAGTTGGGTTCGAGTTTCTATGATAAAGGCCCAATGATAAACAAAGGTGCGTTGGGTTGCTGTTAGCAATGGGCCGAGAACCAATGTTTCAAGGGTATGTTTAGTTTGGCTTTCGTGAGTCCGAAATGTTTAACCACACGCGTTTTATTATTTCACGATACATAAAGTTATAGATGGTACTTGGTTTAGAAAATCAAGATTTGTACAAATGAGGATGACATTATGAATGTGAGAACACGTTACAACATTTAGATTAGTAACCATGTTTTGGAAATAAATGCGCCCATTGTTTCATTTACAGTGTTTGGAATGTAAGTGAGATTACTGTAGGATTTACAGTGCCTGAGGTTGAAATATAGGGATCACTGTATCACTTATAGTGTCAAAGAAAAGTAGAGGCCACTGTATTTACTTACAGTGTCTGCTAAGGAAATAGAGACCACTAGAGTTTTGTGATACATTCAAAGTGGTAAGACATAAGGTTACGAAATAATTTTGAGACCATTGTAATCACATACAATGTCTGGGAGTTTAGAGGAAGCATCGTGAAATTCACAACGTTAGAGGAATAAGTAGGACCATTATGTAGTTCAATATGTCTTAATAGTGGATGGAACTATTGTAATCTCATGTGAAATTTACTATTCCCACAGTTTACACAACTTGGAAAAATTTCTTTTGGAATAACTATTGTTATTCTTTTATGAAATTTCACATGGTTTCCAATTACAAGAATCTGTGTGGGTAACCTACCCGTTAAACAAAGAGTTTTGTTGATAACAGATTCTTACATAGAGATATTCGGATGAGGATTCGGTGTATGTAGAGAAGGTTGCTGAATCCCAGCTTTAGGGGATGAGAAATCTTGTTTGTCCTTGTGTGAGGAATAGTGAACGCAAGCGGCTAGAATAGTAGCCTCACTGCTACTCCTCTATATATATACCGGATTTCACTCCTCACTCCACACAATTTCCTCTCCTCCCAAACTCTCGAAATGTCTTACACATACACCATTCTTGTAATTATGTACGCTGCGGCAGCCATCTTCTTGGCTTACGTTCCAGATGAAGATCTGGAGTCCCTGGCCGAGGTCATAGCACTTCTCATAGCACTCGTGGCTTTGGCCGTTAGCGCAGATGAAATATGGGGGTAAGAGATAGTATTACGATAGGAGTGTTGCTTTGAATCCGTATAATAACACCATGTATTAATGTTTTATTGCGTTAATACTTGTGTATTCTCGTCGTACAGGGTATTCAAGGTGTTGCACCCAGTCGTGGTTCTTGCTCTTGCTGGTGTAGTGGTGTTTTTCATTGGCATAGCGGGTCAACCGATTGGTGATGTTATGCCTTTCTTAGTGATATTTGTAATGTTAGCATTACCAATGCTAATCATATCATTATGTATCAATATTTATGGTTTCTAATGAGAGTTATGCTATGTGTTTGATGAATTTTTCGTGATTATCGGTTTCATACTCGTGTCATTACAGATACAAATAAGCCCACTTATTTATAATTCGTTATTTACATAGAGAGGCATCCCAAACAATGTAAATAAGGAAATATAAACTTATGGTTCGGCGCTTTACAATTTCTTTATTTAAATAAAAGGCATCCCAATCATTCAAATAAAGACATTGTAAACCATCCTACTTAAGAATTTCTGATTTAACACTCGTACTAATCCACAAAATAATCCATGCGCGGATTTTTCAGAAATACGGGAAAAAGTATTTCACACGCATCTATAAAGATGTAAGTAAGATAATTAAGGATGGTTGGTACGGTACTCGAAATAGTTGGTGAGTATATATGTCAATATATTAGAGTGTTGGTGTAGCAAAACTATCTAGAAGTCACATAAGTGTCTGGCGGATGGAAAGCACGGAGAGCGAAAGGCTATAAAACGTTTTGTTTGTAAAAGTAGTTATAGTTCGGACCTCATTTAGACCCGTTTCTCTATAACTGTAGCTCTGATACCAATCTGTAACACCCCCAATTTCGTGATACGCAGCGGAATTCAAATTGGGTGTTACTTCATGGCACAACAGTTGACTAGTAGAAAACGATCACCAATTTAGTCATTTTAAAAGATTTATCATTCGAATATCAGAGTTTACAAAGTGAAGTCCCAGTGGTTTTCAAAGTTTATTAAATAGGTTTTCGAATGATAGTAAAATTTATAGCCTTCATAAGTATCTGTGCTCCTCCGTGCCATCCCTGCTCATTATGGACCTGAGATAAATACATGCTAAAAGCATCAACACAAAGGTTGGTGAGTTCATAGAGTTTGTAAGTAAAAACTGTTGATTTCCAAAATCAAAGAGTTTGTGAGTTCATAGTAGTTGTAAATAAATAGTTGATTATCAAATCAAAGAGTGAGTAATACCATAGTATTTATAGTTAAACCAGTTGATTGTCAAAATCAAAGTGTGAGTGAATCCATAGAGTTTGCATAAAATCAGTTGATTTTCAATAGTTCTAAGTTTAGGTAATAATTGTAACAAATACAAGTATTAATACAATGAGCGGTGGGTTATGATATTATACACCCCTAGTTCGTTTGTTAGCCCTAACCGGGTCAACACAAAATAGTTATTGTTTGCCAGGTAGTGATTTTCTGCTATATAGTGAAAACAAGTTCAAGTTTAATAAAATAATGGCAATACTGTATCATGACTACAGTATCGTTCTATTGCTCTAAGTCTCATGAAACTCAACGTTTAACAGGCATCAAAAATGATGTAAAGTATATAGGCCCTCGGGATGGGTATTTGCCAATAACCCATAAGTTTGTTCAAATAAAGTGCGCCTGGGTGGCTCATCCTAGCAGACCCAAACGGGGATTGTCAGTCCCAAATAGATCTATTCATAATTATTTACGTTCACTCGCAAGTGATTAAGGTTCATGATATGAGGGACTTCGAACATGGCAATAAAGGTAAACTTAGGCAATAGTGAATCAGGTATAGTATACAGTTGAAAATCATTTGTGATCATGTTTATAGCAGGTATCTCTCCATGAGATATAAAAGCGTATAAAAGTGAATTCATAAGTTCATAGTAATTCACAAACGTTTATAGTGTCCTTGTAAGTAGAAGCAAGTATTACGTTTTAATAACAAGTAGAGTGGTTTATCAACTGAGTATAATGTTTAAAGTAAACTAGTAAAGTTTATATGAAATACAAGCATGTATTTCCCGCAAAAGTAATTTTGAATAGGTAAAAGAGTGGTCTATGGAACTCACAGTAGTATGTAAAGTGTAGAGTACTTGAAAAAGTATAAAGCATTGTATTTGAGCATGTATCTCCCCCAAAGAGTTTATAAAACAGTAAACAAGAAAAGTGGGGCTATGAACTCACCTGATGTGATAGCAATAATGACGAAAGTGGATTCACTGAAATGTAAATTCAGTTGAGATTTAGGAAATAGCTTCACACACGACCTGAATAATAATAATGTTTGAGAATTCGTCTCAGCACGAATAATGAATGCGATATGAGGAATCGTATGACGATTTGATCGGTGACGTGAGTGTGATATGCTTAATATGTTTAAAGTTCAGAAATAATATTATTAATAATATTATTTTGTTGTTATGATTTAGAAATCATAATGATCGTCGTTTCGAATTGGATGAGACAAAACGTTGAGTCGAGTGGTTTAAAAGGTAGTTATATATAAATATAACGTATTGTTAATAAGTTTGTGTTTGAAACGAAACAACTGAGAGTTGAGGGTGTATTGTGTAAATTGAGGATTGGAAATGAAATGTTACAATGTTTCTGTTTACCCTTGAACTTTTGCTATTTTTACACTTTATACCCTAACGGGGTTTGCGTTGCACCGTTAGTCCCTAGTTTATAAAAATTACATTTTTGACCCAAAATTAACCCAATTGACAATCTGGGCTTACACTTTAATATATTATCATTTTACATCCTAAACATTCTTTTTTCACAGGTTTAAACCCTAGTTTTGTCGGTTTGGCAAAAATAGTCCCTCGGGGTGAAAATCGTTGCAATTTTAGTCCAAAATGCTTGTAAAATTGTGGAAAAATTCCCTAAAAATTTCAGTAGCTTATTCAAGCTTATTAAAGCTTAAGTCGACTGCTGGTTCGACCAGAAACTTAAAAATTCAGTTATTGGGCCTTAAAACGAATTAAAACAAGGCCCGTTAAGAAATTTGGAGGCGAGGGCATGAAAATACTTTTGGGCCTGGACTTGGGTTATTCTTGTGATTCTAAAAACATTCAGTATGGGCCCAGTGGGCTGATGGATCGCTGAGTGTTATTGGGCTTTAAATTAGCCCAATTCGGATTATATAAGATTTTTCAGAATTTGAGTTTTAGTTAAAACTAGCGATGGCAGTTTAAAAAGGTGATTTTTAAGTGACGGGTTCAAATAATTTCGAGATGCTTAAAACACGAAAAGTGTAGTATTTACAAATGAAAGGGAAGTTTACGGGATGTTATACTAGGAAATGCAACAACCATAGGAGATTGGAGTAGTATATTTAACTTCACTAGGGATGATGCAAGCTCACCATTTTGGGGAGAAATGAAGTTAACTCCAAGGACACACTCTTTTTGCTTCGACAAAAGGGGGAGAAAGGTGTAAACGGAGAAAGTAAGTAATTACGGACACAAGGAGAAAAGAGAGAAAGGTGTAAACGGACACAAGTAACTTTTTGCGTTTTACTTTCTATCACGTTTACATATTTTTTCATCATCAAAAAGGGGGAGATTGTTAGTTCAAGCAGTCTCGTTGGGGAGATTGCTAGTGCAAGCAATCTCGTTTGTTTTGATTGATGACAAACATGTAACTTGATACATAACGTAAAATGTACAAGTTACTTGTAATCTTATCTTATATCAACATACATTCAACACCTCTCAACTTCTCGAGTCCTCGTATGATACAACACAGGTTCGTACATGTTTGTTATGTGAAATTATGATCAAACCCTTAACAAACCATTTAGAATGTTTAAAATACAGTTAAGTCATTAAGTATTTTAAAAGGTTAACCATTCTACTTAGAACCTCCTTTTACACCTTTGCATAAACAAGTACTTTTACTTGTACATCATGTTTCCTAAGATTAATAGGATAAGTACACTTTAGGTGTCAAACTAACATGATACATATTGGTAAACATATATTAGTTAAGCTAGTATATACATAGGACATACATATATACATTTACATTATTTACATTTTAAGAATTAAAATGGAAATATGTTCATGACATCATTGCATACATCATTAGGATATGTTTATAATATCTTGTAGATTTAAGAAATATCTTGGAAAGATTCTTAAGCAAAATATTAGATTTGGAAATCTTTTTGCTAGATTTGGAAAGATATAATAAGATTTGATTTTGGAAAGATCTTGGAAAGATCTTGGATAGATTTCATGAAGATTTGATTTAGGTAATATTTTGTATAGATCTTCAAGCTACTAAGTTGACTTTGAAAGATCTTGACATGACTTGGCTTGATATGGAAAGATATGGAAAGATTCATGAAATCCTTAGCTGTCAAACACTGACGGATCCAAACCCATACAAGGGCGGATCCAAATTTAGGGATCCGCCAGATCCGTGGCATGTATAAACTATTTTCCTATAAATAGTAGCCCATAGTTTTACCCATAGTTTCAACCCACTAGAACACACATTTTCTTTACTCTTTACACACACTTAGATCAGTAGCAAACCATGTAGATTCATACATTAATCACCCATTACATAATGATCATAATGTTACTAACTTTCATCATGTTGTAAGCATACATTGTTAATGATCCTGTGAAGCAAGCTCAAGATCATGAGACATCATCCATAGCATACTTCCTGATCCACCAAGAAGGTTAGAAGATCTTGAAGTCATTATCCACCATAGCATTCCAACATATGAAGATTCAAGGGCACTTGACATCCTCAATGATTGAAGACTTCTCATTCAAGAAGTTCATGTAGATCTCACTTTCATACATTGAAGGCTTCCGATTAATGAAAGTTCATATATAGTAGGCATTCATATCCATGATACACTTATGTCATGGATCATCATTGATCATTGTAAACATCATTGTAATACTAGATTAGGTGGTTTATGTGTTTGTGCCATAAAACACAAGGTTTCTATGTTGGGCCATAAAACATAGCGGGAGTGGTTGAACCCTTGTTAAAGAACCAACGGGAGTGGTTGTACCCTTGTAAAGAACTCGACATCTAGCTTAGTGTCGGAAATTGTATAAGCGACGATGGGAGTGGTTGTACCCTTGTAAAGAACCCGGTGTTTAGCTTAGTACCGGAAAAGGAAGTAAGCGACGTGTAAAGGTTTTCTCCGCCTAAGAAAGGGAGCTTGTTGATCTAGTGAAGTAACTCTCGAGTTGGGTACTCGGGGAGTGGAGTAGGGCGGAGAGGAGCTCCGTGACCGAACCACTATAAATCATCGTGTTCGGTTTGCGCTTTCTTTTACTTATCTCTTTACTTTTATGTTTGCATTATGTGATTGCTTGTGTTGTGATTAGTTAAGAATACTTGTGTGATAACATACTTTAGTTTATGCCAGACATAAACTACAACAGACAACTTTCATATTAGAATAAGCCAAATTGGAAATTTGATATAACGAATCTTAAGTTTTTAAAACGGAAACGTATTCACCCCCCCTACGTTTTTCACAGATATGATATGTTTCTGGGCTCATGGTAGATTTCTGACAACCTTTATACCTTTGATACATTTTGATATACCTTCTGTTATTCCCAGTGCACCATATTCTATTTTCTCCATTTCAGTTGACTTATGATATTTTATCAGACGATCTTGACCTCTCAGATTTTTGACAAATGATATTCGTTTCAGCAGGATTCTGTGTTTCCTCTTTCTTTACATATACATGTTTGATTATTCGTTTATTATATATATATATGTTCACTGGGCTTTTTAAGCTCAGCCGCATTTCTTTTCCTGCGGCAGGTTTTAGAGGGAAGCTGGGATATGAGTGAAGAGTGCATAAGAGCCCTTAGAGGACTACACCTTTGATAGCTACCTTGGATTAGAGTTGACTTGGATATTTTCATTACCAGACATGTTGTACCTTTGTTGAAATCCTTGTATTCCATTTACTTTAGATTTCATTTGTAACCTTTGAATTTAATTGTATTATTAAAGTCTTCCGCTTGTATATGTTTGACACCATGAATGTGATATCTTAACCCTTGTCGGGTTGGGGTGTTACAATTATGGTATCAGAGACAGGTTGCGACTTGTAATACATAAAACCTTGACCTGTGAAGTTTGGACCCTTAGGCTTCCACTGTAAGAGATTATAAGACAACCCTTGAAGTTTTGCCTTAGGTTTTCCCTGTAGAAACTTTAGTTATGACCGGTGAGGATTGGGTAGATTATGCTATAAGACTTTGATTATTTATCTTTCTTTCGCGCCGCTCTGATTTATGTCTCTGCTTTCAGTTAGGCTCTTATAAGACCGTTCGTTTCGGAGACTTAGGAAATTTAGCAAGATACGCAATATAAGTTTAGTGATCACATAAGTTTAGAATGATTTGAGACTTTTGTAATAATGCCTTACAGGTTTCACTCTCTGATGTGACCGCATTCTTTGAATTTCGATCTCCGATTCGTTTATGATTCGTTTGGATACCTTTTCATTCGTTCAGAGAATTTGTATATGTAGGAATCCGATGTGTTCGACACATTTTGCAGTTTCCCTTGCTTTTGCTAAGCATATTAAGGTCCCCTCTGCGCTATTAGAATATGCTTTACTCATTTCTATTCCTATAAGAAAACTTGTGATTATCTGTCACGAGTATCGGAATTATCCAGTATGTTTTGAAGATATTGGAAGATAAGTTCGTTCTTCTAATTTGTTTCCTTTGAGAATATTTAATTCGATGTTATTTTGAATATGGATTTGTTGATTAAGTATCGAGGTGCTAACAACAGTCATATTAGATTAGTAATCTTTGGCGATTTGAGAAACTCGAACTCTGTACCATGGTTCCCAACCTGGTAAATAATTATGATCTCATCTGTTTTAAAAATTTGTACGTTAATCTGTCGCGGCTGTGAAGATATTTCATTTGATGAAACCCGACTCGAGAGTTATTCGGTTGTTTGAAATTTTCGTAATGAATTCCTTAATAAACTATCAAGATTTCCATCTGAGTGTGATCTTGTTCTGATCTGGTTATGAAGTTTGTTTAGTCACGACTCGAGGTAAACTGTGATTGCAATAAGGGCATGTGTATATGAGGCCTGATTTACCAGTTTGTAATGGTTTCAACGGGTCCTCTCTGGTTCATTTTCGGATAAATTTTATTGGTTAGTCGAACTGGTGGCGACACCGGTTCCCAGTTGAATCCGTTGGTCTAGTTCGGTTTTCAAAACTATATATACCATCAACTTGTTAGCTTGTATGAAACTTTGTGTGTTTTATTAATTTGTATAATGTGTATAATAACATTTACTTTTCATTTTAGGGTGTTTTAAAAATAACATTAATTAGTGTGTTTAATTATTTTATATTCTGGATTATATTGTAGCTTGTTTAAATTGTATATTGTGAAGTTTTTATTGTACTTTTTAGTAAAAGGTGTTTTAATTGTTTGTGTACAGAATTTATGAATACAAAACTGGTACCTTTAGATGTCTTATAAGCTCATTAGCATGCAGAATGTTGGCTGGCTTTGTCCGACCATACGATTGATATTTATTGTACCTGCACAACACATCTAATCCAGTTATGCTAAACCTCTATATAATAATATGTCCGTATGTATTGACATAAACATATTTGTAGTAAAATATGACTTAATAAAATTTTGAAGTTAGATGATACTCTGTTGCCGCATTCTCCCACGCTTCTGTATTGCAAGGGCCATTGTTCCATAAGCTCCTCCGCTGATGTTCCTGAAGACGAATTAGCTATCTAAGTAAAAACTCATGTTCGTTAAAAATAAATAAGATGATAATAGGTACCATTAATACCGTGTGACAAAAGTTCTAATACACTCGCAATATTAACTAATAATAATGTACAAATATATTTTAGTGATTTTTTTTAAAGAAGAGAAACACCTTTAATAATTTCTTTTATAATTTGATTAGAAAAGGAAAATTATTTTTTGCCAAACAACCCATTTTTTGACTTCTCTAAAAGTTTCGCTAAAGAAATGTTTTGTTGGGTTTCTTAATTTTTAAAAAACTATACGTATTCCGCCCAAAGCGACAGTGTATAATTATACTTGCGAAATTGTGATCCAGATTCAACATTTCATGCAAACCGTGTGTTTTTTAAAATTAATATACCATATGTTTTTGAAAAGTTGTAAGTTTAAGATTGATAAAACTTAGGGTGTATTAAAAGATATTTAAAGGTAATATAGGCCAACTATATTAATTTAAGTTTAGATTTCAATAATGAGGATTCATGCTTTATAAGTAGTATAAATATAAAAATGTCATTTTGTCGTTTTTACATATTCTTATACATTATTGTATTTTCTTTTAAATGTTTCATTGTTATAAACATTAATTTTGTTTTAGTTTTGTTATTTTAACTTTTGCGGATAACTAGTATGATCAATAAACAATCCATATTGTATACACCTTTGTAAATTGTAATGTAAAAACACAATATTATGTAACTGAAAAACATACCTTTTATACAAATCCGCAACAACGTGCAAACTACTTAGCAGCTTGCATGACTTGTACCAGGTATTTTAATATTTGTATTTATCATTAAATGGGTGTTTTAAGAATGTATACTAGTATTAATTATGCATCAATGAATTATAAACATTGCATCAATAATTGTATTGCTTAATTTTAAGACATTTAATGGAGGAAAAACTCTTCCTCCATTATAAGATCATAAGAAATGTATGATTACATATCTCATTGCAACGCGTGGAAGTATTATGTGCTCGTCTTAACTAAGGCTTACAAAAAAACCCTAAACTATGAAACGAGTTACGAAAATTACCCTGAACTTTTTATTATTTACGATTTTTTTATATAACAAACTTTATGTATCAAATATCTAACGATTTCTTTATAAAAAAATACCGCTGACAATACCTCTAGATTACGAACAAAACTAGTCAAATATTGATATACTTTTGACATACGTCTGATTTTATAAACAATGTTGAAATTTAATATATATTTTTGAAATTAAAATAAAAAAAAAAGAAAAAAAAAGAAAAAAAAAAACCTTTCAGAACACATTTAACGTACCAAATAACTTTAAAAACTATAAAGTTTGTTTAAGCATAGATTTAATATTAAAAAAATTTACGAGAACTATCCTGTACTTTTATCTATTTACAATTTTTTACAAACTTTATTTATCACATATCTAACGAATATCTACTGATTCCCTTATAGTAAAATATATCGTTGAAAAGACATTCAAATTGCGAACAAGATAAGCCCAACGTTGCAATACTTTTGACTTATGTATAATTTTATATAAATGTTGAACTTTAATATATGTTTCTTACCAAAGGAAAAAAAATCAAAATACACCCTTAACCTAATAGCTTTAAAAATTATCCTAAAGTTTGTTCAAAAAACAAATTTAATAATGAAAATTTAAAACACATGCCCAAATTATGTAACTCGTTACAAAAACTACCTTAAACATTTACTTTTTATAAATTTTTATATAATACACTTTATTTATCAGCCATTTAATAAATATTCGACATCTTTATTATACCAATAAAAAATTGTCAAATTTCGAAAAAAACGAGCCCAATACTGCAATGCTTTTTAATTGCGTACAATTAAAATTTCGGCACTTAAAATCGCATATCTCGAATCCAAACAAGCACACTCCCTCATTTCATACTCATGTGCGATCTTTATTTATGCACCATTTTGATGAATTTCTGATTATATAAATACAAAATTCTAACTATACAAATATACAAAAATGTTAAAAGAGAATAAAACTAAGACAACATATTATGTAAAAATCTTTGGAAATAGTGGCAGAGTCAAAAAGGGGGCAAAAGATCCATACCATCCTAAGCGAGAACCAAAAATGACAAAAAAAAAAATTGATTATGTAGAAAAGGAGCTTGTGATGAGTACCAAGTAGTACAAACAAACATATTACCAAAGTAAGCGAAAAAAAAAAACACCTTTGGTCCAAAACTTGGTCACTTTTTGCACTACTTTTTCATTTTGGTCATACTCAACTGCTACCCATTTAGTGACATGTGTCCCTGCCTTATACTTTTTAAAACACCTTTGGCCCACTATAGGTGGATTCGAGCAGTTGAGCATGACACTTGTCATTAAAATGGATGGAATCGAGTAGTTGAGCAGTTGAACATAACCAAAATCCAAAAAATTTGCAAAAGAGACAAAGCGTCGGATCAAAGGTGTTTTTTTGGCTTTGGTATTTTTCTCTTGATAAAAATACATTAAGGCTTGATGGATTTGAAAATGGATTGAGCTGGCAATTTGCATTATGGGCTCAGTGCATCCTAACAAAAAGTTCAAAAATAATAATATTAAAAAAAAAAAAAAAAAAAAAAAAAAAAAAAAGTTTTACACTGAAAATTGAAATTGTTAAGAATAAACAAATACTACTAGTTTTGTCAAACATAAACAATATTTGTCTCCATCTAAACACGAGTACTCTGTATATAACAGAAAGGTTGTTGCTTTGCTAAAAAAAAAACTTTAGTGTCACATTTTATCAGTCAAACTAGGAACTTCTTTTTTACACAAATTTATCACATCTATTTGTAATGGCTACAAATTTATCACATCTATATTATAAGTTTATATTAAACCACGTGATGACGACGCCGTTTCACTGTGCTACCTATGGGCTTTTCCCGCCTTTTTTCCTGGGCCATCTTTAGCCTGCCTCCATTCATCCATCGCTGTTGATTTGCTGTGTTAATAATCCATGGTTGGTTTGTTGCGTTAATAATTGATGGTTGGTTTGCTGCGTTTCTCTCGAACCTGCCTTTCTCTGTGCGTATCTTTTCGATCGGTGTGTTCAAGTTTGGGGCTTTTGATTTATACAAGGTTTAGTGGCCGATTGGCTGCTGATTCACGATTCCGGTGGTGAGAATTGTTGTTAATTAAATGATTGGTTGAAAACCTAATTTTGCGATTGATGTCTGCAATTAGTGGCCGTTTGGCTTTAGCCCTTTTCATTTTTATGGGGTTTACTTGCCGATTGCCTGCTAATTGGTGATTTAAAATGATTAGTTGGAAACCCTAATTTTTGGCTTTCGTTATTAGTTGTCGTTGTTTTTTGCTACGATTTGTGCTTTAATATATATAGTAATGCGGTTTAGTTGCCGTTTGGCTGCTAATTGATGATTTAAAATCATTAGTTGAAAACCCTAATTTTTGGGTTTTCGTTATTGCTGTGGTTGCTTATTTGTTCGTTGTAGATATTCGTGAACATTTCTTTTTTCCTCTGTTCTGAACTGCTGAATTTGTGCTTCATTAATATAAATTATTTCTTACTATGCGGGGCTAGCCAACAACCGTATCTTGGCTACGCAATCACACCGACAATGTGATTGCACCCAAGTCGGGTGGTTGACAACGCTACAGAAAAGTTGTGGCTTCAGTCATGCTGGATTAGCCGTATGCGCCCCTATCATGGCAGGGCATCACGGTAACGTGTTTGCAGCCGGGGGGTGGACTAATCTTGCCATGGCAACTTAGTTGGTTTGCAGTTATGTCGTGCGTAGTGTGGATGGCGCAGCAAACACGTATGTTTGCAGCCACCAGTAACAATATACCTACTATAATGCGAAGGTATGCTAATCAAGAAATTTTTAGTAATGCTACAACTGCTGTTTTGTTGTCTTCATTGTATCTGCCCTTTTAACGGTCTTACATGAATGGCAGTGGGTTCATAAAGACTTGAGGAATGTCCGTGTCTTGGCGGGGCAACATGCTATGTTTGCATCCATGGCGGATACCTCGGCATGTGCAGCTAGGCCATGAATTAACCTGACCCAATTTCGACGGATGCAAAACATGGACGGATGGTAGAGTGCGATACACAGTCGCCTCAGCAACCTCCATTTGCGCAACCAAGGCATCGGGTAATCTAATTTTCCACGTATATATATTATAAGCCTATGATGACTGTTATAATTTGGAGAAAATGAAATAACTCATTCAAGATTTTAACACAAGTTGGCATGGCAAATACCGGACGGTGTAGTATAAACAATTACTATGCAACGGGTTTTATTTTTGCAGCCCTGTTAAAATCTTCGTGTTTGTGTCAACTGAAATCAATTTGCAGATCTGAGGCTAACTATTTACTTTAATTTTTGAACTCAATGTTCGCAGTTCGTATTGGTTGGTTCTGTGTTTGCAGACCTCAGTTTCAATCATATTTTTTTATATTTGTATGGTGTTAGTTGTCATTGTAAGAGGCTATGATGCTGATGATTAGCCGATGATGACTTTGGGTTTAAATGGCTCATTTGTGGCCTAATTTAGATGGTACAATGGTATACTGATGGTATAATGTTGGATACTTATGGTATAGTACTGATGGTATAATGGTAGAATTGTGTGTCCATTCCCCATTCCTTTTTCTTACTCTTTGGGTATGGCTTCTAGCTAAAACGTCACCGTATTCTATGTGGTTTAATATATATAGCAATGTGTGTTTATTCAATGTGGTAGGCATGTGTACAATATATGTATTTGTTATTCAGTATGCAGTAAGTGTAGCCGGAATAATGCGCTATGATGATTGGTATATTACTGAAACTGTTTGAAGTCTGAGAACATCCGTGTCTTGGCAGGGCGTTTACACTAACGCAGCCATGGCGGTTGTTCCGGCTTTGTCAAATATGTTATTCATTATAGTATATATTAAACCACAAAGCATACGGTGCCGTTTCATTCCGGATACATAATTGCTTTGGTCAGTCCATGGCAGTTTATTATGTTTGCGTGCCTGAGTTTTTTCCACTGACTGATGCGGATTTTTTAAATATGACCATTAAGGCAATGATGATCATCACATTTGACTTAACCCCGTATCTTGGCTTGGCAGTCACGCTACAGATGTGGCTGCAGCCATGGCGGGAGTTTTGTACTGTGGTAGATTTCTGTATCTGAGCCAATGCATTGCTGCAAAAAAGAATAGCAAGTTAGGCTATGCTCCTAAGCCTAAGCCTGCGCGTTTTGCGCTCCTCCGCATCCTCAGATGTTCTTCTAATCTTTTGTTGTTATGTTTTGGTATAAATAAGTTCTTTCCTACACGGTTATTGATTGAGGATTAATTTCTTCTTATGCTTTAGTGGGAACCTTACTTTGTTAGTTAACATTATTGTTTGGAGATGCATACGGTTTGTCACAACATTTTAGTTTTTTGGATACTTTATGTCTCATGTTTCGATTTTCTGCAAATTTGAATGACGGTGCACAATAGCGTGGGTTGATTTGATTAGAATAATTGTCAGCTATATGAAGCAGAAGGATTTAATCAGGTACTTTAGATTTATATTTTATAAATAGGGGTTTATTTGCGTCATTGATGGGCTGTGTTGTTGATTTTCAGAAGTGAGAAGAGTTTATCTAATTTAACTGAAAGAAGTCGATGATAATGCGCGAGTTACCCAGACCGTGGCTCGGGTGAGTTATGAATCATTATCGTTTTCATTTTGCTGTCTATTTGGTTTCCGGTTCCCAACATGTATGTTCTGTAATCCATATTGAATATCAGTGGAATTATCATTGGAACACATAAGCTTCTAAATTTGCTGGTAATGGTAAATTTCTCTGCTATACCGCCCTTTGAATGGCTGATGATTATAAGTAAATGTCTGTTTTTTTTGTTTAAGATTGACATAATGTGATATGAGTGTTTTGGAATATGGATTTACCTTGAAGTTAAGAAATTGACTATCCATTTTCAGTTTTCAATTAAAACTCTGATATATGTTAACGTGTCTGCAACACACACCGGCCATCTTTAATGTTAGCTTCTTTTTAATGTTACCTATGATGAGGTTCCTAATTCTTAGAATATACGTGCATTTTAATATCCGACTTTCTAAATACTTTTATGCAACTGCGGGGTTGCCAACAACGGGTGTAGATCCTTTGGGATTTCAAACCTGCCCGTTGATAGACCGTGTATTACATCGTACGTGGTCCGTGCTGAACAACACCTATAAATAAGTGCAGTCTCAGAACAGGATGCTCGTGTGTAGTGTGAACCAGGCAAGTGATCACCTGGGTCGTTTCCCAACGAGGTGTGAATGGAAAACTGTGAAAAGCTTTGGATTAAAGTGATTGATGAATCAGATATTTTTGATTTTGCTTTTTTATACTAATAAACAATTTAAATATACAAAACAAATGTAACGCGATTAAAATTAAACTAAAACGCGCAACAGGAAATCTAAAACGGGACAAAAACTGAAATTTATAAAATTTAAAACCTAAAAATGTAAAATTACTTAAAACTTATTTAAAAACTTAAATTATATTTTTTTATACTTTTTATTTTAATTATTATTAATTATTTATTATTTAATAACTTATTAAACTATTTAAATTTATAAAAAATACTAAATGGACAAAGAAAAATCTAAAACTTTTTCTAAAAATATTACTAAGTAAATAAAAGCTAAGAAAATTATAAAAATGAAAATTACTTAATTAAAATTTAAAAAGATAAATTCTATTAAATAGAAGCTATCACTTTATTTCTATTTTGATTTTCTTAAGGTCTAAAAATATTTTTATATTTTTCCTAGATTAAAAATGACAAAAGAAAATTATGAAAATTGGAATTATATTTTTCTGATTATTTTTCTATTTATTATGATTTATTTACTATTAAAAACTAATTAAAATGATTAAAAATATCAAAACTATTCATAAAATTATGAAAATTTACAGATAATTCTAAAATAATATTAGAAAGATAAGAAAAATAAAAGTGGAAGCACAATAAGCTTGATAAGCACTTTTGGGCTAATAAGCAGTTTGGAATAAGCCCAAAATTAAGCTAAAAAGCACTAAACTTAACCAAATGCTCAGAAATATATTAATATACTTAAATAAACTCAAAACAACTTAAAATTGCAAATAAGCACAAGAATTGAGCAAGTTAAGCACTTGGCTGCTTGTGGAATCCAAACAGAAATCTCAGAAATGAGACCAACTTGCAGGCAAGATTAAGCAGATAAATAAGCTACTGAGGTTCCAAATTATGGGGGCAAAAGTAAGATAGAACTACTGGGTATGCAAAAACACCAAAAGCCCTATCAAAAACACACTAATTGAGGTCTAATTTGAGGCTAGATCAGCACCAAGAAACCATGAGTCTGCTGAGTTGTGCAGACTTGCACAGAAATGTGCACAAGTATGCACTGGTTCTAAGTCTTTTGGTACTCACTATATGGACTGAGATGAGCTCAAAAATGCCAAGTTAGCAGGCTAAATAAGCCTGTGGCTTATTATGGCTTATATGAGCTTCTATGTGGACTGATTTTCACAAGGACCATGTAAAACTACTAGATTTAGCTATAGGACTTATGAGACTTTGAAAAGAGCTTAATAGGACTGAGATAAGCTAGTGCAAAGTTGACCAAATGGCCAATCTACAGTAACATGGGTATTGACCCTTTGACTGAGTTAAATCCAAACACCCCTTAATGATGTGTCTGTGGTGGATTTTCAAATGAAGTTCAATATTTTGAACTAAAAGTCTGATTATTATTGATTACCTAGCTTATATAAACCCTAATGAGCAACTTTTATCAGAAAATTAAGCAACTAATTAAGCTATACTAGATTTGACTAATTTTGGTCTTTTTGAGATTTTTAAATGAAATGAAGAAACAAGCTATCTAATACTGATTTTACTAATGAAATATGATTAAGAACTAACAATAAGCAAATAAAAACAACAATAAGCTACTGATAAGCACTATAACAGTCAAATGGAAAATTAAGCAAAAACTTAGAAAAGCTTACAACTGAATTTGCTATGGAAATGAGAACAAGGAACCAAGGACCAATCTAGCTTGTCAGAAACAAGCTAGATAACCCAGAAAAGCTTCCTGAACTAGCTTATCCACCCAGAAATAGCTTATTTGACCATGTTTGACTTTTGTTGACTTTCCTTGAATCTTTGAAATTATAACTGATATTAACTAAATAAACTTATCAAAAGCTATCAAAAGCTTATGTAAGCTTATAGAAAGGTTAGGGAGTGTTTGTGTTTAAGTCTTAATAGGATTCGAGCTTATTTCTACTTAACAGTGAATTTGTAACTTACATTACTATGGAAATTAAGTTAAATACTGATGAAACAAGAACAATGAAACTTGAAAACAACTTATATTGATTACTGGAACTGAGAATTACAATTTATAGCTACTGGATATTGAAAACGACTATGCTACTAGTTAACTACTTGCTTCATTTGAGCTACAATGCTTCTATTTATACAAAATTAAAATGGGAAACCCTAAGTCATCATCTCTGATCAAATCCCATCCATTGAATTGCTCCAATTTAATCTCCTTCGTCCATATTAGCTTTTGGCGGGAAAAATGGAAAAGTGGGAAAATGGGTTTGAGATGATGGGAAAGAGTGGAGAGGAAGCATTAATTATGTTTGGATGTGTTAGGTAACTTGTTGAGGATAAGGGGGGTGGTGGGTGTGTCAGAAGGCGGTGGATAATGGTGGTTTTGGTTTGGCGGTATTGGTGGGAAAGGGAAGGTTTGACCGAAGTCAAACCCAGGCTTAGCTAAAAAGGGATTGGGTCGGGTTTTTATTATAAGATTGGGCTTGGGTTGTTTTATTTAAGGGGTTGGGCTGGTAGTTGGGTTTAGTAAATGGGATAAGGGTTATTTGGATTTTGGGGTATTATGTTGGATTTGGTTTAATGTTTAGATCCGGATTTTGGTTTAATAAATAAGCATAGGGACCAATCTTGTAATTTACTGAAACTTTAGGGACCTGATTTGCCAACATTCCAAACTTCTTCAAGGGACTAATCCTGCCACAAATCAATAACACAAGGAACATATTTATTTTTCTCAAAGTTTTTAAATCCCAGGGACCATTTTTGTCATTTTGAAAAGTTCAGGGACTAAACTTGTAATTTTATGAAACTTTGCACCAAAGGACTTATTATGTAATCTTATGATTCTTAAAGGACCTTTGATGACTTTTCCTGTTTTTAGAATAACCAGGGACTAGTTTTGACAACTTTTGAAAGTTGAGGGACTGAAACTGCCAATTATGCAAACTTTGTTCGTTTTTCAATTGTTTTTAAACATTTTGCATCTGAAACATATAAAACACAATTTTGGGATAATTTCAGTATTATGATGCATTTCTGAGTGTTTTTGGATGTTTTGGCAGCACAGATCAGGTAAAAATGATGAGTATTTAGACACTCATCAGTGCGCGGCGTACTAATCAGGCTAATTCTGCTGAATCCGTATATGTTTCTGATGAAAATCAGATTCTTGCTGCTGAACAAACACGTGAGTGTCTCACTTGCACTTTTGTCACCTTTAGATTTCAATCATATTTGTTTCTCACGATTTATTACCGTTGTTTTGTTACAGCTTCTAAGCGATTAGTCATTTGCAATGAGAATATTGACCTGCATCAATTCAGGTCACCGTGCACCGACCACATAAGACAACCTTTGATACAACAACATGTAAGATGATACTTGAAAAAGATTCACGCTTCATGCAACCAAACAGGGGCTATATTTGTTGGTTTCAGAAAGACTCGAATCGTAAGTCCGACATATTTTGCATACTTTTACTATTTTCAAGACTGGTACGGTTTGCGTATCAGTTTCATCAAGGGGTCAGTTAAGTCCAAAAGTTTTTTTCCTGATTAAAAATTAGTACTTTTTTAAATATATTGTACGGTAATTTAGTCCAACATGAGTGCGTTTGAATGCTCAGATAGGGGCTGAAGTGTGTGCAGTTAGGGGCTGAAATAGGTGGGTTTGGGTGATGCAATAGGACATAAATGCTCAGATAGGGGCTGAGAGGGATGCAAATTTCTTTAAAAATAAACATGTTGGATCATCTCATGAAAAAAAGAACAACAAATCAGATAAGCACTTTCAAATAATTGATTCAAAACACCCTCTAATATCAACCTTTTTATGCAATTAAATCAATTGCAATTGATATGCAGGATGCACCGCTCTAAACATTAGTGAAAAAAAAACATGGCATTAAAACATCATCCACTGGTAATGTTAGAAGCAGGCCAAGGTCTCATCCTCTTTTTAGCAGTTATATATTTAGCAGTAAAAGTTCAAATTTGAAGGTACGCGCCTGCTGTGTTTGGGAGTTTCAGTCAATATAAACAAGTGAAAATGTGGTTACCCGTATTAATATTCAATTTTCTTCTTTTCTGTGTAGGTTTGGTCACACAAAAATATAGAATACAAAACCAAGATGAAGGTGGTTGAGAAGACGTGCAAAAGTGAGACACCAACTTTACAAGTGAGTTTGGCTATTTATCTTTTGATTATTAATGATAAAAGGACTGTATAGGCTGTTACTCTTACCCAAACGCTAACACCTGCAAGCATGGTACATATACGTATTGGCAACGCAGACAAGAGAGCAACATATTAGGAGGAATAAAGCTACGAGTAACATTTGCACAGTTGAGGTATCTTTCTTTCTTTATCTCTCTCTCTTCTATTTTTTTTTCCTCTTTAAAGATGACAAATATGTTGCAACTAAGGTTTGCAACATTACAAAAATTTAAAGGGTGTTTAGTATTACCTATTTTAGTCCACATGTGTTAACTCATTGCCTCTTATACAATGGTATTCACACGTTTAATGTACTTGGATAAGGCGCTGTGATGAGCATGTACGGGTTAGATAAAACTGAGATGCTCCGTACCTTGGCGAGGTATATCCAATGACCAAGTTTTCTTTTTAAGTTATTCGAATAACCTGAACCCATATCGATTCATTAAAATGTGTATATTTGCATTTGTCAGGTTCCGACTACTGTAATTGATTTACAGAGTTGATGATCATGATACATTGATGACTTAAAGAGCTTAGAAGGGTGACGTTAATGCTGACAGGACTGATGCCAAAACATTGATGGGTAAGTCATATTGACCCTTGAAGTAGAGCTTCATTGTGATCACTATTTTTTTGTTTATAGTCAAATTTTTCGCTTTTTGTTCTACCGTTATTGCAGTGCATCTATTTCATCATATTAAAGCCAAATATAATACTGGTAATTTTATAAATACAGCAATGTGAATCTCAGTTCTATCATCATTGCAGTGCGTCTCTTTCATCTTGATGAAATACTCCTATTTTTTATTATATTCAGTAGAAAGTCATAATAATAGTACGGTAGCATGGTCTGTTTGGAAGCAGAAACAGGTTCATAGTATACTGAATGGTATATTTTTTAGCCTACAGTAGTTGAATTTGGAAGTGCTCATTATTATTTAGATTAAGTGCCCTGCATATCAAACAACACCTGGACATACACTCTCAACAGCAGCTTTAGCATCATCTATAACATCATAGTCCAACACACCGTTATTCGCAGGCACTGCCTTCCCACCACCTTCTAGCAAAATGGACGCATCACAGCGCTGAAAAAATGATCAGGGTAAAGTTAAATGTTCTTACTTTTTTGTATCTCTGGCCAAATAGATGCATTAGGGGCAAAAAATTGGATTGATGTATGTGCGTATATGTCTGCAGTTCATGCGTAGTCATAATCGTGTTTAATTAGATCACACAATGTGTCCTTTAACTTAAAGTCACTTGATCATGTTGTTGCACCAATTGTTACAGTATCTTTCGTAGCATATGAGTTGACCTGTTTAAAACACTTGCGACTATCTTATATAACGTTAATTTTACATATCTAAATGTATATATGTGTTCGTTGATAGCAGTTTGTTTTACAAAAATTAGCAGTTCATTAATTATAAAATGCTTTCATATATCTTATGTTTGTGTTTTTGGTCTATAGACATTAGTTTGGGACGAAGGAATATAAAGAAAGTGAGAGAATGAATGAAAGTAACCTGAACGAAACAGTCATGAAAATGAAGACGAATGATAAGGCCTGCCATGCGACTATTTATTGACACAGCAGAACTAATAGGGTCACTAATCGTCGTAAGTGCAGTAGGCCATGTGTAATCATAAAAAGTGGTAGACAATTGGGTCATTGCTTGACCAGGTTTCTGCCTCATTATCAGCCCAGCAGAACTAATAGGGTCACTAATCGTCGTAAGTGCAGTAGGCCATGTGTAATCATAAAAAGTGGTAGACAATTGGGTCATTGCTTGACCAGGTTTCTGCCTCATTATCAGCCACAGGTTGGCAGGCCAGCATTATGGGAATTGGACTCTGACCAGCATCAGAATGTTGGAAGCCGTGGTTCTAATTTTCTCAAGGAAAACACAAGGTACATTGCTTTTATACTATTCTGGTATCTGCTTGATCACTGTCACAGAATAATGGTTGCATTAGATTTTAGCATTTCAACAATTTATAAATTATTATGCCGCTCATTGGGCTGATTATAATGGAAGACAAATTGCATATCTGCACATGAAACAACACCTGGATCATAGATGCATTAGGGGCAAAAATTAGGATTGGTAATACAACTTAGAAAGCCATTGGAATACCAAGTAAGTGTTGTTTCCGTATTTTCAAAAGTAACTGTCTTTGCCTTCCTTCCAATTCAAGTGATTTTTATTGTACCCAAACTCTAATATGTATGTATCTGATAAATTTAAAAGCCAAAAAGAAAGATTAATAGATCTAATAATAACTAATAATAATAAAACTTGAAAACAGGATTCCAATGAAAATATTTTGTTAAAATGATATTTTACTCTTTGGTTGAGATTATAGTTTTTCACTATCCAACCATTTTGAATGATGCTCCCAGGAAATCTAGCGGGGAAGAAGATAAAGACATCCATGTCTTGGAATACCGACACAAAAAGGAAACACTGCAGCTATTTATAAGATTGGTAAATCGAACTGAACTTCGACCACAAACTGTATATGCACTGCAGTTATATATAAGATCGTTATAGGTTATGTTAACTCGACTCTCTAAACATTTTTTTGTCACTTATAATGTAAGTTACATGATAATGAATAATGTACTGTCATGTTAAATGTTTGTGCCTAAATATACACTATCACAATTATTCTATGCATCGATAAAGTTCTCATCTTCGTATACATTTCACTATTTTCATTATCTCATTATTTAATTTTATGTCAATTGCACATAAACATTCTACTCGATTGCGTGCAGAAAATAAACGACCAACAGTGTAGATAAAGATTTTCATATTACAACGTCTAAATATTCTACTTTATTTACGAGAAATCACCTCCGCCAAAAAAAGGCCCGCCCGCAACGCGGCGGACCGCTGCCATTCTCGTATGTATAGAGGTTAATTTGTGTTTTATTTGAGGTATTATTTGGTTTGAATTTATTGTTTTATGTTAAATCAAATTTTATTTAGTTGTAAAGGGCTTAAAAAACACCAAAAATAACCCATGTTGACTTTGATTACTCCTATCAAATACCAATCCTAAATTGTAGCCATAACCCATGTGCCCCTCAACTTTGATTTCTTTCTGAAAGGTTTCAACCCGTCCCGGATCCAAAATGACCCGTTTGTCTGTGGCTCGACTCAACCCACCTGCTTTGCCTTTAGTGTTACCAATCCGGTAGAGGTGGCAATTTGTGCCAAAACTTAAAAAAATGGGCTAATTGGGCAAAATTTTAAAAGATTTGGGCACATTTGGTCCCCTCCTTTTTTTGAAATGGGCATATATTGCCCATTTAAAAGTTAAATTGGCACAAACGGGCGGAGAACATTACAATTGTTTTTAAAGAAAAACTTATAGATATAATATATTTAATTTTTTAAATATAAATGAGGTGTTACGTTTGAGGAATTTTATTTCGTCGTTTTTGGTCTTTTCTAAAGCGATTTGTATAACATGTGCCCGTTTGGCCCGCGCCCGTTTGGCACGCGCCCATTTAGCCCGTGCCCGTTTAGCCCGTAGCCCGTTTGAACTGTAGCCCGTGCCCGCCCGTTTTGCCACCTTGCTCATAACTAACAATCCACATGTCGATCAAAATGTTGATCATATATATGTAGAATAGATTTAGTAATAAACTAGTAGTATAAAATGACGAATCACTAATCATATATAATTTCGATAACGAATCCAACAAACTGATCAACCTAAACAACATATATACAGAAACATATATAGAATCCGTAACATGATGTATCATAAGTAGATTCAGTATGTATTAAACAGGCGATTAATATTGATAATCGTAGCAATCACTAATCATAATACTGAATATTCATCAACAAATTAAACTACTAGCAAGCACGATAATTAATAATCTAGGATTCAACAATCATACACAAGGACGATTTTTGGAATTTACTCCACGGAGTATTATATTCTAGGTTTAGACAGCATTGTCCGTTGACGACTGACAACTCAACCTCAGCACCGCGAGCCTTTCAATCAAGTACTTTTTGGCAGCAACCATTCCCTGATAAGACCGAATGAACATGAATTGTAGTGCATTATGACCTTCTACGATGGTGACAATGATGCATATGACAGCAAACCCATGCCATGTAAACCATCCTGGTTCAAGCATAGAGAATGCTACGTAAGGAGATAGGATCCCAGTGACTATGAAGATAGTTTTGGAAATGACACGTTTCCAATGATTGTGTTGTATATTAGAGAACACCCATAATGCTGCAACAAGATTCATCACTAAAGATGCTAACGAAATTAACAGCCTTGTCTTATTTTCTTGGCTAACTTCAGTCATTTGAGAAATCGTTTGAACCAATATTCCGTCGACCGCAACAAAGATGGCATATAGTGCCGTATCCATCGACCTAAATCAAATATCAATAGTTTGTTTATTAAGTTTGAATTGAAATAAAATAAAAATAAATGCATTGAGGGACATGAGAATATGAGATTGGATTTTTACTTTATATAGTAGGTGCGAGAGGAATACGCGTACTGTAGTAGTGGGGTCACTTGCGATAGCCATGTGGGGTCACTTGGGGTCACTTGCGTGAATGGCCATGTGAAATGGATGTTGAAAGTTATGAAACATGAATAAAAGTGAGGGACATGGACAAAACCCACAAAAGTATAACATGAGAAGGGACAAAACCCACAAAAGTATAAACCCACAAAAGTCACAAAAGTATAAACCCTTCCTAGTAGGGAGGGTTCGGTTAGTATAGCCCGTTCGGTTAGTATAGCCCATAAAACCAATCTCATATTCTCAGCGCTATACTAACCGAACCCTCCCTACTAGGGAGGGTTTATACTTTGGTCCCCTTGTCCCCCACTATTTACAGTGCACCACATTTTTTTTTCCAGTTTCTGTTATGTATTTCTGACAGTTTTATAGTTTTTGTCAGTTTCTGTTCCGTATTTCTGTTTCGCACTTTCAGGTTTATAGCTTTTTGATATAAACAAAAGTATAAAAAATAAAATTTAGGGGGGGGGGGGGGATGGGGAGGGTTCTGTTAACTTTATATTTGCTAAAAGGTTTGTGAGTGACGATGCGTGGTTTTACTACTTTATATAGGTGCCTATATTTGCTAAAAGGATTGATCGGTTTGTGCCTATATTTCAGCCATCAATTTGACATTCAGACTAATAAAAAACCATTTTTTTTAAACAATATATCTTACAAATGATAAATCTTCAAGCTACAAAAAATACATCATCGCTACGAGAATTAAATTATCTATATATAGATATGCATTTTTTTATACTTTCGACGATTTTTTTTTCCTTTTAATTTTCGCCCAGAAATTTTGAAAAGAAAAAATCGTCGAAAGTATATAATAACGTGTGATTTTTCTGAGCGGAAATTTTGAAAAGAAAAAAAAAATCGTCGAAAGTATATAATAATGCATATTTATAGAAAGATAATTTAATTCTCGTCGCGATAATATGATTTTTTTCACGTAACGATTAACGGGTTGCGAGAAATATATTTTTTTTTTTAAAGATGAAAGTTTATTTTATTTTTATCAAAAAAATGAATAGTTAGGATTGGTTCATTGGATCTATGACAAATATGAGATCTATATTGAACTTTTGCCATTCAGTAATTCGAATTCTGAATAGTTAGTGATGATCGAAGATGTTTTGACATTTGAAAAAAGTTAATACGAAGATTATTCTAAAATATAAAGATAGGGTTAGATGAAGTTTACACAATTTGATAATTGAAGTTGACTTGCTAAATTACTAGTTATTGTTAGGGGATTAGGATAAGCCCAAGCCCGGTTTGTGGGTTTAGGGTATTAGGGTTTCACTAGTATAAATAGTGGATGATTAATAAAGATTAACCGACGGGTTTACATTATCTTAACCTAAATTCTTCCGCTGCTGCTGCCTCCGGCCGCCGGCTACACGCCGGGGTTCGGAGGGCTCTTTTACAACCTTAACCTCTGTCCGAACCAATCAATTCAAAAAAAAAAAAAAAAAAAAAAAAAAAAAAAAAAAAAAACTAACCCTAAAACCAAAAACAACCGCCACCTTAATTTCTCCGGCCATCGGCTTCGGCCAGCGGTCCGGAGCACGAATATCCTTGCCTCCACCGTAGATGTCAATATGTTTGTTGGTCGATCGCTGGTTTATGTTTGATAACCAGCCGCTCGATGCGGTGGGATTTGGAGGTAGCTGATTGTTTATTGAAGTGGTGAAGAAGAGAGTTGCCGCCGGTAAGCTGACTGGCGGCTGCTGCTGCTGCGGCGGCGCGTTTTCTAGCTTCTTCCAGTTCTTCTTTGTCTTCAATTTTTACCTCGATCTTACTTTGGTTTTATTCTCAACATCTTTAAACCGATGTATATCTGTTCTTGGGTATTTGTGAAGATTATTTTTGTGGGGCTTATAAAGAATAATTGTTGTGGGATATTGTGTCTAGTGGGGACATAAGGATAAAATTTGAATGGTTTACGTATGTATACTGTGGTTGCAACAAAAAAAAAAAATAAAAAAAAAATTAAAAAAAAAAAAAATTTGAAGCTGGATCTTTATGTTTTTCTTGAGAAAAACACGTCCCGTTTGTTCGGAAGGTTCTTTGGGGGTTGAAGTTTTAGAACCAACTTTCGTCTCAAGTTATAGTTATTTAATTGTTTGTTTATGTCGAATCTAGGGTATTAATTCCCGAGACGACTTTTGTTGGTGTCGAATCTAGGGTATCTGTTGGGAACACGTTTTGTAATATTTCAAGTATTGATCATTTGTATTAGGTTGCTTAGGCCTTTAGGTTTGTTATTAGGCCCAGCCCATGTAGAAGGCCCATGGGCTGTGTCTTTTATCATTTATTATGGTTTATTATGTATTATGTAAAGTAAGTAGGGCTAGTAGCCCAACCTCATGTAAAACTATAAATACCCCTCCCATCCAAGGGAGAGGGTTGTTGGTTGATGAATTAAGAAGGTTTATTACAAAGTGTGTGAAATCATCTCCCTTCCATCTCTTTCTCTCTCTAGATCTAGTAGGTAATTAGTGGTAGCTTAATTCATAAAAGTATAAAACATCAAGTGGTATCATTCGCCAAGGGGTAATCTAGGTTGTTAGAAGATTAGATTTAAGAAAAAACTAAAAAATCCGTAGATTTAGAGTCATCAGACTAGTTACTGTTCATCAGATAAGTTGTTTAGTCGAACGAGTTAGGGTAGTCGAACGAGGTGTCTTAGTCGAACGAGCAGGGTAGTCGAACGAGGTGTCTTAGTCGAACGATCAGGGTAGTCGAACGAGGTGTCTTAGTCGAAGGAGCATTCAGTCGAACGAGCAACCTTAATCGAACAAGCAACCTTAATCGAACGAGCAACCTTAATCGAACAAGCAACCCTAATCGAACAAGCAACCCTAGTCGAACGAGAAATCCTAATCGAACGAGCAGTCCTAATCGAACGAGTATACCCAATCAAACGAACTTAGTCGAACAAGTTTACCTGATCGAACGAGTTAGTCGAACAAGTTTACCTGATCGAACGAGATAGTCAAACGAGCATACCTGATCGAACAACATAGTCGAACGAGAAGACCTGATCGAACGAACTTAGTCGAACGTGATTACCTGATCGAACGAGAAAAAACTTAGTCGAACGTGATTACCTGATCGAACGAGAAAAAAAAGTTTTTTCTTGGATTTCTTACAAGTCTAATCAAGTTTCTAATCTTCCAAACAACAACCGTCTTTATCCTTTAAAGATCCTTAACTGTCACAAGCTACTACACGATGTCTCAACCACCACACTTTAATTACTACTACAAGCTACAACAATATCCTCAACAACAACAATACTCTCAACAACAACAACAATTTCCTCAACAATATCCACAACATCATGCATTTGTTCAACAACATCAATTCATTCCTCCACCACAACTATCTCAACAACAAATAATGCAACAAAATTACCTTCAGAACAATCCTTCAGTGTCCAGAGAACCTCACTGGTTTCATAAGATGTGTGAAGCTATAAGCAGTCAGCAATCTCGTCATGAGGCTTGAAATCAAGATACTCCACCCATGTTAACACCTGGAAACTATGTGCAGTGGGCAAGTAGGTTTCTCCGATTCATTGAACTCCTCAAACCTCACGGACCGTATTTGAAGCATGTCATCACTGTGGGGCCCTTTCCTGAACCAGTAATTGTTGTTCCAGCAACTCCTGAAAGAGAAGAAACATCCACTCCTATTGCTGTTTCTAGCTTTACAACCGAACAAGCCTTACAACAAGAAGCAAATGGAATGGCAATGGCATTCATCCTTCAGGGAATTCCAAATCCCATCTATCGAAGTGTTGATGCTCAGAAGACTGCAAAGGATATGTGGGAGCATGTGCATCTTCTGATGGAAGGAACAGAGCTCAATCAGGAAGATCTTGAATCAAAATTGTACATGGAATTCAACAATTTTGTTATGGAACCGGGAGAGACAATCGAATCATACTACCACCGTTTCACCAATGTTGTTAATGACCTTGATCGTCATGACATGAAGTTTCCAAGGATTGCAATCAACTCCAAATTTCTGGGATGCCTAGGTCCTGAATGGCAGAAATATGCAACATTTGTTAGGCAATCAAAGAAGATTGGTGAGATCAAATATGGATTGATTTATGATTTTCTCAAACAACATCAATCAGAGGTGGACAAAGAAGTAGCAGCAAGAGGAGGTTTCATACCAGGACCACAACCTAATTCGCTTGCACTAATGGATCAACCAAACTTCTCCCTACCTTCTCATGAATTTGGAAACTCATCTTATCAACCAAGCTTTCAACCTCAAAACCAACTTGTCCCATATGAAGCACCATCTCAACAATCAGGCAACCAAATTGTAAAACCCGAAAATAAAACATGCAAAAATTACCAAAATGCCCCTGAAACTTTAAAATTTAATTAAAGCTTAATTAAAGTTCCGAATCGATCCCAAACTTCTGGAAACGAACAAGATATGATACAAAATAATTTTGACGACTTCGATTAACATTTATACAAGTTGTGAGATGACCAAAATACCCTTGTGTATACCAAAAATTTAAATACATAATTATTATTAATTAAAAACCTTTTTAAACATAAAAGTAATTAAGGAAAAATACAAAAAAAAGGAAATTGGTTCTTGGGCCATGGAAGGCCGGTTCTTTAGCCTTTATCCCTCCTCCTAACTTGGTCTAACCTAACTAATATCACCCCATAAAATTTATTCCACCTCTAAACCCTAAAAACACATTTAGCCACCATACTAAAAATCCCACACATCACATCCGCATTTTCTGAGGCAAGGAGGTAATTTTCTGGAGTTCTTCATAGTGCCAAGAAGGTGGGAAAAATAGCTACATAGTCCTAGGGTCGATCGTTTGGCTGTGGTGAATTATTTGGGTCGAAAAAGTGCAACCGAGCAACAATAAATCCATAGCGTGTAATCCTTTGATCTATAATTTTTCTGGTAATTTTCTAGCCCTCTCCTAATCATATATAATGTGGGAAAAATGATAAAAATGAGCCATACACTATATATTAATCGTATGGAAAATTATGTGTTATAAACCCTAAAATCGAATTAAATCTATAAAACATGTATGCGATTTTTCTGAGGTGTATACTTATTTTTGGTGGCTTCTATATACTTCATATAACATGAGAAAAATAGTCATTCGAATTGTTTGAGTCGAAATCGTGATTTATGGATTTATGTTAAAACCGGATTTAAGAAATAAAAGAGAAAATTATGGAAAAATCCTAAGAACTAATCGACCTAGGGTTTTTAGTGGATGAAATCTGGTAATAATTGATGAATAATGATGATACAATGATTTCTTAATGATTGGGGTTGCTAGGGTTTGATTTTGTTAAGATTTTATGCAAACCGATTGGGAAATAATTAGTTAAGGGTGTGTTTTGTAATTATTAAAACTTGTGGGATATTTTTGTAACATTTTATGGACCTGGGAGAATATGTAAAAATTATAACATGAGGGTCTTATTTGTAATTTTGGCAAGATAATGATTTAATTTGTAAATTATAAGTCGATTTGAAAATAAATAAAAATGAGGGACTAAATATGTAATTTCTGGAAACTTGGTGCTGTTTTGAGTAATAAATTATATTCAGGGGGTTATGTGTAATTTTGGTAATTTAATGGCTTAATATGTAATTGTTAATAATTAAAGATTGAAAATGTAACTTTAAGGGTTAAATATGTAACTTTGACAACTAGAGGGACTTGATGTGTAAATTGTGAATGTTTAAGGGTGTTTTCGTATAACATGTTGAAATAAGTGTTCATTGTGTGAATTTGAGTATTTGTGGGCTTAATATGTAATTATGGTAAATTATGTAAATCGAATTGAATTTTAAATAAGTAAAAGGACCAAATGTGTAAATTACCGAAAGTTTAAGGGCTGTTTGTAACATAATAATTTTGAGGGGTACTTTCTGAAATTTAAAGGAATAAAAGGACTTGATGTGTAATATGAATCTTGTGAAGGTTAATTTGTAAATTATATAAGTATAAGGTTTAATTTGTAATTAATTAATTAAAAGGGTGTAAATCGTAAATTATGAAACTTGAAGGGCTTGTCGTGCCATAATTAATTTAAAGGGTATTTTTCTGTAAATATGAGTAATGAAGGGCTTGATGTGCAAATGTAATATTAATAAGGTTTAAATTGTAATTTATATAAGTATAAGATTAATTTGTAAATTAACAAAGTAAAGGGGTGTAATTTATATATATTGAAACTTGAAGGCTAAATGTGAAATTCTGGAAAGTATAAGTGTTTGAATGGTAAATTATGAGATTTCTATTTTAAACCTTGAAGTTTGGTAAAGTTACATTTATAACCCTGAACTATGAAAACTTGTCATAATTAACCCTGAATTTGTGTAACTTGTTAAAATGAATGTTACTTCCATAATAAGCTAATTAAAGACTTGACTTGAATTATATCACTTGAATCTTGCTAAATGTGGTAACTTACTAATTATGGAAACCTGCTAAAAATAGAATGTTACTAAAAATGGAAGTTACTTATAATGGGAAGATAACTGAACCCCTTTCATAATTCTATCTTCTACTCCTTTAGGTTCAAGGAAGGAGTGATCTTGATCCCTGTCAGCTACTTTTGTGTTTGTGCTTGCTATTTGAATAAGGTACAGATATTCTGCTCTTCTTGTAAAGAGCCTTCGTCTCATTTCTGATTCCTGATTCATTTTATGTTTCCCTTGTGTTGTGAACCATAGATTTGAACCTTTTTTTTGACCCTTGTCTTGAACCTTGATATGAACCTGAACTTGAACCTTGATACACTTGATATGAACCTGAACTTGAACCTTGATACACTTGATATGAACCTGAACTTGAACCTTGATACACTTGATATGAACCTGAACTTGAACCTTGATACACTTGATATGAACCATTTGACTTGAACCTTGACTTGAACCCTGCAATGACACTTGACATGACTTATTGAACCCTGATAACCTGAATAAATAAGACCCTGAGTATTTGAAGCTTCATAGGATTTTACAACTACTTTTTAGATATATATGAAGAGGTTTTGAAACATTTCTTTAAAGGACTTTTATTATGAAACTGTTCTAAGGACCATTTTATTAAACCATGTAAAAAGGATTTCTTATAATAAACTATTATGAACCTTCTAGTATTTGACCTTCCTGATATTGACCTCCTGATAATGAACCCCTGCATTTATCTCTGTATTGAACCCTGATATGAACCCTGATATGATACCTGACATTTGATACCTGAGACTTGACACCTGACACCCGAGACTTGATACCTGACCTTGACCCACAGTTTGAGACTACGAGCCACCCACTAGGCATGAGGGTTTCATGTCCATGTCATTGATGCACCCGTGGCATGACTCTAGGGCAGGAGAGTGATGTCCTGTCCCGTCCCCGACCTGATTTGATTTGTTATGTAGAGGAAGACCCTGTGGCCTGCGGGGGCGCATGGATGCATCCTAGACATGTCCTGATTTGTTATATTTCCTGTTATATCCTGGTGACTGACGAGTGTGTGCGATACACGTCTTTCACACCCCTGGGAGTTCGCGACTCCAACCCCTGGAGGTATCCCCTCACCCTGTTTCCTGGTATGCTGAGGTCACCCCTCCATACACCCTGATATATGATGTGATGTGATTTGATATGTTTGGGCTCGTAGAGGATTTCTGTTCTCCTGAAACCTTGTAACCTTATGACCTGTTACTTGACCTGATACTTAACCTGACGTTTGACCTGACCTGATTTGACTTGGGTTTTATAGTGGATTTCTGGACTTGTTACCCTATGACTTGATACTGGACTTGACTTGATTTCGACTTGGGATTTTGGTGGGTTCTGGTTTCATTCACTTTCACCATTGTAACCATTCTTAATTCCTGGTATGTCTGCATAACTCTTGTATTCCTTTTCCTGACTCTTGTTACTCCTGGTATTATTTCTTTTACTTTATTATCCCGTTACTACTGCTTTGTTTCCGTTATATCTGTTCACTGAGCTCTCGTAGCTCAGCCGCATTTCTTTTCCTGCGGCAGGTACATTTAAGCTAGGAGCTGGGTTTTAGCTTGGGATGAGAGCAACTTGTGTGAAGTTTAGACCTTGTCATTCTAGTGTGACCATTTGGATATTATTTCTGTTATGCCATTGTTTGGGCAGTTTGGATTCTGTTTTGTACTTCGTTTCCTTTGAATTTTAATGTTAAGGCTTCCGCTATTTTTATTTCTTGAATGCTTGTATCTGATATGAAACCATGTATTTGTGACACCTTTACCCTTGTCGGGTTGGGGTGTTACAATTTATGGTATCAGAGCCAGGTTTCCGAAACCCTTAGGCTTAGGCCATTTGACCTGTGAGGATTGGGTAGACATTAGGTTTCCTTTCGCGCACTCTCTTTTCCTGTTATGCTCTGTCATATATTCTTGATTCTGCTCTGTCATTCTTCATGTTCTGTTCTGTCATATTTCTTGATCGTCGACTTAATTCGGAGTTTGCGGATCCGTCAGCATGTTGCGATGCAGCTCGCAACATCGAGATTTTCATGAGGGCGTTGGTTACAAACGAGACCGTGATGGCGACAAGGTGCAGCAGCAGATTCAGAGTCGGGACGTCAAGGAGTATTCGGGCAAGAGCTACGACCAGAAGAAATCAGATTCGAGGGGCCGAGATTCGAGGTCAGTTTCTAAGTAGGATGGTGATCGTCAGGAGCGCAGCGTCAACCAAACGGCAGCGGAGAGATCATTCTTCTAGAGGCTATCAGCAATGTAACACCCCAACCCAGCAAGGGTAGAAGTATCACATTAATGGCTTCATATCAGATCAAACAAAGCATACATTTAAAGGTAATACAAAGATTCTCGAAGGTTACAAATGAAATACTGAATACACAAGGTTACAAAGGTAACAAAAACTAAATACTAAGTTTGCAATGCAATCCTTCTAATGACTTCTACTTCAGAATATCTATCAAGGTCTTCTAAGTCCAACAGTCTCTTCACTCATACCCAGCTTCCAACTAAAACCTGCCGCACACGAAAAGAAACGTGCGGCTGAGCTTAAAAAGCCCAGTGAACAGATATATAATAAACGGAAACAAAAGTAAAAGGGAATGAACAGGCATATCATAATGGATGAGATATAGGAAAAGGAAACAAAGAGTAAGGTTTATGATAGTAATCCACCACGAGCCCAAACAAATCAAATCATATCATATCGTAACCACAATCTTCAAATCATATAGAGGGGAGACCTCTCAGATAATCAGATAATATGAGGGGTGTCCTCATTCTTCAAATGGAGTAGCTAGCTCCCAGATATATGTGAAAGGCGTGTATTGCACACAGCACCAGTCACCAGACAAATCATATCATATCAGATTAAATCCACTAAACAGATCAGATCTAGGATTGCAATCCATACGCCCCCCAGAAACATATATAATCCATAATCAAAGTAATGCGCATATCATAATCAGAATGGGGACGGTGTGAGGAATCACTCACCCACACATGAGTCATGCCAGTGGTGCATCACAGACACGGCCAGGTTACCTTCCTGGCTAGGTAACAGAAAAGTGGCTCGGGTATCAAACTAAGAGTCAAAGGTCAAAGGTCAAAGGTTCATATCATAATCAGGGTGTCATATCAGAAGATTCAATATCAGAAGTTCATAATCAGACCAGTCAAAGTATCAGAAGGTCAAGTATCAGAAGTTCAAATATCAGAAGGTCAAATATCCCAGGTCAATATCCAAAAAGGGTCAATGTATCCGATGGTCAAATCTTCAAAAGGTTCAATATCAAAAGTATTTTTCAAAAGGTTTTCTCCTAAAGTTCATTTAAAAACAATCATTCAAAAATAGTTTTCATAAATGGTCTTTCAATTAGTTTTCATAAAACGAACTTCAAAATAGTTTTCTTAAAGTCAATATATCCTGCTTGAAAAACCCTTTCAAAATACTTTACTTAAAACATTTCCATCTCATATCAAAAGGTCTTCATATCATAGGTTCAAAATCAGAGATCAAAGGTCGAAGCAAGGTGTCATAGCAAGGGATCGTAACAGAGTATCAATTCAGAGAATTTAACAGATCAGAAAAGAATCATAGGAAACCTTACAGAGAAGGTCAGAATATCTGTACCTTATATCGCACGTGCAACCACAACAGAAACATAAAGGTCGGAAGCAAGCTCCATCGTCAGCGAATCTACACGAATTAATGATCGTCTTATTAATACTTATTTTAAATCGGATTACTCATTCTAGTCGGCTTTCCATTTTTAGTAACTTCCAATTTTAGTATCTTTTCATTCTAGAAATTTTAAAGTAATCCATTAATTTGTCATACTTAAATGATAATAGATTAACTTAAAGATCAATATGACAATTATCATAGTTTAGGGCTTAAAGTGTTAATATAGCAAAGTCTAAGGTCTAAAATATAATTTATCATTATTTTAGAGTTAGATGTGACAAGTTAGTTTTTGGCTCTATAATAAAACACGCATCTAATCTTTCAAAGTGGGACAGTAACATGTAAATATTCATTCCCATATTTCAGTAACCTCAATTTATCATTTCATGCAAGTTTCGTATAACAAAGGCTTAGTGTTTCTTAGATTGTATCTCGCTCATGGATCATTCCAACAAGTTATTTAAGGCGGCGCTCTTCAGAATGAAACTAGGGTGCGTTTTATTTGTTACTTAGGTCGACATGGGCTGCTAAGACTCGACTCCAAAACAGTCACAATTCAACACCAAACTGCCACCATCCACGACTCCCACCTCAATTCCAATTAAAGGCACACACACATGCGAGACAATAAGGCATCGCGAGACCTGACTTAAACCACAAACCCTTTTTGTTATAACCTTTTCCAAGACAGAACACATAACGAGACAAACGGGGTATCGCGAGACTAGATTTAAATCACGAATCCCCGCGAGACCAAAACAAGTATTAATGAGACCAAATCGGTTCATGAAACCTTTAGTTAGATCGACATTTAAACAAGACTCAAAAGTTACCAACATGACATCGCGAGACACACACGCAAATGTCACTTAACGAGCACAAATCACTCACAAAATCAGCCCTTATTTTCGTCATGAAGTTCGTACATGAACACAGGTTAACGTCCCATAACTTTACATGAAATCACATTGAAATCACCACTTGACTCACGTATATAAACATGCATATCCCACCTTTATTATTTATCTTTATTTGCATGTTTAAGTTGTAAAATACATATCATGTTATATTCTTAAATAACCAGATTATAGGCATGTATTACAAGCAGATTCGAACAAGATCGACGTATACGTTATAAAGCTTCATGATCTCATGCGACATGTAGAAGAGTTATTTGTATTACAGATTGACGACACGACCGCTTAGCACTAAAACAAGATTTATGATCGCATGGCACGTTTATCCTTTGGTGATATGTTATGCTGATGTCGCATGAAATAAAATAAAATAAAAAACGCAAAGGAAGACGATGATACCTACAAGGCTGAATCTAATGCGACCAACGATGCCAAAAGTATACCGCGACTCAAACTCCTTTCGAACACAATACTCCATGCGATCACCCCACCTTCAAACGTTCTCCTGCTACACACTAAGCCGATTATCACCCTTGCTAGGGCCTTCGTATGGTGATTTCTTGGGAGAAAAAAAATACACCGATTGGGACTTGTTATTGGTTTTCTTGTTTTGGTAATTGAGAGAGGCTGAAAGGGGCAGCCGGTCTTGTTTTGTGTTTTGAATATGTGAAAGAAGTGTGATATACGGTTTAATGATAAATGAATGGGAAAAGAAATAAAATGGTAAGGTGCCGAAATTTTAGTGAGTAAATCATGGGATTATAATCTTCTCAATTTTCCAAAATATTTGGTCTTATCTCAAATCTCGAAACGTTTATCAAGTGTTAACTTGGTCCAAATGTGAGTTTAATTAGAAGTAATAATAATGTGCTTAATTCAATATTTATTTGGGTTTAGGGTTTATTATTTATACCTTTATTCATAACATGCAATTTAATGTAGCTTATTCATATTATACATCTTAAGTTAAGTTTAAAAATGCAAAATGAAATATTAATTCCAAACTTTAGGTTATAGGTTCATATTGTGTGATCTCAATTCGTAACACGTTATATAACTCAAATTTTAATTTATAGCGTATTTCACAAGTTCTTAAAATTTCCAATTTAGAGGGTATTTTGGTCATCTCGGATTACGTTAAATTTTGGGTTTTACAACTTCTTCCCCTCTAAAAGAAAAAATTTCGTCCTCGAAATTTGAAGTCGCAAGGTTAGACGAAGTCGTAGCAAATCGCAAAAGATCGTCACAAACATTCTCACGCCCGGAGAGGTTCTTCCAAAAAGGATCTTCAAACCAAATAGTTTCTGATGACTCAATCAAAACAAGGTGGGTTCAAATTCCTCAGAAGGAGACAAATTAGGTTGATTCTGATCAAAAGGCCCATGCAACATAAAATGGACGATAGGCAAATCTTTAGAAAGCTCATATAGAATACGAACAAGATTTCACGTCGAGTTAACTGTATCAATATTAGGGAGTTCTAAAGGGAGTTCAAGACTTATAACTGAGGTCAACATAAATTCAAATCGAGAGTTCAAACTCAATCAAATATCTAACGAACGAAAGCAAGGTATACGGATAGATAGGATGAACCTAAAGTCTCACTATTCGCAGATAATCCAACGGAGTTCAAATTCTAAACTTCTTAGGTACTCCCCAAGATATCCTATGCCCACAACAAGTGCACGTTATATGATGGAAATATTATCACGTTGGCCAGACGTCATAATACCGGCATCATATAAATATGCCCTCATGATAGTCATACTTTATCTCAAGTCGTAATCAAAACCACCTATCTTAATCCACCTAGTACTCCTACAGTTTCAGAGGTCAACAAAATCAATGGCATAACCAAGAGGAACAACAAAAGTACTCACAAGAGTATCAAAATCCCAGATTGCCTAGCAGAAGTGAGGTACGCCATCACAAGCATCATATCTTCCAGAACTCGCCAAAATCTCTCAATCAAAGTCATCACTGAACATATGAAAAATGAACACGGAATCTGAAATGCTTCTAGGGAACTTGAATCGTTAAAGAATCTTATTACTATATAACGAAACTTAAGAGAGTCAACGGAATGAAGTTAGTCGCCAAGAATTTCGGCCTTCATAGAATCAGTTCTTCCAAACATAAAGGGTCTGTTTCAAAAAATCCGTTCATTCAACACATCCAATCTCTTCAAGTCCGTTTAATCTGTCTTCGTCTGTCCATCACTCGAAAAGTGAAACTAAAATCGGAAACTTGTGTCTGGTTCGTCGAGCCTCCTGCATTTCTGTAGTGGAGTAATGTGGATTTTTGGCACGATCTTTAAATCTCTTCATCATCCAGTCTACTTCCTCTCTCAATTCATCTTAGTACAACCAAGATGAATAGGGAAGTGAGACTACATGTCTTCATCAGCTCCAGGTTCTCCATCTTGACAAGAATTTCCTCTTCTGCATCGCCAACACTTCTGCCTTGTAAGTAATGTCTTCACTCTTCAGGATAGCCACCGTTGTTTTCAACTCCAGGTCAGGCAGTGAAGTAACTCTTCTGACGTGCTTCTAGTTGTCCTGCTGCATACGAAAAGCCTTCTGTGCTGCAAGGGAGTATAACCGATTCTCTTTCCGATTTATCCCAAAATTTTGCTCCGCCCGAGGGTGTGGAAGCTAATCCTTTTTCAACTTTTCTAAAGCTCCATTCTAATTCAAACTAAGTTGTTTCTCTAAGTTCACGAAATTTCTCAATGGTATCATAAGTAGCAAACATCTTCCAGAATTCTTCTGCAAAGTTCAAAAGGTTTCAGTTCTCCATTCTGTTATTAATCTTGACCACATGGTGATAGTTTTCAAAACTTTGCGGAATTTAAAGAGATATCCTCGATTAAGAACATCGTTGTCTTCAACAAATATCAATCTCTCAGAAGGCACCAATGACCGACGAATTTTCTAACGAAATGCAAAGATGATTTTCATGCTCTTCCTCGTCTTCGAACGTACTATTAAATCATACAATGACTATTTATCCAAGTACTCACGAGAAAACATCATTTATCAAATTCGCAAAACAAATCAGAGCTTTAGCTAATACTATTAGCGTCACCAACCGTCATCGCAGTCTTTTACGAATACTGAAGGCGATTCCAAGAATAAAATCAATTCATCAGAAAGGAAACTTCGCGTTCTGGAATTAAACAAACACATAGTCGTTTCAGGGTGGAGGAATATTGGCTCCTAACGGTATTACGGTTCAGCTTCCTGTAATCAATATATATCTCCATTCACCGTCCTTCTTTATCGCGAACGAAACTAAAACACGCCCAGGAAATACACTTAGGTAAACTCACTTCCTGGTCTTCGATTGCTGCTCTTCCTGGTTGCTCAAATCAATTTACATGATCCCGGACACATCTGAAAGACACCTTTGCTTGGTGACTAGACAATCTCTCTGTATCAAGTCAAATCCTACTTCACGCTCCGATGGAAAATTTTGGTGGTTCGACCAGGAATCATATTCGAGATTCAGGGTGCCAAATAACGTTCAAGATAAGGTTCATGTTCAGAAAACTCAAGGTGCCAAAGAGCTCTCAAGATGAGGTTCATTCATTGGTGTACGAAATGGGTTCTAGAAAAAACTTCATAACCGCTAAATTAACACTAGAGACTCCAGAATAATAGTGATAGCAGAGGGTTTATCAATCGGTAATCATGGTAGGGAGTTCAAAGTTGTTTCAAACGCCAAAGATGAGACATAGAAGTGAATGATCAATCAACCAATTCCTTGTCAGAATAAAATTGAAGTTAACTATCCCAAGATAGGCGGATCACAAATCAAATCTTTATCATTAGGAAGTAGGGAAAACCTTCTTATGCTTGTGGTTGCACACCACAAGGCTTCTCATGGGGACAGAGATGGGTGAAACGAAATCAATTAGTGTCGGAAGATTCATAGTTACTTAGCAAAAGCAAGAGACAAATAAGAGAATACATCAAGTACGCCATTGCTAGGGGAATTCTCAGAATGATCGAAGAGGCATCAAAATGATTAACGAAAGGATCAGAGGTCAGAGTCAATATCTGAAAATAAGGATCAATTAGTGTCAGGCAACTACTATGCAGTTCTCAAAGCCTTCCAGATTTAATCAGATTCAAATTTCAGGTGGTGTAATGTGTGAGCTTTCAATTTCCAAAAGTGATATCAATCGGATCTAACCAAAAGTAAGGCACGAATCAGAGTGATGCGGAAGCAATGATACTTAAACAAATGCCTTATAGTCTACCCATTCCTCACTGGTCAAAACTTACATTCCTATAAGGGAATCTTAAAGCAAATTTTCAAAGGTTGCCCTATGAGCGCCTACAGGGGAAACTTAGTGGTCCTAACTTACACAGGCCAAGGGTAAATGTATTACGAATCGCAGCCTGTCTCTCTGATACCATAATTGTAACACCCCAACCCAGCAAGGGTAGAAGTATCACATTAATGGCTTCATATCAGATCAAACAAAGCATACATTTAAAGGTAATACAAAGATTCTCGAAGGTTACAAATGAAATACTGAATACACAAGGTTACAAAGGTAACAAAAACTAAATACTAAGTTTGCAATGCAATCCTTCTAATGACTTCTACTTCAGAATATCTATCAAGGTCTTCTAAGTCCAACAGTCTCTTCACTCATACCCAGCTTCCAACTAAAACCTGCCGCACACGAAAAGAAACGTGCGGCTGAGCTTAAAAAGCCCAGTGAACAGATATATAATAAACGGAAACAAAAGTAAAAGGGAATGAACAGGCATATCATAATGGATGAGATATAGGAAAAGGAAACAAAGAGTAAGGTTTATGATAGTAATCCACCACGAGCCCAAACAAATCAAATCATATCATATCGTAACCACAATCTTCAAATCATATAGAGGGGAGACCTCTCAGATAATCAGATAATATGAGGGGTGTCCTCATTCTTCAAATGGAGTAGCTAGCTCCCAGATATATGTGAAAGGCGTGTATTGCACACAGCACCAGTCACCAGACAAATCATATCATATCAGATTAAATCCACTAAACAGATCAGATCTAGGATTGCAATCCATACGCCCCCCAGAAACATATATAATCCATAATCAAAGTAATGCGCATATCATAATCAGAATGGGGACGGTGTGAGGAATCACTCACCCACACATGAGTCATGCCAGTGGTGCATCACAGACACGGCCAGGTTACCTTCCTGGCTAGGTAACAGAAAAGTGGCTCGGGTATCAAACTAAGAGTCAAAGGTCAAAGGTCAAAGGTTCATATCATAATCAGGGTGTCATATCAGAAGATTCAATATCAGAAGTTCATAATCAGACCAGTCAAAGTATCAGAAGGTCAAGTATCAGAAGTTCAAATATCAGAAGGTCAAATATCCCAGGTCAATATCCAAAAAGGGTCAATGTATCCGATGGTCAAATCTTCAAAAGGTTCAATATCAAAAGTATTTTTCAAAAGGTTTTCTCCTAAAGTTCATTTAAAAACAATCATTCAAAAATAGTTTTCATAAATGGTCTTTCAATTAGTTTTCATAAAACGAACTTCAAAATAGTTTTCTTAAAGTCAATATATCCTGCTTGAAAAACCCTTTCAAAATACTTTACTTAAAACATTTCCATCTCATATCAAAAGGTCTTCATATCATAGGTTCAAAATCAGAGATCAAAGGTCGAAGCAAGGTGTCATAGCAAGGGATCGTAACAGAGTATCAATTCAGAGAATTTAACAGATCAGAAAAGAATCATAGGAAACCTTACAGAGAAGGTCAGAATATCTGTACCTTATATCGCACGTGCAACCACAACAGAAACATAAAGGTCGGAAGCAAGCTCCATCGTCAGCGAATCTACACGAATTAATGATCGTCTTATTAATACTTATTTTAAATCGGATTACTCATTCTAGTCGGCTTTCCATTTTTAGTAACTTCCAATTTTAGTATCTTTTCATTCTAGAAATTTTAAAGTAATCCATTAATTTGTCATACTTAAATGATAATAGATTAACTTAAAGATCAATATGACAATTATCATAGTTTAGGGCTTAAAGTGTTAATATAGCAAAGTCTAAGGTCTAAAATATAATTTATCATTATTTTAGAGTTAGATGTGACAAGTTAGTTTTTGGCTCTATAATAAAACACGCATCTAATCTTTCAAAGTGGGACAGTAACATGTAAATATTCATTCCCATATTTCAGTAACCTCAATTTATCATTTCATGCAAGTTTCGTATAACAAAGGCTTAGTGTTTCTTAGATTGTATCTCGCTCATGGATCATTCCAACAAGTTATTTAAGGCGGCGCTCTTCAGAATGAAACTAGGGTGCGTTTTATTTGTTACTTAGGTCGACATGGGCTGCTAAGACTCGACTCCAAAACAGTCACAATTCAACACCAAACTGCCACCATCCACGACTCCCACCTCAATTCCAATTAAAGGCACACACACATGCGAGACAATAAGGCATCGCGAGACCTGACTTAAACCACAAACCCTTTTTGTTATAACCTTTTCCAAGACAGAACACATAACGAGACAAACGGGGTATCGCGAGACTAGATTTAAATCACGAATCCCCGCGAGACCAAAACAAGTATTAATGAGACCAAATCGGTTCATGAAACCTTTAGTTAGATCGACATTTAAACAAGACTCAAAAGTTACCAACATGACATCGCGAGACACACACGCAAATGTCACTTAACGAGCACAAATCACTCACAAAATCAGCCCTTATTTTCGTCATGAAGTTCGTACATGAACACAGGTTAACGTCCCATAACTTTACATGAAATCACATTGAAATCACCACTTGACTCACGTATATAAACATGCATATCCCACCTTTATTATTTATCTTTATTTGCATGTTTAAGTTGTAAAATACATATCATGTTATATTCTTAAATAACCAGATTATAGGCATGTATTACAAGCAGATTCGAACAAGATCGACGTATACGTTATAAAGCTTCATGATCTCATGCGACATGTAGAAGAGTTATTTGTATTACAGATTGACGACACGACCGCTTAGCACTAAAACAAGATTTATGATCGCATGGCACGTTTATCCTTTGGTGATATGTTATGCTGATGTCGCATGAAATAAAATAAAATAAAAAACGCAAAGGAAGACGATGATACCTACAAGGCTGAATCTAATGCGACCAACGATGCCAAAAGTATACCGCGACTCAAACTCCTTTCGAACACAATACTCCATGCGATCACCCCACCTTCAAACTTTCTCCTGCTACACACTAAGCCGATTATCACCCTTGCTAGGGCCTTCGTATGGTGATTTCTTGGGAGAAAAAAAATACACCGATTGGGACTTGTTATTGGTTTTCTTGTTTTGGTAATTGAGAGAGGCTGAAAGGGGCAGCCGGTCTTGTTTTGTGTTTTGAATATGTGAAAGAAGTGTGATATACGGTTTAATGATAAATGAATGGGAAAAGAAATAAAATGGTAAGGTGCCGAAATTTTAGTGAGTAAATCATGGGATTATAATCTTCTCAATTTTCCAAAATATTCGGTCTTATCTCAAATCTCCAAACGTTTATCAAGTGTTAACTTGGTCCAAATGTGAGTTTAATTAGAAGTAATAATAATGTGCTTAATTCAATATTTATTTGGGTTTAGGGTTTATTATTTATACCTTTATTCATAACATGCAATTTAATGTAGCTTATTCATATTATACATCTTAAGTTAAGTTTAAAAATGCAAAATGAAATATTAATTCCAAACTTTAGGTTATAGGTTCATATTGTGTGATCTCGATTCGTAACACGTTATATAACTCAAATTTTAATTTATAGCGTATTTCACAAGTTCTTAAAATTTCCAATTTAGAGGGTATTTTGGTCATCTCGGATTACGTTAAATTTTGGGTTTTACAAGCAAGCTCAGGCTACTGGATCAAACTCGCAGAAGAGATCATCTGAGTACTCTACTTCCTTACCTGTTTGTGGTTCTTGTGGGAAAAACCATACTGGAGCTTGTCGTATAACGTCTAGTGCTTGTTTCCGATGTGGTTCTTCTGAGCATCAAGTGAGAAATTGTCCTAAGCCATCTACGTCAGCACTTGAGAAATTTCTTGATCCTCCTCCTACTCCTCATACCGGTCGTGTTTTCTCGCTTTCTCGTGACCAGGCAGATAAGGCGTCTGGTATGTCTTTGTTTTGTTTTTCGTTCTCTTTCACTTCTGATTCTTTGCAAATTTCGAGGACGAAATTTTTCTGTTAGAGGGGAAGAGTTGTAAAACCCGAAAATCTAAAACATGCAAAAATTACCAAAATGCCCCTGAAACTTTAAAATTTAATTAAAGCTCAATTAAAGTTCCGAATCGATCCCAAACTTCTGGAAACGAACAAGATATGATACAAAATAATTTTGACGACTTCGATTAATATTTATACAAGTTGTGAGATGACCAAAATACCCTTGTGTATACCAAAAATTTAAATACATAATTATTATTAATTAAAAACCTTTTTAAACATAAAAGTAATTAAGGAAAAATACAAAAAAAAAAAGGAAATTGGTTCTTGGGCCATGGAAGGCCGGTTCTTTAGCCTTTATCCCTCCTCCTAACTTGGTCTAACCTAATTAATATCACCCCATAAAATTTATTCCACCTCTAAACCCTAAAAACACATTTAGCCGCCACACTAAAAATCCCACACATCACATCCGAATTTTCTGAGGCAAGGAGGTAATTTTCTGGAGTTCTTCATAGTGCCAAGAAGGTGGGAAAAATAGCTACATAGTCCTAGGGTCGATCGTTTGGCTGTGGTGAATTATTTGGGTCGAAAAAGTGCAACCGAGCAACAATAAATCCATAGCGTGTAATCCTTTGATCTATAATTTTTCTGGTAATTTTCTAGCCCTCTCCTAATCATATATAATGTGGGAAAAATGATAAAAATGAGCCATAAACTATATATTAATCGTATGGAAAATTATGTGTTATAAACCCTAAAATCGAATTAAATCTATAAAACATGTATGCGATTTTTCTGAGGTGTATACTTATTTTTCGTGGCTTCTATATACTTCATATAACATGACAAAAATAGTCATTCGAATTTTTTGAGTCGAAATCGTGATTTATGGATTTATGTTAAAACCGGATTTAAGAAATAAAAAGAGAAATTATGGAAAAATCCTAAGAACTAATCGACCTAGGGTTTTTAGTGGATGAAATCTGGTAATAATTGATGAATAATGATGATACAATGATTTCTTAATTATTGGGGTTGCTAGGGTTTGATTTTGTTAAGATTTTATGCAAACCGATTGGGAAATAATTAGTTAAGGGTGTGTTTTGTAATTATTAAAACTTGTGGGATATTTTTGTAACATTTTATGGACCTGGGAGAATATGTAAAAATTATAACATGAGGGTCTTATTTGTAATTTTGGCAAGATAATGATTTAATTTGTAAATTATAAATCGATTTGAAAATAAATAAAAATGAGGGACTAAATATGTAATTTCTGGAAACTTGGTGCTGTTTTGAGTAATAAATTATATTCAGGGGGTTATGTGTAATTTTGGTAATTTAATGGCTTAATATGTAATTGTTAATAATTAAAGATTGAAAATGTAACTTTAAGGGTTAAATATGTAACTTTGACAACTAGAGGGACTTGATGTGTAAATTGTGAATGTTTAAGGGTGTTTTCGTATAACATGTTGAAATAAGTGTTCATTGTGTGAATTTGAGTATTTGTGGGCTTAATATGTAATTATGGCAAATTATGTAAATCGAATTGAATTTTAAATAAGTAAAAGGACCAAATGTGTAAATTACCGAAAGTTTAAGGGCTGTTTGTAACATAATAATTTTGAGGGGTACTTTCTGAAATTTAAAGGAATAAAAGGACTTGATGTGTAATATGAATCTTGTGAAGGTTAATTTGTAAATTATATAAGTATAAGGTTTAATTTGTAATTAATTAATTAAAAGGGTGTAAATCGTAAATTATGAAACTTGAAGGGCTTGTCGTGCCATAATTAATTTAAAGGGTATTTTTCTGTAAATATGAGTAATGAAGGGCTTGATGTGCAAATGTAATATTAATAAGGTTTAAATTGTAATTTATATAAGTATAAGATTAATTTGTAAATTAACAAAGTAAAGGGGTGTAATTTATAAATATTGAAACTTGAAGGCTAAATGTGAAATTCTGGAAAGTATAAGTGTTTGAATGGTAAATTATGAGATTTCTATTTTAAACCTTGAAGTTTGGTAAAGTTACATTTATAACCCTGAACTATGAAAACTTGTCATAATTAACCCTGAATTTGTGTAACTTGTTAAAATGAATGTTACTTCCATAATAAGCTAATTAAAGACTTGACTTGAATTATATCACTTGAATCTTGCTAAATGTGGTAACTTACTAATTATGGAAACCTGCTAAAAATAGAATGTTACTAAAAATGGAAGTTACTTATAATGGGAAGATAACTGAACCCCTTTCATAATTCTATCTTCTACTCCTTTAGGTTCAAGGAAGGAGTGATCTTGATCCCTGTCAGCTACTTTTGTGTTTGTGCTTGCTATTTGAATAAGGTACAGATATTCTGCTCTTCTTGTAAAGAGCCTTCGTCTCATTTCTGATTCCTGATTCATTTTATGTTTCCCTTGTGTTGTGAACCATAGATTTGAACCTTTTGTTTTGACCCTTGTCTTGAACCTTGATATGAACCTGAACTTGAACCTTGATACACTTGATATGAACCTGAACTTGAACCTTGATACACTTGATATGGACCTGAACTTGAACCTTGATACACTTGATATGAACCTGAACTTGAACCTTGATACACTTGATATGAACCATTTGACTTGAACCTTGACTTGAACCCTGCAATGACACTTGACATGACTTATTGAACCCTGATAACCTGAATAAATAAGACCCTGAGTATTTGAAGCTTCATAGGATTTTACAACTACTTTTTAGATATATATGAAGAGGTTTTGAAACATTTCTTTAAAGGACTTTTATTATGAAACTGTTCTAAGGACCATTTTATTAAACCATGTAAAAAGGATTTCTTATAATAAACTATTATGAACCTTCTAGTATTTGACCTTCCTGATATTGACCTCCTGATAATGAACCCCTGCATTTATCTCCTGTCTTGAACCCTGATATGAACCCTGATATGATACCTGACATTTGATACCTGAGACTTGACACCTGACACCCGAGACTTGATACCTGACCTTGACCCACAGTTTGAGACTACGAGCCACCCACTAGGCATGAGGGTTTCATGTCCATGTCATTGATGCACCGGTGGCATGACTCTAGGGCAGGAGAGTGATGTCCTGTCCCGTCCCCGACCTGATTTGATTTGTTATGTAGAGGAAGACCCTGTGGCCTGCGGGGGCGCATGGATGCATCCTAGACATGTCCTGATTTGTTATATTTCCTGTTATATCCTGGTGACTGACGAGTGTGTGCGATACACGTCTTTCACACCCCTGGGAGTTCGCGACTCCAACCCCTGGAGGTATCCCCTCACCCTGTTTCCTGGTATGCTGAGGTCACCCCTCCATACACCCTGATATATGATGTGATGTGATTTGATATGTTTGGGCTCGTAGAGGATTTCTGTTCTCCTGAAACCTTGTAACCTTATGACCTGTTACTTGACCTGATACTTGACCTGACGTTTGACCTGACCTGATTTGACTTGGGTTTGTGGTGGATTTCTGGACTTGTTACCCTATGACTTGATACTGGACTTGACTTGATTTTGACTTGGGATTTTGGTGGGTTCTGGTTTCATTCACTTTCACCATTGTAACCATTCTTAATTCCTGGTATGTCTGCATAACTCTTGTATTCCTTTTCCTGACTCTTGTTACTCCTGGTATTATTTCATTTACTTTATTATCCCGTTATTACAGCTTTGTTTCCGTTATATCTGTTCACTGAGCTCTCGTAGCTCAGCCGCATTTCTTTTCCTGCGGCAGGTACATTTAAGCTAGGAGCTGGGTTTAGCTTGGGATGAGAGCAACTTGTGTGAAGTTTAGACCTTGTCTTTCTAGTGTGACCATTTGGATATTATTTCTGTTATGCCATTGTTTGGGCAGTTTGGATTCTGTTTTGTACTTCGTTTCCTTTGAATTTTAATGTTAAAGCTTCCGCTATTATTAATTCTTGAATGCTTGAATCTGATATGAAACCTTGTATTTGTGACATCTTTGCCCTTGTCGGGTTGGGGTGTTACAATGGTAACCTATAACAACACTGACTCCAACTTTTACACAAACAGTGAAGATGATGAAGAAGAAGAAGCTTTCAATTCCCTCAATGAAGCATTTGGGTTGATTGCTAAAGCATTTGGAAAATTCATAAACAAATCAAACAACCGACTTCGCTCATCTTCAAACACAAGGAATCAGGCAGTTGTTAATGATGGTCGGGTAGAAATTCAGAACAGATCATCAGGAAGGTTTGGTTCAGGGAACAGAGGAGGATATGGGTCACAAAGGTTTCAAGCTGGAGATCAAAGGTTTCAGTCTGGGGGTAATAGGAATTATATGGGGACAGATCAGAATAGGAATCAATTGAATAGAAAAGAATCAAAAGGCATTGCAAATACCTCGATCACATGCTATAACTGTGGAGGGAATGGTCATATGGCTAATGCATGTCCAAAGCCTCGTACTATGGGCAGTGCATATCACAAAGAAGCTCTCTTGATGGCACTTAAGGATGAGAAAGCAAGCTTGATGAATGTGAAAGAAAACAGCTTCATGGCAAATGCAGACTCAGAAGATGATATGGAAGATCTTGAGGCAAACGCAGCTGTAATGCTCATGGCTAATATGCAGGAAATGAATATGTCCGAGACAAGCCCGGTCTACGATACTGATGGTCTTTCTCAGGTACATGATCCACTATATGATATTGCTTCACCTTCCGCATCTTCATTCTCAAATGAAAATTCTGTTCAAAATGATTCACCATTCTCATCTTTTTTAGATAATCAGATTAACACTGGTATATAATTTGATGATGATAGAACAGTTGTCTCATTTGATGATCTAATGGAAGATGATAATCATGATCAGATTAAACAAAATGAGCATTTGACTAATCAAGATTCGGAGCTTCAGGCCTTAATAATGTCCACCCAATCACGAATAGAGAAGTGCAATGAACTTAATCAGACATTAAAAGCCAAAATTGCAGTACTAACTCGGGATAATGAGTGCTATAAACAACAACTTTCTGGATACCAAAAACAAGAAAAACTTGAACAATCTTTTGAAATCGCTTTCCAAAAAGAATATGTCAAAGTTCAAGATTTGCAAAACCAAGTACGTGAATTAACCGATTCTAAGGCTGAGCTTCTCTCTCAAAAAGAAAAGGATCAATTTGAATTCAAAAAACAAATTGATTCCTTAAATTATGAGCTGTTAAAAACTCAATCTGAGCTTTCAACTTCTTAAAATCAACTTTTTGAGGCAAAGCAAGCCTGCAGCAAACGTGTTGATTCATATCTTGAGGATATCGTCACCTTGGAAGCACAAATTAAAGAATTTCAAAAAATTGTGTATAAAAATGATGAATCCATCACTCAAATCCAACAACTAACGGTAAAATCAAATCCGAAAGGACACGGATTTGCAATTGGAAGTGATTACCCACGTAATCTCTCAAAAGCACTCAGTAATCATCCCAAGTTGTACAATGCGCAATTATTGTTTGATGACACTTTTGAGCAAGATGATATATATGGTAATGATGAGGAAATTGATGATCTTGAACGTCCAAACAAGTTTGAGAGTCGATCAAAAAGAAATCTTTCAATCGGAGATCCTTCAAAAGCAAAAGATTTTTCAAAACAGTATTATGATTACAACGCCAGACCTCATATAAGCAAATCATTTGTGCCACCAACAGATAAACCAGAACAAACGTTGTTACAAACCTACATAAATACTTCTTCTTCAGTAAATTCTGTGTCCCAAACAGATGTACAAATCTCAGATTTTTTGACAAAGGATGATGTTAATCCAGAAATGCCTACAGCTTTTAAAACTCTTAAATATTTTGAGACATTTATGGAGGACATCAAATTTTTAGAAAATGAAATTGAGTTTAACTCAAAAATAACCGTCTCCGCTTTTTTCTCTCCTATGGAGAAAGAAAAGCAAGAGGTTCTTCAAAACAAAATTTTACCTCACGTCAATCATCTGAAAAAATGTGCATCTTAATGGGAAGAGGATTTACAGAAAGAAATGGTATCTATGAAGGACATTTTCAAAGCAAAAGACGTCATAATTCATAAACAAAATCTTCAAAACCAATTTTTGAAAAATGAAGTTGATCGACTCTTACAAAATGTTCTTAGTCGTGACGTTGTTTCTGTAATGATGAATGCACTTTATGAATCTGGTAATGAGTATCTTATGAATAATCATGCTGTTGATACAAAGATGTTGCAAATAGAAATTAAGAATCTAGTGAAAGAGAATGAGGATCTTCGACAAATCAACAATGATGTGGAAAACAAAGTTTTTAATCTTCAAAAAAGGCTTGATTGGTGTCAAACTCAAAGTGCTGAATTTGAACTAAAATTTCAAAATCTCATAGGATCTTTATCATTTCAAAAAAGTCATGTTCCTGAAAATAATAAGGAAACAAAGGCTTTCTTAAGACTTAAACTGTTTCAAAATGAAAAGGAACTTGATGAAATTCTTCAAAACAGGAATGACACAGTCCGCCTTAACAGAAAAATAGATTCACAAAATCAAGAATTCCAACTGTTAGCTTTAAAGTTTTGTCATATGTGGGAATTGCAATAGCATTCAAAGTACAAGGACTAGTTTAGTCATATTGCTAAGTTAGAACTTGTAGCTTGTAATAAATACCCTCCTATGTCAATACTAGGAGGGTTGAGGATTCATTTGTATCAAAGGGGTGTGTGTGTTTTTCTCTAGCTTCTCTCTAGAAAAACATACACACCCCGCCAGTCAATAAACCGAAAATTCAAAGTTTAATCTTAAGTTCGTGTTTATCATGTTTCCTCCACCTCCAAACGTGTTTCTTGGTCGTAATAATTGGTATCTTATACAAAGTATAGTCCACTAAGAAGTTCAAGTCAAAGCCCACAAGCCAAGTGTTGGCTGTGGCATTCGTATAAACACACACACTCTTTGTTTTAGAAAGTGTGCCTCATTATTTACAAAAGAAAAATAGTGTGTGTGTGTGAAAGAAAAAGAAACCCTCTCTAGTCTTTATATTATTTTCACTTTGAATATAATCATTAGACTAGCAAATATCCACATATCTCTTGTTCTTGATTTATATGCTTATGAGTGTCATCAAGTTTGTGTTACTTTGTATGATTTAGAAGTGGGTCGACATCTCTACAAGTGGTATCAGAGCTAACCGGGTGGCTGCTCGTGGTGTTTTTAAGGTGATAAAGGTGATTTTTGTTGTGTTTTATCTCGGTTTTTCTTCATTTTCTTCATCAGCCGAGTTTAGTGCTATATTTATGTTCATTGTGTGTTTAATGAACCCAACTGATGCGTTTTTATCATCAAAAACGTGAGCTTTTGTGGTCTTTCTGGATTCATACGCATGAACAAAGGCAGAAAGTTGTGTGTTCTAAGCTTCTTTGATCGAAAATCACATTATCTTTGTATAAGATTTGTGTTTTGGAATATATTGAATATCTTATTCATTGGTTTATGAATTATTGGTCAAGTTGCTCTAGTTGGTGAAAGATTGTCAGTAGAAAATCTTAAGTGATAAGGTTGCAAGTGGAAGAAAGTCAACAAAAGTGGGCAAAAGCTGCGTTTTATCGCAATTGAAGAAAAGCAGCGAGGTTATCGCAATTCGTAGTGATTATCGCATTTCTTGTATGAGAATTGCGATAGGTGTCGCATTTGAGCTTTATCGCGTTTGAGCTTTATCGCATTTGGGCTGTTATCGCACTTGAGATTTATCGCGAATGGGATTTATCGCAGTTGAGATTATCGCATTTGGGGTTATCGCAGTTGAGGTTTATCGCATTTGAGGTTTATCGTAGTTGACCATCTTCACTGTTATCGCGATTGGACAATCTTATCGCATTTGCACAGGAGACTTTACGGTCCATTTTTACGCGAGATTCAAATTCTGGTACAAGAGTGAAAATTTTGGCCCAAAATTCAAATTTTTTGGCCAAAATTCGAATTTTTCGGGGAATTTTCGGCGTAAAAATTTCTTAAACTCAAATTTTTCCGGGATCATTAGAATTACATTTTATGGCATTTTTCACAACAACATCACAAATGATATTATCGGACTGCACCTTCAACATCACCACGTATAGCTAAAAAGATCCTGATCAAGATTCACAATCAGATGACAATGGTCAAATTATCAGCTGTGGCTACAAGGATGATGATTCATTATTACTTATTTGAAGTTGAAGTGGAATATCTCGGGTACGTGTACTTAGTATCTTGAAGATATCGGGGTTGGATGGATGCATGATTCTTCGAGATCCTTGTTTGTGCACTCATGGGAGCAGTGACTAAGTCTTGGGTTATCTAGTTTTCATAGGTCAAGGGGTGGACGGACGAAGACCTAGTTAACTATCACTTAAAGGAGATACGTTGTAGTACTCAGTGTCACACAAAGATGTGGATAATTCAAGAGAGGTTCATATACAGTTAAGGAAGGATGGATGGGTATATGAAACGACCTATATGCTTTAAGGAGTTACGTTGTAGTGCTCAGTATAGGTTCTTAGTCACACTATCGTGCAAGTTTAAGTCACAAGTTTGGGTTATTCTACTTCAGTCTCAAGTTCGTAATAGTGGGTTTTCTCCATCAGTAGTCACTACATAAAGCCGTTGTTGTTGATTCAGGAGGTTAGATTGGGTTTATCTACATCTTCTCACGGATTACATGAAGTGCTTCCAGTTCATACTTCACGTGCACAAAATATGCTGATTCCGATTAATCGTAACCAGCAGGGGAGAGAAATGTGCGGGCTGATCTCTCATGGAAAAAATAACTGGGATGCATTTGGTGAGATGAAGATGTTGATAATGTATTCCCCCGAACGGACTTCAGATACAGGGCAATCATAAGAGAGGTTGTCAGTTTGGGGGAGAGCACTAATTAGGGGAGAGCACTCAGGGCACTCTATATTAAACCCTAATTAGATTTGCTCACATGGTTCGTCTGCAAGTAAAGAAATAAAAGCTGAGAAGATTCTGCAAGCTGAACGAAGTAATGAAGTTTGAAGATTATTCTCTGTACTTACTGTTTATATTTTACTTGTAGGGAACATTGTAAGCAATTCCCATATGACTTCACTTTGGGGAGAGATTGTTAGCTTTAAAGTTTTGTCATATGTGGGAATTGCAATAGCATTCAAAGTACAAGGACTAGTTTAGTCATATTGCTAAGTTAGAACTTGTAGCTTGTAATAAATACCCTCCTATGTCAATACTAGGAGGGTTGAGGATTCATTTGTATCAAAGGGGTGTGTGTGTTTTTCTCTAGCTTCTCTCTAGAAAAACATACACACCCCGCCAGTCAATAAACCGAAAATTCAAAGTTTAATCTTAAGTTCGTGTTTATCATGTTTCCTCCACCTCCAAACGTGTTTCTTGGTCGTAAATTAGATTCACAAAATCAAGAATACCAACACATCATTGTTGATCTGAAGAAGAAAATCAAAGTTTTAGAAACAGGCAAAACCAAAGTTCATAAGATTGTACCAACGATGCAAAAAGTAGACAGCGCACCTAAGAATGCATCATCAAAAACAACCACTAATGCTCTTACTTCATCTTCCACAGGATTAGTTGACACATCTAAGGGTAGAAGATGAAAGACCACAAAGAGACCAAAGAAGACTAGTATCTGGCTACCTAAGAGTGGAACATCTAAGAATGAAGAAGTAGAAGTTAATGCATCTAGTGAGAATAAAACGCATGTTATGTCTAAAATAGAATCTAGCTTGGTTAAGTGTAATTCTACAAAAGATGTAATGAATGCTGAATCTTTAACAGTTATGAATGATGTTAATGCTTCTTGTGTGTTTTGTCATACTCGTATCTTATCTGGTAATCATCAAAACTGTGTTGCTAAAACTTTGCTGAAGAGAAAAGCGAAACGAACTAGTGGCCTCCTTAAGTCACACACAGTTGCCAAATCAATTTTAGGGAATCCACCACTAGCAGTTTCAAAGCAGACCATAGTTGCACCTATAGCAAATCCCAAAAAGAACAAATCACCTAGCACATTCCTTAGGAAGAAAGCAGAAACAAGTAGGAAATGGCAACGTTGGCTAGAAAACACAGCAAATTTTAAATGGGTACCTAAGATACTTAAATCATGTGTTTCTAACCCAACGGGTCCAACCGTTACTCCATCTGTTTCTACTAATTGTGATGCAGGTGGTTCAAATCGTTCTATGGATTGTTGATAGCGGCTGTTCCCAACACATGACCGGCAATCTCAAGCTTCTCAAAAACTTTTTTGCAAAGTTTATAGGAACGGTCAGGTTCGGGACTGACCACTTCGCCGCAATCATGGGTTATGGCGACTATGTAAATGGGAACATCGAAATAAGTCGTGTGTACTATGTTGAAGGTCTGGGTCACAATTTATTCTCGGTTGGTCAATTCTGCGATGGAGACTTAGAAGTAGCATTTAGGGAGAAAACTTGCTTTATTCGTGATCTACAGGGAAATGATCTGATGATAGGAAAATGGGGAACTAGTCTTTACACCATCTCCTTTGAAGGAATGACAGCTTCGACTCCTATATGTTTACTCTCCAAGGCTCATCCACGAAAGCATGGTTATGGCATAAACGATTGTCTCATCTCAATTTCAAAACCATGACCGACCTGGCAAGGAATAAATTGGTAGATGGTTTACCAAAATGCAGATATGCCAAGGATCATCTGTGTTCTGCATGCGAACAAGGAAAAAGTCATCGAGCTCATTTTCCACCAAAAACAGAACATAGCACAGACCACGTCCTACAACTGCTTCATATGGATTTTTGTGGTCCAATGCGGATTCAGTCTATAAATGGGAAAAGATATATTCTGGTAATAGTGGATGACTACTCAATATGGACATGGGTTTACGTTCTCCGCACAAAAGATCAAGTTCCGTCTATAGTTACCACGTTTCTCACAAAGATTCAAGTGCAAGTCCGCAACACCATCAGAATCATTCGTACCGACAACGGCACTGAATTCAAAAACCAAATCCTTCGGGAATTTACAGAGAAACATGGGATTGTTCACCAATATTCTATAGCTCGCACTCCTGAACAGAATGGCGTAGTTGAACGACGAAACCGTACACTCGTGGAAGCAGCTAGAACTATGTTGATCAATGCCTAATTGCCAGATTATCTTTGGGCTGAAGCTGTTAACACTGCTTGCTACACTCAGAACCGCGGCATGATCACCAAAAGACATAACAAAACTCCATATGAGCTAATACAAGGCAGAAAACCCAATATCAACTATTTTCATGTCTTTGGAGCATTATGTTACCCAAAGAATGATAAAGATGATCTTGGTAAATGATGATCTTGGTAAATTGAAGGCAAAAGCAGATATAGGGATATTTGTTGGTTATTGTGAGAACTCCAAGGGATACAGAATTTGGAATCGTCGGACCGGAGACATTCAAGAGACGATACACGTTAATTTCGATGAACTCACAGAGATGGCTTCTGAGCAAGACCGCTTGGAACCCGCAAACAACCGTTTGAACTTCCCAGAATCTTCAGCTGAACCATTACCTTTCAAAAGGAAAGATTTGGAAGATTGATGAAGCGAAAAGTGTACCGCTTTTAAGGGGTCATTTAAGCCTTAAATCGTATTTATTTGATCAAATATTGCCCTAAATCGTTCCTTTTGTCATTTTAGGTACTTTTGAGGAGAAATCTGGAAAAGGAGGCATTTTGGACGTTTTTGGAGCATTAAAGTGAAGAAAACGGCAAAGTCTCAAGAATCGGCTGAAAGTCACCTTTGACGGCGTCAAGATTTACTCTAGACGGCGTCATGCCTTGGCAAGAAAAGTTGGACGTGAAATTTACTCATGACGGGCCAGTGAAAATAGCATGTGAATTCTGACGGCGTCACGCTTTAACTTGATCGAGGGCGTCACGGCTTAAATCATAAGGGGACGGCGTCACGTTCATGGTTCGACGGCGTCAAGCCTTGATAAGCCAGAATGGATTTTTGAAGAGCTAAAGAGGGACGGCGTCAAGATGGTCATCCGGGAACCCTAAAAGCGGCGAGGTGACGGCGTCACACTCCATAAGGTGACGCCGTCAGATCCAATAATCTATATATAGTTTTCTAATTTTTTGTCATTAAGGAGAGCTTAGTGTGTGGAATTTTGGGAGAAAACCCTAAGACGATTTTAGCTACTTTTTCAGGGCTTTTTGCCTTGAGATCTTCCATGTTTCATTGAAAGATAAGTTATCAATTAATCATTCAATATGTCTATGTGTTGTTTGATTCTATCTTATTCTTGTCTTTTGTTTAACATGTTAGGCTAAATTTATCTTGTGTTTGCTTAGATCTAATGAAACCTAGCTATTGATTATTGGTTGTTAGTGTGTTATTAGTTGTATTGGATGATTGTTTATCTATGTTAGGCTTAAGAAAACTGGCTAACTTCCTATTCGGTAACTTGCTTGAACGTCTTAAGAAACATGAACCAAATGCGTACTAAAGGTTTTTATGGTTGTATTTAATGCACAAGCGAATTCTAGTGATCCCATGTTAGGAGCTTCCTAGCCGGCTCGACATAGGAGTGAAGTAGGAGCTTGTAGAGTTGGGGAAGTAAGTACGCCACCCCACGAATGGTATTAAGGAATACACCCGTCATCCACGCGACTAATACACACTAATTAACCGGTAAAAGATAGTTAGGGAGTAAGGAAATCTAAGTAAACACATTTCTCTACACATAAGTTTCTCACCACATTTTATTTTCAGTTATTTAATTTTATTGCATTTGTAGTTATTTGGGTTAGTTGACTAGCAACTAATTCCGCCCACTCCTTCAAACCCGAGATTTTACTTGCTTTCATAAAAATATAAAAACATAAAAAGAATCTTCCTCAACCCTTAGACCTAATTAGAGTAGCCTTTCATACCTAACGAACACTATTCCCTGTGGAGAACGATCAATCCCCCGTACTTACCACTACACTATACTACATCGGTCAGGTACACTGCCTGGTGGGGTTGTAAGCCTCTTGAGATCCCTCGAGAGGTAAAACCTGTTGTAAGGTTACAAAACCACGCATTAAGTTTTTGGCGCCGCTGCCGGAGAATAGTTATTGTTTAGGTTGAATTTTTATTTCTATTAGGTCTACTCACTAGATTCCTTTCTAGTGAGATTTTTATTTTATTTTTTTCTAGGTTTTCTTTAGTCTGTCTATTTTCTTCGTGTCTTTGTTCGTAACCATTACCGTCCGACATCATGGAAGATGGTAATATCCTCAACCACCACAACCCACCACCACAACAACCACAACCACCTCCTAGAGCCCGTACTTTAGGAGAGTATTCCCGTCCTAGCCACCATGGCTATCGAAACACCATTGAGCTCACTCAAGGAGCCAATATCACACCCTTGCGATCCGACAACATCCGGTTGGTGCAAAGCGGATGCGCATTCCATGGACTTCGTTCTGAAGATCCTAATCAACATCTCAAGGACTTTCTTAAAATCGTTGATTCTATAGACCTTGATGTTGCCACTCGAGAGACGACCCGATTGCGTCTCTTCCAATTCTCTCTGCGGGACCAAGCTAGTCAGTGGCTAGAACGTCAACCCGCAGGATCCATTACCTCTTGGGATGATCTCACCACTCGTTTCCTTGCTCAGTTTTTCCCACCGGGAAGAACTACTAAGCTAAGGAATGATATCTTGATGTTCCAACAACGTCAAGGCGAAACTCTCTACGAGGCATGGACTCGATTCAAGGACTTACTCCAAAAGGTCCCTCACCATGGCATAGAACTTTGGCTCCAAGTCCAAATCTTCTATGACCATATCAATCTCTCCACGAGGCAAACCATTGACCAATCGGCCGGTGGAAAGCTACGTGATCTAAGTGCGGAACAATCATGGGCTCTCCTAGAGGATCTTGCTCTTTATGACAACGAAAGTTGGAGTGATCCCCGTGATTTGAATAAAACGGTCAAGGCAATATCTTTGCCTTCTAACAATTCAAGCACTTCTGACCGTAGGATCATAGAACTTGAAGACCAAGTCAAGTTTCTCATGAAATCCTACGAGGCTCCTAAACCTTCAAGCCAAGTGAACAAAATCACTTCTTCATGTGAATTATGTAGTGGTCCCCACGACACTCGTGATTGCATGGAACTCCCCGAACAAGCTTTTGTGGACTACGCATCATCGCGTACCGACGGAGCGGGAGACAAGTGGTACACTTTCAAACCCGAGCCAAACCCCTACGGTGATTCATACAACCCCTCATGGAAAAATCACCCGAACCTTAGGTGGAAACAAAACCAAAACGCACAACAAACCAATTCTTCCAACCCACCTAATCGTTTCCAATCAAGCGGTTCCAACTTGAACCGTACTTTCAACAACAATCCTTCCGGCAATGGTAGTACCAATAACTTTGAAGGATTGATGTCTCAATTTATGGCATCTCAAGATGCTCGTTTAGCCAAGTTTGAAGCCGATTTCAAACAAAAACAAAGCGAGATGACCGATAAGATTGACACCTTGTTGAAAGCCCTCAATGACCGAGAAATGGGAGAACTCCCTAGCAACACGGTCAAGAACCCGAAACTAAACGTCAACGCTATTTCATCGGTTTCGTCCCCTAGTTCTTGTCCACAATATTATTCGGTCAATTCCATGAGCACGTGTTTCAAACAGACCCCAGTCGTTCCAAATGACCAAGAAGTTATGACATCCAAATTTGTCAACAACATAGTTGAAACACCTCCCACTCAAAACCTTGACAAAGAATTCAAGGAGCTCCACCTTGAAAGTCCGGTTGTTGATGAGTTGGATGAGAAGAAGCTCAAGTTAGGCGAAAAAGGGACCGCCTTTGTTCAAAACAAGCTACCTAAGAAATTAGATGATCCGGGCTTATTTGTTCTACCTTGCAAGATCGGTAATTCGGAGGCTTATGACACATTAGCCGATCTTGGATCAAGCCTTAACCTACTTCCGTTACCTCTCTACACCTCTCTAAAACTTGGAAAACTTGAAGAAACCGAGGTAATAATAGGCTTAGCGGATGGAAGTGTTGCTTACCCGGTTGGAGTAGTTAAGGACGTGTTAGTGCACATTGGAAAACTAACCATTTTAGCCGATTTCCACGTCCTTGATATGGTTAGCGACCCTACATGCCCCTTGTTGATAGGTAGAGGATTTTTGGCGACCGCTAGTGCTATGATTGATTGTAAGGAATCCAAGATAGCGGTAGGAGAAGGAGATACTTGGTCAGTCTATGATGTTAAGAAACATGCCTATGATACTAGTGAGGAACCAACACCACATTGGCTAGAATCAAATAGGAGACCATCTAGATATGGACCTTGGATTGATAGAGACTTCATAGGACCCCAACGCCCATTTTACCTAGAAGAGGACTTTGTTAACCGAACGCATTCGGTAGAGCAACTCTTGGCTAGGGACACCGAATTGGATCCATTTGAAGATTCTCTAGTTTTTAGAAAGATGATTGATTTCCTAGGAGTTTTGCCAATTAACCTAGGAATGAATAAGTGGATTTGTGAGGAAGATGATCATAAGTGGAATTGGGATAAACCACCCAAAGATGGAGATGGGTCATGGCATATCAAGATGACATTGTATGACCCGGATGGAGAGAAGTTTGAAAAGATATATCGTACTAAGCGGACCAATAGGAAACTTCAATCCAAGCTTAACCCTAAAGACGTCCTCGATGAAGAGCTTACTTACATAGGGTAGCATGACTTTGAGTCTAGCTACAAGACTCGTTAATAAAGAAAAGCGCTTCTTGGGAGGCAACCCAAGCTTTATTTGCTTTATTTGCTTTGTGTGTTTATTTATTTGTTTGTTTGATTTTATTTGCTTCCGTATGTATGTTTAATTTTTATTATTATTGATTCATGTTCAAAAGTAATTTGTGAAAATGCTTTATTTTGTTTTTAACTTCGTCTTAACTACATATAAAGGTATTTTGCAAAAGATAAGTGTAAGGGAAATCTAAATCGGTTTATTAGAACACAAATTAACATGAATCGTAATAATAATAAATTAGCATACATATTAGTATTTGTTTGAGTCAAATGCTTGTATCGAGTCATAATGATGTTTTGCAGGATTTCCAGGAAGTAAGGTAAAGGTTTTTTCAGAAATTTTCCGGAAACTAAAAATGAAAATTTTTGTCAGGTCATTTCTGACGGCGTCAGGGGTTATAACCTGACGGCGTCAGATTTAATTTCCAGAAATTTTTGAAAGTTTTGTTTTTAGAAAAGTTTTTATTAAAATCTCCAACTTATAATCTCCAGGAATCTGCAAAATTATCATTCCACAAGCATTATATCCTTATATATAGATTTTTCCCGCCGATGTTATGCAGGTTTTCGTGTTTGTTTTTTCAGGTTTAACAGGTTATTTTGGACAAGGAGATGTTTATGGGATCAAGCTTATGGCGATGCATTAGTCATGGAGCTTCAACATTCTCTTTGGAGGAAGATTTAACCGTGTAATTTCATTATCCACCGAGCGAATCAGGGGAGTATTTGATTTCATTCTTTTACTTTTATGCTTTTACATCTTATTATTTGAACATTGGGGACAATGTTCATCTTAAGTGTAAGGGGAGGGTAAAAGTACGATTTTAGAGAATGCCATTGCGCTTGATTTTTGTTTGTCTAATAGTAGATGTGTAATAAAACTGAGAGAAATACTTGTTAAGGTAATTTTAGTGCCAAATTTAAAATTTTTTACAACATTTAGGAGTGAAACTTTGATCTTAATGAGCGTCTCATGGATAGGAGTTATATGACTAGCACAAAAACCGTACCACTAAAAAATTTTCCACCCCCAAATATGTGAGGTTCGCCCCTAGAATTGGTAGGAAAAGCATTTATGCTATGATGTGTGTACCGGTAGCACCTAGATTCTAGAACTTGCGTTAGGACCATTCCAAGGCCACAAGTGAGACTACATTCGTGTAGTTAGATTTACTACATGATAAGAGGCATTAGGATTAACCCATTGTTTTACACATGTGTTTTTGTTATAATTACATTGGCTACATTGGTCAAGTAATTCTCCCACACCCTTTGCGTTGTACTCATTTTTAGTACACGATACCCCTAGTACACCCCTCAGAGCCTATCTTTTCGTTTCGACCTTTAAGCATTTTACTTAAAGGAAGAATTTGTTACACCCCACTAAAATGTACACCCAAATCGCCTTAGCCTACCTTGTATGCACTCATTTTTAGTGCATTATTGTTACAACATTTGTTTAAAACCCAAGTTAATTATCTAATTGATTACATGGTTGCTAAGTCGAGTCATATCCTTGTACATATTGTTTTGGGACGATTGGGACTCTTGGGTAAAGTACTAGTATAATGGAGTAATGGGGAAGAACATCATTTATTACCCCCATATGTGCTAAATGTTTTAAAAGTACTCCAAGTTTTTCAATTATCTTAATTCGAGTCATTAGATTAGTATTTGTAAAGTTATGTAAAAGTTTAAGTGTAAGGGGGATGCAATGCCCCTATGATGTATTATTTTGGATGGTAGGGCAAGAGTGTATGCAAAAAAAAAAAAAAAAAAAAAAAAAAGAAAAAAAATCGAAAAATCAAGAAAAATACAAAAAAATGAGAAAAAGAAAAATAGAAAAAACATACGGACTACCATCCCGTTTTATTTTATGTTTGTTTTATGTTTTTGTTATTTTGTTATTTCGTTTCTAGCTTAAGATCGAGTCTAGTCTTGGCTTAGCAACATTGTATAGTACATGTAATTGATCAAGATCTTTAACTAGCCACCAGTAAAATATCCCTTATCCAACAAAACCGTGTTTTCCTTTTCCCTACACCTAACGTTATAACCCATTTAAAAGCCCTCTTTGATAGTTTATCTTAGGTGCTTACGCCTAGTGGAGGAGGTTTTCGATCCTTTCCCAAGCCTATGGTAATCTATTTGCTATGACAGGTAGTGAGAGATATTATCCGTTTTCATTTATGAGATTTATTTTGATGACACTTGAGAGATGTGAGTATCTAAACACTACTTGTGAGGTGCTAGTTTGTAATCTCCGTGCTTATTATGATTAAAGTGGAACGATTATTTGTTGTAATTACTTTTATGTTTGCATTAAATGACCCCTAACTTGTATTTTGATTAGAATAAAAGCGCATTTGCTTGAGGACAAGCAAATCTCAAGTGTAAGGGTATTTGATGAAGCGAAAAGTGTACCGCTTTTAAGGGGTCATTTAAGCCTTAAATCGTATTTATTTGATCAAATATTGCCCTAAATCGTTCCTTTTGTCATTTTAGGTACTTTTGAGGAGAAATCTGGAAAAGGAGGCATTTTGGACGTTTTTGGAGCATTAAAGTGAAGAAAACGGCAAAGTCTCAAGAATCGGCTGAAAGTCACCTTTGACGGCGTCAAGATTTACTCTAGACGGCGTCATGCCTTGGCAAGAAAAGTTGGACGTGAAATTTACTCATGACGGGCCAGTGAAAATAGCATGTGAATTCTGACGGCGTCACGCTTTAACTTGATCGAGGGCGTCACGGCTTAAATCATAAGGGGACGGCGTCACGTTCATGGTTCGACGGCGTCAAGCCTTGATAAGCCAGAATGGATTTTTGAAGAGCTAAAGAGGGACGGCGTCAAGATGGTCATCCGGGAACCCTAAAAGCGGCGAGGTGACGGCGTCACACTCCATAAGGTGACGCCGTCAGATCCAATAATCTATATATAGTTTTCTAATTTTTTGTCATTAAGGAGAGCTTAGTGTGTGGAATTTTGGGAGAAAACCCTAAGACGATTTTAGCTACTTTTTCAGGGCTTTTTGCCTTGAGATCTTCCATGTTTCATTGAAAGATAAGTTATCAATTAATCATTCAATATGTCTATGTGTTGTTTGATTCTATCTTATTCTTGTCTTTTGTTTAACATGTTAGGCTAAATTTATCTTGTGTTTGCTTAGATCTAATGAAACCTAGCTATTGATTATTGGTTGTTAGTGTGTTATTAGTTGTATTGGATGATTGTTTATCTATGTTAGGCTTAAGAAAACTGGCTAACTTCCTATTCGGTAACTTGCTTGAACGTCTTAAGAAACATGAACCAAATGCGTACTAAAGGTTTTTATGGTTGTATTTAATGCACAAGCGAATTCTAGTGATCCCATGTTAGGAGCTTCCTAGCCGGCTCGACATAGGAGTGAAGTAGGAGCTTGTAGAGTTGGGGAAGTAAGTACGCCACCCCACGAATGGTATTAAGGAATACACCCGTCATCCACGCGACTAATACACACTAATTAACCGGTAAAAGATAGTTAGGGAGTAAGGAAATCTAAGTAAACACATTTCTCTACACATAAGTTTCTCACCACATTTTATTTTCAGTTATTTAATTTTATTGCATTTGTAGTTATTTGGGTTAGTTGACTAGCAACTAATTCCGCCCACTCCTTCAAACCCGAGATTTTACTTGCTTTCATAAAAATATAAAAACATAAAAAGAATCTTCCTCAACCCTTAGACCTAATTAGAGTAGCCTTTCATACCTAACGAACACTATTCCCTGTGGAGAACGATCAATCCCCCTTACTTACCACTACACTATACTACATCGGTCAGGTACACTGCCTGGTGGGGTTGTAAGCCTCTTGAGATCCCTCGAGAGGTAAAACCTGTTGTAAGGTTACAAAACCACGCATCAAAGATCTGTTTGCTCCAATGTTTGATGACAGTTTGGTTAACAGTGCGTCAAAGGCTTCCACAAGTTCCGCTGCTCAACAACTCCCAAATCAAGCACCTGATCCATCAGCCTCTACCTCTACAGTAGTTGCTGACGATGCACCACAACCTGAACCATCATCATCCATAGATAAAACACCTCAACCAGCAGTTGAAGATTCTTCTCCTATTTCTAACCAAGTTCCAACACCATCAGACTTTGACGAAAATGCATTTTTCAATCCATTTGCTCCACCCCCAACCATTCCCGAACCAGGAGAATCTTCCTCGAGCAACATGGAACCGTCAAATCTGAATAACAACATTCAACACTACCCATCTACTCATAAATGGACAAGGGATCATCCGTTAGTTAATGTGATTGGCAATCCAGATAAACCAGTTATGACACGACAAAAACTCCACACAGATGGTGAAACTTGCATTTACGCTCTCACCGTTTGTCAAGCTGAACCAAAAATATTAGAGAGGCCATGACTTATGACAATTGGATTGAATCAATGCAAGAGGAGTTGGATCAGTTCAAAAGATTGGAAGTATGGGAACTCGTTGAAAAACCTGATGGAGTTTATGTTGTGGGCTTAAAATGGATTTGGAAAAATAAGCTGGATGCAGAAGGCACGGTTATTCGTAACAAGTCACGGTTGGTTGCTAAAGGGTTTAGCCAAGAAGAAGGAATTGATTTCGAGGAATCCTTTGCTCCAGTGGCTAGGCTTGAGGCAGTGAGAATGTTCCTGGCGTACGCGGCTCATAAGAACATCACAGTTTACCAAATGGACGTGAAGACAGCATTCCTGAACGGAAAACTTCGTGAAGAGGTGTATGTTTCACAACCAGAGGGCTTCGTCGATCCAGAACATCCACAACATGTATACAGGCTTAAGAAAGCCCTCTACGGCCTTAAACAAGCCCCGAGGGCCTGGTACGACAAACTTTCAGCATTCCTTATTGCTAATCATTTCACTAAAGGCTCTGTAGACCCGAATTTGTTTATACAAAAACACGGGGAGGACATTCTCATTGTACAAATTTATGTGGATGACATCATTTTTGGGTCTACCCACAAAAAGTACTCAAATGCTTTTGCAAAACTTATGAAACAAAACTTTGAGATGTCCATGATCGGTGAACTAAACTTTTTTCTAGGATTACAAGTTCATCAATCACCCCGTGGTATATTCTTGAGTCAGTCTAAATATGCACAAGAGATATTAAAAAAGCATGGCATGACATCTAGTGACACCTATAACACCCCTATGTCCTCCTCATCCCCGAAGCTAGATGCTGACATTCATGGGAAACCCACTGATCCTACAAATTATCGTAGCATAATTGGGTCTCTCATGCATCTCACCGCTAGCAGACCGGATGTTGTATTTGTCACATACCTATGTTCACGCTATCAGTCTAACCCAACAGAAAGACATTTATCTGCTGTTAAAAGAATCCTTAGATACATCAAGGGAACCATTCATTTGGGGATCTGGTATCCAAAGGATTTTGGTTTTGCACTAACTGCTTTTTTAGATGCGGATCATGCGGGATGTATTGATACAAGAAAGAGCACATCCGGTGGTGTTCAATTCCTAGGTGATAAGCTAGTGTCCTGGCAGTCAAAGAAGCAAGATTGTACGTCTCTATCATCCACGGAATCAGAATATGTAGCCATGTCTGCCTGTTGTGTTCAAATCATTTGGATGTGATCACAACTGATGGATTATGGTTACATATTCAACAAAATCCCGATGTACTGTGACTCCAAAAGTGCTATCGCTATCTCGTGCAACACAGTGCAACATTCCAAGTCCAAACACATCGCCCTCAGATATCACTTCACCAAGGAGCATGTGGAGCAGGGTACCGTTGAGTTGTATTTTGTGGGAACGGAACACCAATTGGCGGATCTTTTCACGAAGGCTTTACCTCATGATCGTTTTGTGAAACTGGTTCACCAAATTGGAATGAGATGCTTGACTCCTCTAGAATTAGCGAACTTTCTCAAGAACAACTAATCGAGTCATGCTCTCTCACTATCTTGTATATATATATTTAAAAAAATAATAATAATAATAATTAAAAAAAAAAAACTACTATTAAGGTGTGCAAAAGTAATTTTTTTTCAAAATATGATTTCAATCTTTCAAATTCTTTCAGATATTTCAAACATTGATCATATTTTGAGGGGGAGATATCTTTGCACACCGTTCACCTTTCTTTGTCATCTTATCATTTTTTCATGAAAATTATCTATCTCATTAAGACTATCAAGGGTTTAAAAGAATAATAAGTTGGACATAAAGGACTTAAAAATGTTAACTTATAACATTTAGGTTAGTTTTGGACTTCAAAATAAATAGGTTAACAAGTTTAAGGACCAAAGGTGCCATATGTTGAAAGTGTTTTTGGAATATAAAAGGGAAACTCTAACTTAGTCAAAACACACACAGTACACTCTAATTTTTGTCTTCCTCTCTTTCCAACCTCCACAGCTCGCCTATTTCATCGAACGAACCAAGAATCACTAGTTCTTTAATCTTGATCTATTGTAAGCATTCATTAGGACTCAATATTGATTGTTTAAGTGTTTTTGAGTGTTATTTGCTTATTATAACTGTTAGCATATCGATAAGAGTCAATCGAATTGGGCGTTTCTTGAATTATTGATTTGAGAACTTATTGAGTAAAATTAAGTATGCTTAACTGGTTATTATGCGTTGTGAATAAGCGTTTATCAATGGTAATAAACATTATGTGAGCATGTTCTTGAATTAGGGTTCGGTTTAATAAGTCGAACGAGTGATTATTGGACTACTTTGACTATGTGGATTATAACTTAATGTGTATATGTTTTCTGAGGAGATTGAAGGACTCAAGAAGATCATGTTATCTCCGAGTTAGGAGATAACATCCAATTACGTCGAACGATTCGTTTGTAGTCGAACGACTCAAACTAGTCGAACGACTAAATCTAGTCGAACGAGTAAATTAGTCGAACGACTAATTTAATCGAACGACTGATTTAATCAAACGACAAGTTTAGTCGAACGACTAAGGTTAGTCGAACGACTTATCTAATCGAACGACCAATTTAGTCGAACGAATAGTTTAATCGAACGACCTAACTAGTTGAACGAGCAAACTAGTCGAACGACCAAACTAGTCGAACGACCAAATTAGTCGAACGATCTAATATGTCAAACGACCAATCTAGTCGAACGACCAAATTAGTCGAACGACAAAATTAGTCGAACGACCTAATCAGTCGAACGACCAATCTAGTCGAACGACCAATTTAGTCGAACGACAAAATTAGTCGAACGACTACACTAATCGAACGACAGAATTTCTTGATCGAGTATCCTTAATCAAACTACTTAGTCGAACCAGGTCATAACAATCGAACCAAACTTCACAGTTGAACCACTGATTGAATGTGCAGACTTAGAGTTTAATTGTGCAATTGCAGCTATTCCTGTGTTTAGCCATAAGCTGTGAATCTGTATGTGGCTGCTTATCTTGTGATTGTGATTTGCTTGTTGTCTAATAAAGGTGTTATGTAACTGTATGAGTATAACCTTGTGTTGTATGTGACTTATGTGTTGTCATTACTGGTTCAGTAACCGAGATGCTATGATCTGTCATGTATATTGTTGGATATATGTTTTATGCTATATGTTCTATCTGGTATTGAATGTACTATAGGATAGAGTCATTGTATCATGTTCATTTATCTAACACATATATATGGTGTTCTTGGTATTGCTATTGGTGTTTGCATTGAACAGAAAAACAATGTCTCGCACCATGTCACAAGCATCTATCAACAGACAACCAGAAGGAAAGAAAAGACAGATTGGCTACTGCAATTCAAGAATTGAGTTTCAGAAGCTTAAGTGCCATGAAACGTGTCTCATCATCAGGGATATTCTGGAAAGACACTTCATTAGTCCAACTTTGTCAAAAACCGCCAGTGTTCCTGAAGTCTACTTGTATCAGTTTTGGGAATCACTAATCATAAGCAAAGACGAAGAGACTATGACAGTTACACTCGACAACACAACAATCACTTTCAAGGTTGAATCACTTAGAGCTGAACTAAACCTTCCAAAAGCAGTCTCAGGAGATTTCTCAGAATACCAGGAGGATCCCACTCTTGAAGAAATGATCAAAACACTAAAGCTTATTGGTTATGATGAACAAGATGTTGAGATAACTTCAAGCTACAAAGTGGAGAGAAAATATTTCCCTCAACCTTGGCTAACTTTGTACTCAATTCTCATCAATTGCATCACTGGAAAAGCAACTGGGTTAGAACATCCGAGAATGGAACACCTGCAATTCTTTTGTGGGGTAATCAATCTGAAACATCTGGACTTTGCAAATCTTATCTGGAAGGATATGGTCTTTCTTGGCACCAAGTTTTGTCAGAGTACAGATCTACCACCCATTCCATTTCCGAGATTCACGAAACTTCTCATCTCACGCTTTATGCAAAGACACCCTGAACTCAAACGTCCTCCGACTGAAAAGATGCATACTGAGAAACGAGACCGTATTCTTACCAAAGTTCTAAGCTATTCTTCAATCCAAGGGGCAAGAATTCCACCATACCTGTTGAGTGAAGAACTTAAGAACACAGAAGCGTACAAGAAGTATGATGAAGCAGTTAAGGCTAAAATGGTGGGTGGCAAACCAAAAGATACACAATCACCTAAAGGAAAAGACATCCCAGTCAGAGCCAAGACTGCTCGATCAAAGAAATCAAAAATTCCTGAGAAAAAGAAAGTGGTTTCTAAACCAACTTCAGAGATGCAGTTAAGGGATGAATCTGATGATGAAGAACAAGAAGAAGAAGAAATGTTGAATCTAAAGAAAGGAAAAGGTGCTGAGAAATTCAAGTCTGCTTTAGCCACTTCAGATAAGACTCTAAAACTGGGAAGGGGCAAATCTATCAAGTTCACAACAACACGATTTTCTCCAATCCGAGAACCCCTCACTAAAGAAGAAGAGAAAAGAGCATTAAAGAAGGCCAGAAAAGCAAGTTTAAATAAACAGGCTGAGGAAGAAGAAAGACAAGGAAAACTAAGAAAAGGAGAATCTGCATCACATATTATTGATCAACCAGAAGAATCAGAGGGCTTTAAATCGACAACTCTTAGAAGTTCTGAGGAAGGAAGTGATGGTTCTGATGCACACGATCTATCAGCTTTTAGTTCTGAAGATGAAGATTCTGACAAAGATGGTAAAGATGAGGAAGATGAGAAAAATGATGAAGATGATAATAATGATGAAGATGATGATGATGATGAAGATGAAAATGATGAAGAAGATGATGATAATGAAGATGATGACAATGATGGAAATGGTAAAGAAAGTGAGAAGGATTCACAGGAACAACACTTCGATACAAACATACCTCCACCAACACCACCATCATCTGTGGCTCAGTCCACAGTAGAGTACAATGAGATTAAACAAAAGGTTCAAGCACTTGAAGATGAGTTGAAACAGAAAGTAGAAGAACTCGAAGAAAAGATGACAATAAGATTTGAAGCTGGAAATAAAGCACACAAAGAAATATATCAAAAGATAAGTAAAGCTGAAGATAAAGCAGCCAAGAATGTTGAAGGAATCAATACTCAGATAACTGCTGAAGTTGAAAAGCTTCTTGAAGAATCCATTCCCAGATTGATCAAACAATACATCCAGAAGGACTTGGAAAAGATAGTTTCAAAAATGGTCAAAACCACTCCAGTCACACTCAGAACAGTGCCACAACATACATCCAGATTAGAAAGCAAAATGATGATGTTACAAGAACTAAAAGATGATCCCAAGGAAGCAAAGCTTCGAGAGGCACTTAAGGAATCCATCAAAGCAGAAGAAGAGGAAGTTGTAGTACTAACTGAAACGTGCAAACCCACCAAATCAACCAAAAGACGACATGAAGATGATCCAGATGCACACGGAAAGAAAAGAACAAAGCCATCATCATCAACAGGTCGTACTTCCACCACACCCTCTTCTGGCACAACAAAGAAAGGCAGCCAAACAACATTTATTCCTTCCCGTGAAGGCGGAGCATTTGAAGCCACATAATTCTTTGATGATCCAAGTTCTGACCATGAAACTCCAATTGCTCCTACTCTAATCCAAGAAGTAGTTGCTCCTTCTGCTACTGATAAAGATGTTCCATTACCTGAGTGGGTCAATCCATCAGCTTCAAAGTACGACTGGTTTGAAAATATGGTTGATGCATACCCTGATGAAGATCACAGCACACCCGTGGAAGGATCAATTGTAGATTTTACCAAAAGACTGAAAAAGGCAATCAAGGTTCAGAAGTTGGGATTGTCAGATATCATTCGAGTTCGTAGCACAGGCTTTACTGAATTTAAGACGGTAACAACTACTGAGATAGAGTTTGAGTACAATCTTGAACAAGTTGCACGAGCCCTTGGAGAAAATATTGCTGATGAACAAACCCATAAACCAAAAGAACCATTACACTACAAGGATTACACCAAACCATTACCCCTCATTGGTCACCCAAAGAATCCTAAGTTACCTAAAGAATACTTCTTCAATCGAGACCTAGGCTATCTCATGAGTGGAAGCACGGATCCTATAGTACGATATGCAACATCACTATCCAAGTATCCAGCAGCTTCATACTCCATAGATGATTTGGAAGAAAAGGTCGACGATTTATGGAACCATGACGTTTATGTCTACAATGACGATGCTGTTTTTGGGAATCATCATTGGCGACATATGAGGAGACTGTCCTACAAATACTTGGTCACCACGAGAGTTTCAAGAAACATAGATAGGAGGAACCCTAACAGGATTCTATCCATAACCAGTGCTGAAACCGAACCACTGTACGGGTATAACTTTCTAACCAAGATCACCGTGAGAAGATCAGATGACAAAGAGTATTCGTTCTGTGAAGCTGACTACCCATACTTGTCCCGCAATGATATAGAAGACATGTACCTACTGAAGATTCAGGGGAAACTTGAACATCTTCCTGTCCGTCTTCAGTATGACATCATCAAATCCATTCTCATATTCATCCGCAGCATTGTCATAAGGCATCGAGTTGAGGACATCCAACTTAGGGTAGAAAGCTACCAAAGATGAGTTAATCTCATCAAGCCAGATCTTGACCGGCCGGGTGTTCATGGCCAGTCTCCTTATACGTTCATGGATAAACCGTTTGGAGTGGTTTACAAACGGAACAACTGCAGCCCACACTTCATGGGATTTGAAGAACTGAGAAAATTTAGGGATAAGACATTGGTGATGCGTGGGATTGCGCCCTCGTAGTAGGTTTTACCTCTCAAGGGATCTCAAGAGGCTTGCAATCCCCACCAGGCAGTGTACCTGACCGTTGTAGTATAGTAAAGTGGCAAGTACCGGGGGATTGATCGTTCAACTCAAAGAATAGTGTTCGTTAGGATTGAAATTATTCTAACTAGGTCTAGAGGTGATGGATGATTCTTTTTGTATTTTTATATTTTATGGAAAGCAAGTAAAAATCTCGTGTTTTGGAAAAAGGGGCGGAATTAGTTGCTAATCAACTAACCCAAAAGCTACTAACTAAACTAATATGCAAGAAAAGTAAACTAGGGTTCTACAAGGGAAGTGAAGCATGTCTACCTATGATATGTTACTCCTTGCTAGCTATCCAATTCTACCTATTGAATTGTCACACCTTGTTTTAATTGACGGGTTGTATTCCTTAATACCAATCGTGGGGGTGTGTACGATCTTCCCCAACTCTATAAGCTCCTACTTCACTCCTATGCCGAGCCGGCTAAGAAGCTCCTAACATGGGATCACTAGAATTCGCTTATGCATTAAATACAACCAATTAACCTTAGTACACCTTGGTTCATGCTTCTTAAGACGTTCAAGCACGTTACCATATAGGAGGTTGGCCAGTTTTCTTAAGCCTAACATCGATATCACCCAATCAAAACAAGAAACAATAGGAAGCAAGAATTATAAACTAAACCAACTAGATCTATTGAAGTTGTAACGCCCTAATTGATGGAGATGGACACACACATCAACAAGAAATCAATAAGATCTAATTAGTTATACACAAGTTTCACATAATCATAGGTAAACACTAGGTGATTTAGTAAAACATAATCAATGAAGAACAAGCAACAATAATAATGGAAGACATAATTAAGATAGAATCAACACACCATTACAAGATGTTTATGGAGTGATTAAGACCTTCTAAGTTGCTGGAAAAACACCTACCTAAACCCTAGAATCGGACTTAGGGTTTAGGGCTTACAAAAAGTGAAGTTATGATGTTGTATTTATAGGCAATATTTCTGTCGGCAAGGCTTGACGGCGTCAGCTCGTACAAGTGACAGCGTCAACTTCCCATTTTCACCAAATTGTAGATCTTTTCGTCCTCTTCGCGTGGCCTTTTGAATCACCCAAATCCGAGTTCGTATGAAGATTTTATGGCCAAAACAGTGACAGCTACTCCGCGCGTAAGTTGTGATTGTCTTGATCAGCATGTGACGGTTTTACTAGGGTTTCTTCTTGTGCAAGTTGTCATTCTGACGTCGTCACTCAATGGCTTCTAACGTCGTCAGGTTGAGTCCTGACGCCGTCACTTCGCCGCGGTTAGGGTTTCTTGATGGCCTTCTTGACGCCGTCCCTCTTTAATCTTCCAAAATCCTCTCTGGCTTATCAAGGATTGACGACGTCACACTGGGGCTTGACGCCGTCACAGGTACTATTCCAGCAGATTTAGAGACTTTGTCGTTTTCTTCACTTTTATGCTCTAAAAACGTCCAAAATGCTACCTTTTCCAAATTTCATCTCCAAAGTACCTAAAATGACAAAAAGGAACGATTTAGGGCAATATTTGATCAAATAAATATGATTTAGGGCTTAAATGACCCCCGAAAAGCGGTACACTTTTCGCCTCATCAATTGGTAATGGTCAAGACAGAACTTGAGTCAATCTTGGATAATTACCACAAGGGTTCAAAAACGGGAGTCATGCAAGAGGTCAAATGGAACAGAAATGATGCCAAGCAAGCAGCCAAGTTCATCAAAAGAATCAACGACAAGCTTCAGTTTCGGACTCAAATGCGAAGATTGGAGAGTTATGTGGGAGGACGAGCAAGACTTCCAAACATTCTCACCTTCCGACGTCCTGCCTAATTTGATTGGTACAATTTGTCTCATTTGATCATCATCATTTCATTTCATCCTTCACTTTCAAATATCACTACGGCTTGTGCACACATAACAGTGTACAACCCGCTCTTGTAAAGAAAGGACCCTGAGGTACGCTTCGGTGCCTCAATCCTGAAAAAAGGAGCGAAAGCTTCTTACTTATGAGCAGAATTAAAACGAGAATGTTTTTTTTTTCAAAAGTTTTTCATACATTCTGCTCATAAGGACAAGTACTTTCCTGTTAAGGGGGAGTATTTGAAAAATCTTTGTCAACAAACGTTCTTGACATTCTTCCACAAACACCTCAAAAAGAGCATATTTTAATCAAAAGTTTTGTCAAAAACAACATATCTATGCTATTTTTGAGGGGGAGAATGAAAATGTGATTAAAATATGGTGGAAGCAACAATAATATCTCATGAGTGTAAGACTCAAGAATTAACCCTCGAATTGACGATAACAACAGTCAGTAGTCGAAAGGACATATCCTGGACGGGTAATAATTTCAAGCCAGTCCAACTGGTGATGCAAGCGTGTCTCGCAATGGATATGTCTGAGTAGTATGTACCAATTTCGAGCGATGATCTTTGAATCTGATCTGGACGGGTAATAATTTCAAGCCAGTCCAACTGGTGATGTAAGCGTGTCTCGCGATGATCAGGTTCACTGAAAATCAATCAATTCAAAAAGTGCCAACTCTTCCCGACATGTGCAGATTTTACTTTAACGATTATGAGCACATGTTAAGGGGGAGTTCTTCTGAAAATAACAAAACTCTCAAAGTGTTAACAAAATGTGTTTTACAATCATAAACACTTTGAGAGATTTTCAAAAGGTTTGGTGTATGGCATCAATAGGATAGTCATGGAGTTATAAGGTGACTAAGGTTAGTGAAAACCGTCCTATGATCCGCCAAAGCCGGAGGGATCTACCCAAGGACAATACCAATAGTTTAGAACTAGAAAGTCCTAGGTATGATATTAAAAAAGGAGAAAATGAATGAACGGAGAAAGAAGGGGTTGAAGAATTAAAAAGAAAAGCAAAAGAAAAGGGTGAAAAGAAATAGCCCTCCATTTGTTCAACCTTAGGGCAGACACCGGGTTCAATACATAATCTACTGGTTGATCAAGAATCACCGGTATTGAAGATCAAAGTCGTCATGGACCCAGTGACGCACTGCACTAAACCTTCTAAGCTACTCAAGTGTCTCTCAAAATACATTTGTTTCATTCACACGGAGAACCCTTCATCTTCTATCGACCTCTCACTACGAGATGGTTGGTATTGAAAAGGAGGCACTCTGCTCCACGCCTCCGACGACCAAATGTGCACTAATTGAGTCTAGAGCCATGAGATTCATAAAAGATCTCTTAGGTACACTTAGTATTACTCTGCTGTTCTACATCATGGGCAGCAGATGTAAAATTAAGAAAGTGTCCTTCGCAGATCTTAGCAATCTGCCGAGAACATTCATGAGAAAAGTCACATATGTGATTATCAATGATTGAATGGAAATCCTGCCAGGGCAACATCAAACAACTCTGACAGCAGGTCACTTCGGTAACTCCTTGTGGGTTACGCTTAGTGTTTGTTCCAAACGGTCTACAGTCGTGGGGTGATCTCCAGCGACTCACTGAATCGTGGGTGCACTTCGGTGTGTCCGTGTAAGCCCTCTCGAGGGTATCCGATTCAGAACGGCCTGGGCAAGGATTAGAGAAAGTCTTCACACTATGCTGTTGACGATCTCAAAGTCTGAGCCTGTAAGTGCCGGTTGGTTCGTGCTGCTGCTGCTGCTGAGGAGCTTGGAGACCTGGAGTTCAACCATCACCAAGACTCCATCATGTTCATGTCCTGAAGATTAGTTCTCACCAAGACTCAGAATCATCAAAAGTTCAGAATATGTTTAAGAAAAGTCTAAGTTCGAGCACTACAACCTTTCATATGTTAAAGATTGAAGAAGTGAGAACAAGTTGAAGAACGAAAGTCACAAGTCATATGAACATGATGGAGAGGACACGAAGACACCAGTATCAAAAAGATCGTTGGAATACGGCAGACCACCACCATATCATATCACATCACTATCAAGAACAAAGAACAAAGATTATGAAGACGTCAAAGCCAAAGAAGCAAAGACGACGTCAAGCAACCTTGATGACCAATACTTAGGGGGAGATTGTTGGGAACACGTTTTGTAATATTTCAAGTATTGATCATTTGTATTAGGTTGCTTAGGCCTTTAGGTTTGTTATTAGGCCCAGCCCATGTAGAAGGCCCATGGGCTGTGTCGTTTTATCATTTATTATGGTTTATTATGTATTATGTTAAGTAAGTAGGGCTAGTAGCCCAACCTCATGTAAAACTATAAATACCCCTCCTATCCAAGGGAGAGGGTTGTTGGTTGATGAATTAAGAAGGTTTATTACTAAGTGTGTGAAATCATCTCCCTTCCATCTCTTTCTCTCTCTAGCTTTCTCTCTCTAGATCTAGTAGGTAATTAGTAGGTAATTAGTGGTAGCTTAATTCATAAAAGTATAAAACATCAGTATCAATTCCCGAGACGACTTTTGTTGGTGTCGAATCTAAGGTATCAATTCCCGAGACGACTTTTGTTGGTGTCGAATCTAGGGTATCAATTCCCGAGACGACTTTTGTTGGTGTCGAATCTAGGGTATCAATTCCCGAGACGACTTTTGTTGGTGTCGAATCTAGGGCTTCAATTCCCGAGACGACTTTTGTTGGTGTCGAATCTAGGGTATCAATTCCCGAGACGACTTTTGTTGGTGTCGAATCTAGGGTATCAATTCCCGAGACAAATTTTGTTGGTGTCGAATCTAGGGTATCAATTCCCGAGATGACTTTTGTTGGTGTCGAATCTAGGGTATCAATTCCCGAGACGACTGTTTGGGATACTTTGGTTTATCCGGTTTATTTCGTTTTTGTGTCTGCTGCTGCTTGAAGATGTGCTTCCGCTTGTTGTCGAACGTCTTCTTCAACAATTATTTATTAGTTTTACTTTATTGTTTATTAGCTTTTACTCTCCAATCCGAGCTTTCGCGATTTCGCCGCTCGGACTGCGGGGGAGTGTTAGGGGATTAGGATAAGCCCAAGCCCGGTTTGTGGGTTTAGGGTATTAGGGTTTCACTATTATAAATAGTGGATGATTAATAAAGATTAACCGACGGGTTTACATTATCTTACAGTTATGTCACATCATAGGGGGTTCCTATAGTATGCTGATCCGTTGGATTATATATGTTATTATTTAATCCAAGGAACACAATTATATATATGTTAATCTCCAAGGATTACAAAGGAAGTATGTAAACTTGGGTCGTTTTCCCCAACGAAGGTGTGAATGAATTTTTTTTTTTTTTTGAAAATAAAGCTCATTTGGACACATTAGCTAAAATTTGTATTTATAGAAAAGCTCCAATGTCTAACAGCTACAACATGAATCGTTATAAATGTTTAAGAGCTGTTTGAATCTTTAATTACTACATACTATAACTACGCCTATCATTTATGTATTACATGCGCATTATAAAAGTGTATATATCATATTAGTTTGGGTCTAAATTTACGTGAAACTATCATACTCCCTCCGTCCCATATTAAGTGTCCACTTTCCAAATGCACAAAGTTTTAGGAAATTCCACTAACTACACTCTCCACCAATCAAATATCATTATTACCCACTAAAGTCTCTTCTCATTGGTTGAAATACAATATGGACACTTAATTTGGGACATTCCAAGATTTCATTGTGGACACTTAATATGGGACGGAGGGAGTATTAGTTTGGGTCTAAATTTGCCTCTTTTTTTTTTTACTTTTTATGTTAGTGATATAAAATGTTTAACTTTAATATATGTTTCTTACAAAAGGGAAAAAAAATCAAAATACACCCTTAACCTATCTAATAGATTAAAAATTATCCTAAAGTTTGTTCAAAAACAAATTTAATAATGAAAACTTAAAACACATGCCCAAATTATGTAACTCGTTACAAAAACTACCTTAAACATTTACTTTATAAATTTTTATATAATACACTTTATTTATCATTCATTTAATAAATATTCAACATCTTTATTATACCAATAAAAATTTGTCAAAATTTCGAATAAAACGAACTCAATACTGCAATGCTTTTTAATTACGTACAATTAAAATTTCGGCACTTAAAAAATGCATATATCGAATCCAAACAAGCATACTCCCTCATTTCATACTCATGTGCGATCTTTATTTATTTATGCACCATTTTGATGAATTTCTGATTATATAAATACAAAATTCTAACTATATAAATATACAAAAATGTTAAAAGAGAATAAAAATGAGACAACAGATTATGTAAAAATCTTTGAAAATAGTGGCAGAGTCAGAAAAAAGGGGCAAAAAAGATCCATACCATCCTAAGATCAATAGGTATCAGGCTATGTGTAATGGGGCGCTAGCCAATCCAACCCCCCCCCCCCCCCCACGCCCCACCCACTACACAAGGGCGCTAAAGCCCCAAAAAAATCCCTTGGGCGTGACCAGGCTCGCGCTGGTGCCCTTTGTATTTTCAAAAAAAATAGCCGTTCATATTTATGTTCAAACGGATAGATTTTGAGTCCAAAAAAATAAAAAAATAAAGTCCTTTTTTTTTTTTTTTTCATTTTAATTTCAAACAAAAACCACTATATAAACAACACTTTTTTACCATTTTTCACACACAAACTCTTCGATCTTTTAACAAAAAACCTTCAATTATGTTTCCTAACCGTCCAAACTTTCCACACAACTATATCCCCGGTTTCGTACCACCTCGTCGCAATAACGATTTAGGCGAAGACCAACTCTCAAATGCGCAACTTTGGAACTTGCTTTCACAATCGATGCCGCCGATGCCACCAACGCAAACGATGCATCCGATGCAAACCATGTCAACCTTTCAAAACTACGGTTATGGTCAAAATTACGGGTTTGCCAATTTCAACCAACCCAACGCGTCTCAAGGCTCGGGGACAACTATCAATGTCGAAGAAGACGAGACGGTACCGGAGGCGCCTCCGGATAACCAACCGGTGGCCGAACCCTCTAAACCAAAAAAAAAGGTCACACAAAAAAAAGCCACTACCGAGCCGAGAAAACCAAGAGAAACCCGACTATGGACCGATGATGAGACGATGGCTTTAGGTCGTGCATGGCTAGAAATTGCGGAGGATCCCGTCATCGGTATGAAGCGTATTTTTTTTATATATAATCGTATTTTTTTATACAACCGTATTTTTTTTAGAAGCGTATTTTTTTATATATAATCATATTTTTTTTATACAAGTGTATTTTTTTAGAAGCGTATTTTTTTTATACAAGCGTTTTTTTTAGAAGCGTATTTTTTTATTATATAATCATATTTTTTTTATACAACCGTTTTTTTTAGAAGCGTATTTTTTTTTTTTAGATATATAATCGTATTTTTTTTATACAAGCGTTTTTTTTTAGAAGCGTATTTTTTTTATATAATATTTAATTGTTTTGTTTTTTTTTGTTTAGCGAATTTTCAAAGGGGACCAACGTTTATGCGGCGAGTTAGAGAAGCGTTTTTTAGGAGGTTGGGGGTTGATGAGACTTACCGTACACCGGATAAGATTTCGGGCAAATGGAGCGACATCAACACCAAGTGTCAAGCTTTCAACACCATTTAGAACCGAAAAAAAAATAACACGCCTAGTGGTGAAAATGCCAATTGGGCATTATCCGCCGCGAAAGAGGAGTATAAGTCAACGAAGCTCGGGGTTTTCGGGTATGAAAAAGTTTGGAAAATCCTACACGACCATCCAAAGTGAGAACATCAAGTACCGCTCGAGGTTCGAACGACTAGGCCCTCGAAAAAATCAAAGACATCCTCTTCCGCCGACCCCCAAAGTCAAACATCCGATGGCCGCAACTTTGACCTAAATGATGTGGAAGAAGAGTTCGAAGAGGTTGTCGTGCTCGAAAAGTCACGGCCCCCGGGTAGGCGTAGTGTTCGAGGAAAGCAAAAAGCCGACACCGAAGACGAGACGGAGAAGGAAATAGCGGCTACTCTTAAAGAAATTGCGGCGGAGGCGGCGCGACGTCGTTTGCAAAAAGAAAAACACTATGAAAATCTTGCAACGATCACAAAGAAAAAAGACTTGGAGGAATTTGGGCGGGACATTTCGCACCTCTCGGGGGTGGAACGCCAACTTGCCGAATCGCTCAAACAAGACATTGCAAAGAAATATGGATTTATGTGATGGTTTCGGGTTTTAAAAAAAACAGTTATGTAATCTTTTTTTTTTTTTTTTTTTTTTTTTTTTTTTTTTTTTTTTTTTTTTTTAATTATGTAATGTTTCTATTTTATTTGAATGAAATTGTGTTTTAGTTTTAAATTAAATTGTTTTAATTAAAAATGTATTATTTGGTTGATTTAAAAAAAGGAAAAAGAAATAAAAAAAGAATGACACTTGTCGCAAAATGCCCCACCCACCATTACACACTTAAAAGCTTTGGAGGAGGTTGCTGACTGGGCGTCCACATGTCGCAAAATGCCCCATGGAGGGGCTCCATGATTACACATAGCCTCATGACATACCCTTCCCTCTTCATTCGTGCCTCACGGGTGCCACTTCACCACAACAAACCACAACTAACAACCCCCTTATCATAACATACCACAACTTACTCATTTAGGCCCCACCACTATCTATTTTTTTCAAATACACAAATAAACTAAATTAATTTCATTAAAAATAAAATCACATTATATTAAAACACATACTAATAATAAAGTTACAATACGAAAAAAAAAAAATGATACGAAAATTGAAAATAACAATACAACAAATACTAATAAAACATACTAAACATAAACTTAATCCGCGTTTGACGAACTCGCGTAAGGATTCGAAGCGAGAAGGTTCGTGAAATACATATTCTCGTTCGGATTTTGCGACATGATTTTTTTTATTTGCAGCTTATGGATTTGCAGTGTGTGTTGGTGTATATATGAGTGAGATTGCAAAATATATGTGTTGGTATATATATATATATTATATATATATATATATATATATATATATATATATTGAAAATATAGTGGTTTGTTAAAAAAAAAAAAAAAAAAAAAAAAAAAAAAAAAAGGGCCAAACGGTGCATTTTTAAATGGTAATATTACCGTTTCTAATTTAATATTACCACAACGTTCAAAATGGTAGGCTTTATTGCTCGTCGTCTGCATGAAATTGGAATCCTCGGCGAACCACGGCGGGCCTAGGCGGTGTCACGGCGAACCACGGCGAGCTCACCACGTCTGCACGGCGGAGGACGACGAAAACCATACCGATTGCTCTAAGTGAGAACCAAAAATGACAACAACAAAAAAATTGATTATGTTGAAAAGGAGCTTGTGATGAGTACGAAGTAGTACAAACAAACATATTACTTGAAATTTTGGTTTAGATAGAGCTTGTGATAAAAGTACTTTTCTTAAATTATTTTTCTTTATAATTTTAGTCATGTAAGGTGCTAGCATTTAGTAAATAGTATTTGGTTATTTACAAATTACATTTCAATAGGACCAAGTGACCATCAAATTCAAACTGAAATATAATAAGACATTGGGGAATAAAAACACTAAGGGTGCGTTTGGTTCGTAAGTGAGATTGGAATTGGATTCGGATTTGGGAAAGGTTTGAAAGATGTGGGAAAGGTTTGAGAAAAAAGTATAGATTTTGAATTAAATGAAGAGAGAGAAAATAAATGATTGATTATTTTATTTTATGTATTTTTTTTTTAAAATTATATATAAATTTTGATTAATGTATAAAAAAGAATGTGAGTTAGTTGTGAGTGTGGGGACCACTAATATTGCAAAATGACAAAAAATAAATACTCAATCCGGATTTTTTTTTATTCCACCCAAAATTGCCAAGAATCAAATCCATCAATATTTGATAGATTGATTCCATTCCTCGGGGCCCACCATGCAAACAAACACAAATTTTTTAGTTTCTTTCATTCCATTCCCTTCAAAACCTTGAACCAAACGCACCCTAAATTGATAGGTAGTTTAAATAGCTATTTGATGTTCTGTAACTTAAAAGAAGAAAGTCAAGATCAACATGTCATGATATTATGCACATATGATGTAATAGAGTAAATGCAAATAGTAATAACATATAATTTTATAATTCTTACGAAATTGTATGGTTACATTTTTTTAAGTTAAGACTATTACTTCTTTAAAGAATTCAAAATTGAGTCTCAAAAGTTGGTGTCGATCAAAAAGCACCATCAAGTTCACCATGCATCGGTTTTCCCTGATTCTTTTCTATGGGTCCCTGATTCACTATTTGTATATTTATTATGAATGATTGTAGCTAATTGGCTACAAAAATTGTAGCCAAGCTATCCCCTAAACAATATAGTAATTTGCTTTTAATGTCTATACGCGGATATAAGGTTATTGATAAAAGAGGAAATTACCAAACTAAGCAAAAAAAACACCCTTGGTCCAAAACTTGGTCACTTTTTGCACTATTTTTTCATTTTGGTTATGCTCAACTGCTCGACTCCACCCATTTAGTGACACGTGTCCCTGCCTTATACTTTTTTTAAACACCTTTTGGCCATTATATGTGGAGTCGAACAGTTGAGCATGACATGTGTCATTAAAATAGATGGAATTGAGCAATTGAGCAGTTGAGCATGACCAAAATAGAAAAAATGTGCAAAAGAGACAAAGTCTTGGATCAAATGTGTTTTTTTGGCTTTGGTATTTTTCTCTTGATAAAAATACATTAAAAGGCTTGATGGATTTGGAAATGGGTTGAGCTGGCAATTTGCATTATGGGCTGAGTGCATCCTAACAAAAAGTCAAAAAATAATAAATTTATCAGTCAAACTAGCAATTTTTCTTTTTTTTTTTTACACAAATTTGTCACATCTATTTGTAAAGGCTACAAATTTATCACATCTATATATGTTTGGAGGTTAATTTGTGTTTTATTTGAGTATGCATGCAAGCAGATGAGGTATTATCTGGTTTGAATTTATTGTTTTATGTTTTAAATCAAATTTTATCTATTTTGTAAAGGCTACAAAAACACCAAAAATTAACCCATGTTGACTTTGGAATTTTGACACATTGACTTCCTCATGTGTGTTGGACCTGATTAATTATCCTATCAAATACCAATCCTGAATTGTAGCCATAACCCATGTGCCCCTCCTCAACTTTGATTTCTTTCTGAAAGGTTTCGACCTGTCCCGGTTCCAAAATGACCCGTTTGTCTGTGGCTCAACTCAACCCACCTGCTTTGCCTTTAGTGTTACCAATCCCCAACACCTTTAGGCACCAAGCATCAATATTCAAGCACCACTTGATTCATATTATTGTCTGTTAGTACCTACCTCCATGGTCTACAAATTATACTAAAAATATAGAACAAAGGAAAGATGTACATAAGGATTTCAAAAAACTACTTGTATATATCATCACATTAGCTCCATATTATCTCATTCTTTAACTCCATAACCACGTAAGTACGGTATATGTTGTAGATGTATTGTATTGGGGTAAGATTGGTATCCTGATAGCAATTAGAAGTCACGAATAGTACGCTTTCAGATCGATTAAATTAGAGTGTATACCAATTAACGACCGGATAAAATCTAATTGATTCAAGTTTGTGAATGATGTTATGTTTGCCGAAAATAGCGTGATCAAAGATGTATGATTAGCCTTGTCTTTTTCTCTATTTGAAATAGAGAATATATAAGAAATTTTATAGGTTCCAAAACGGTTATTGAAAACCGTTTTACAAAGGCATAATAACTGTAAAACAGTTACATATAAACTGCACCAACCTAGCAGCAGGTTCTCATAACCAGCAGCATGTTACACAACTAGCAGCAGGATCATTTAGCACTAGCAGTGCCATCCCATAGTTAGCAGTACCTTCGTATATATATTGCTAGCAGTACCATTATATAACCAGCAGTACCTTGTAACTACGCCTCTTTTGAACCCCGTTAGTCTCGTTAATATGCAACTAAGTGTCGACCCTTATTTGCACATTAAACACAACTTACTTTACACTAAAATACCAACAAACCTCCCCCATTTTCGTGTAATCGTAAATTAACTAACTAGTCACAGCAAACAATCAGACTAATGCATAAATGAAATGTTGAGACGATTGAATTTCATCTTAGTATATTACACATTCCAAATATTCGAATATCAAGGTTTCTCGAAAGATTGAACCTTGTAATATTACTATTGAATACATGAAGATAATATACACATTAGTTTTTCACACACAATTCTTACATGACACATTCTTTTACTAGCCTATGTCCCTATCCTTCATAAGTATATCAAAGCCAAGTCCCAGCTTCTTGAAGCAGCTAAACTTCATACTCATATAGGTAGTTCCTTTTATCTTGCACCCGCAAATGCAATTTTTCAAAAGAACTATTAAGAAGAACACTTCATCCTACCTTAACTTGCAGATCCGAACACACACCTTTGGGATAATTTATATTGTGTTCCAAACTCTAGATGTTAAGTCTTCCCATTGAAAATTCAGCACCTAACATCATATTAGGTGGGAATTGGGTATCTTAACATGAGAGCTTTCATATGGACTTTTAACCCTAATCCCATAGCTGATCCTTTCACGTGATCACTACATAACCCTTTGGTTAAATGATCAGCTAAGTTCCGATGAGTTGCAATCCACTCAACGGATATGACACCATGCATAATGAGCTCAAGAACCATGCTGTGTCTCACACCTAAGTGTCTTGACTTGCCATTACTAGACTATAATCCTTAGCCAAAGTAGCTTGACTATCACACCTGATAGAAATAGAAGTAATCGACTTGGGCCACAACGGAATTTCATAGAGCAAATTCCTTAACCATTCAGCCTCATTACCAGCTGCCGCCAAAGCAACAAACTCAGACTCCATAGTTGAGTTTGTTATGCAAGTCTGTTTCTTCGATGCCCAACTAATGGCACCTCCCCCAAGAAGGAACACCCAACCAGATGTAGAAGAATGATCTTCTTTATTGGCTATCCAACTTGCATCGCAATAACCTTCAATTACCGAAGGAAACCTAATGTAAGTCAATTTATAATCAACTGTTCCTTTCAAATACTGGAACACTCGACTCAAGGCTCGTGTAACACCGCAACCCATCAAGGGTAAAGATATTACAACAATGGTTTCATATCAGACAAAGCATTCAATACCATAACAGTGGAAGTCTTAACATTTATAATCAAAGGAAAATAAGTCAACATGACTTATGCCAGAATGCAAGACAGAAATAAATGAAGTACATAATAAATCCAAATGCCCTAACAATGGCATAAACAAGTCTAAATCCAAAATGGCAAACTAAGATGACTAAGGTCAAAGCTTCACTCAAATGCTCTCATCCCAAAGCAATACCCAGCTCCTAGCTTAAATACCTGTCGCAGGAAAAGGAAATGCGGCTGAGCTACGAGAGCTCAGTGAACAGATATAACGATAACAAGCAGTAATAGATAATAGTGCAAAGTAAAATGAAGTAAGGATCATAAGAGTTAAGGCGTAAGTAAAAGATAAGAGTAACTGAAAAGTACAAGATTATAAGGTAAGGAAAACAGAAATCCACTACGAGCCCAAGTCAAGTCAAGTAATCAAGTAACAAGGTGTACGGAGGGGAGGCCTCGGTACCAAGTACAATATGAGGGGATACCTCCAAGGGGTGGAGTCGCGGGCTCCCAAGATGTGAAAGACGTGTATCGCACACACCATCAGTCACCAAGTAATACAAGTAATATAAACAAGTCAAGTCAAGTCAAGTCAAGTCAAATCTAGGATGCATCCATACGCCCCAGTAGGCCAAGTTCTACCTCTACGTAACAAGTCAAGTATCAAGTCAGGGACGGGACAGGTCATCACTCTCCTGCCCTAGAGTCATGCCATCGGTGCATCAATGGCATGGACATGAAACCCTCATGCCTAGTTATGGCTCGTAGTCTCAAACTGTGGGTCAAGGGTCAAGTATCAAGTATTAAGTGTCCAAGTATATATCAAGTGGTTCAAGTCAAATTTCATTTCAAGTATATCATATCAAGGTTTATATCAAGGTTTATTGCAAGGTTCAAGTCAAGGTTCAAAATGAGAAATCATGGCAAGGGTTCATAGCAAAGGTTCAAGGAGAAGAGTCAAGATCTCTCCTTCTTCACACCTAAAGGAGTAGAAGACAGAATTACAATTGGTTCTTAATTTAGATTACTCATTTTAGTTTATCTTTCCATTTTAAGTAACTTTCCAAATATAGCAAGTTTCCACTTTAAGTAGGTTTACTCATTTTAAGTGATTTTCCATATTTAGTAACTCTGGTTATTAACAAACCCGTTTATCAACTTAAAGTATTCAAGATGACCATTTTAGTAGTTCAAGGTTCATAAGGTTATTTACATATGATTAAGGTTATTATGGTAGTTTTACACATTCGAGGGTTTATTAAGTAATTATGATAAGTTTCAGGACCATTATGCAATTATCATAAAATTAGGGTATAAAGTGTAATTATTATAAAGTTACTGGTTTTTACAAGTTAAGTCCTTTAGTATTAGAAAAATAACAATTTAAACCCTTTAGTATTAGAAAATAAACAAACAACACTTTTTAAATGTCTTTTTACACTTTATCAGGTTTTAGGTATGATCTGGACCTGTTTCAAATAATTTATGAATCGTATTAGAACTTCTAAATAAAATCTTAAAAAATTCACAGTATACCTCAATGTCCCTAGTATTTTACCTAATTTTTCCAGATTTTATTAACTAGTATAGGTATGAAAGAAAATTCCATTTTCCTAACCTGTTCCAAAATTGCATCTGAGGAAACACCCGAAAAGAAATTAATTCTTTACCCCATCTATAAAATTTATAAAAATATATAAAAATTCCAGTAACTAATAGACATATCAAATATTACCCAGTTCAAAGGACACCTGCTAATTCGACATGCTTTGTAATTTAAAAATCATAGACTCGGACTAATTTTCCAGGTATACGAATTCGATTTGACACTTGTTTTTCCAAAAATCAAAAAGTGGTCTTCCAGGCCTCTAAAAATTACAAAGTAAATTTCTACAGAAATCTATTTCATTGAATTTAATTCTAGACTCAAAAACCACTGAAAAACACGTTACCATTATTTTTATACAGTCGATGGAAGTTGAACAAAATTCCAGATCAGTAGCAGTTTTTATCAATACATGTAATCTTTTATGGTTTTCTTAATCCAACCTTTAGTTCTTGATACAAAACCAATATAGATGAGTTCATAACAAGTTTAGGTCGATTTACATCAGGTCTTAACAAAATCAAAACGAATAAATTCATCATATCCATACATGGTTCGATTTATACATATAGGTTTTAGGGTTTTCTCTTATCATTTTATGTGTTCATTTTGTGATCATATGTGATTGTATACTTGCAAAATCATCAAGAATTGAAAGGGAAAAGGGGTGATACGAATACCCTTGAAGCGTGATCAAAACACGAGAACGAGACACCACCAAAATCACCAATGATTTCTTCCTTCTTCTCCTTCTTTGGTACGAATGGCAGCAAGAAAAAAAACACACAAGAATGGTCGGTTAGGGTTTGATCAAGGGCACGAATGGATAGAAAAACAAGTCAATACGATTACCTTAAGACAAGAACAAAATCAAGGTCACCAAAACTTCTCCTTTGGCTGCTACAGTTGATCGATTAGGAGGGACAAGGGAGGGCAGCCGAACCTTTGATGAGTGAGAGAGAGTTTTTAGGGTTTATTTGTTTGGAAAATGTTCGGTTATGAGAAAAATAAAAGGGAAAACCGTGTGAAGGTTTTGGGAGGGCTTTGATGGACCAAATTTTGTGCTAACATTTAGGAGGTATGGTGGACTTTATCAAGCTTATTTGATACAACACGAATTTGGTCACAATACTAGTTAAGGTACATATTGGTGGCGTTTTTGTATAAGTAACATAGGTTAGGATATTTTTAATTTGATTAGCATAAGAATTAGCTTAAGTAGTTTAATTTTAGGTAATTTGGAATATATAACTTACATTAGGTGAAATACTATTCATGTTACTTGTATGATTTTCTTAAGTTCTTGAAATTTTAAAATGAGGCATTATTGTCAATTCATATTATGTTAAATTTTTGGGTTTTACAACTTCTTCCCCTCTAACAGAAAATTTTCATCCTCGAAAATTGAACTGAGTACGAAATGAAGACATACCAGACTACGAAAAGAAATGAGGGTAACTAGCTCGCATCGACTCTTCGGTTTACCAGGTAGCCTCACGCTCTGGGTGGTTCTTCCAAAGAATCTTTACAAACGGAATAACTTTGTTTCTCATGACTCTTTCCTGCCGATCTAAAACAGCTTCCGGCTCTTCAGACAAAGACATATCAGGCCGGATCTGATCAAGAGGATATGATACCACATGCAAAGGATGATAGTTGTATCCCCTCAAAAGAGATACATGGAAGACGTTATGCACATGTGACAGCTGAGGAGGCAAAGCTAAACGATAAGACACCTCTCCGATACGCTCCAAGATTTCAAAAGGACCAATAAATCGAGGACTGAGCTTGCCCTTGATTCCAAAACGCTTAACCCCACGAAACGGCGATACTTTAAGGAATACCCGGTCACCAACATTAAACTCCAGATCACGACGATGCTTGTCAGCATAACTCTTCTGACGAGCACGTGCCTCTTTCAATTTCTCCCTAGCAACGGCCACCTTTTCATTAGTGATCTCAATCATCTCAGGACCCTCGATAAGACGTTCACCCACTTCATTCCAACAAATAGGCGCTCTACACTTACGCCCATATAACATCTCAAATGGAGCCATTCTGATACTCGCATGCCAACTGTTATTATAAGCAAACTCTACTAGACACAAATACTCATCCCAACTTCCGGTCCATTCCAAAGCACAAGCCCGTAACATGTCTTCCAAAGTCTGAATGGTCCTCTCCGATTGACCATCAGTTTGGGGATGAAATGCAGTACTGAACTTAAGACGAGCGCCCCAAGCTTTATGTAGCCCTTTCCAAAAACGCGAAGTGAAACGAGGATCTCTATCAGAAACAATAGACGAAGGAGTACCATGCAATCTAACAATCTCCTGCTGAAAAATCTCCGCCAACTTACCAATACTGTAGTTCATACGAATAGGTAAGAAATGAGCAGATTTAGTTAGCCGATCAATGACCACCCAAACTGTTAGACCCGTTTCCCGGGTGGTGGGACCCCACCCTAGATGAAGTTGACCCGAGCATAAGTATGTTTGACTAGAGTGTGTGGTTGTCTAAGGGAAATGGTTATAGCGTTAAGTGTTAGCCTGTTATAGCCTAGATGCGGCGCATCTAGGAAGTACATGCGGCGTATGGTAGAAAGGGAAAGTAGAACCGACTTGTTATAGTCCATGGGCCGTATTGGAGAAGGAGATACGGCGTATATAAGGGGTAGCATGGATGCGGCGCATCGACCCTAAATAAGCAGAATTAACAGAATTGCCCTTGTAGCTAGAATCTTCCCCATTTACCTATAAGTCTCCACACTCTCCTGTAAAAGAGAGTGTGTTTTCTGTGGGTGTCGAACCAAGGAGAAAGAGAGGGAAAAGATGGAGGTGAAAGTGCTATGATGATGATTATTAAATGGCATGATCTCTAGCCATGATTCCCCTTCAAGTAAGTAGCTATGTTCTTGATGATTATAAGCTATAGTTAGTGGGTTTTCATCATATGATCAAGTTATGATCATATGATGATGTAATATGGAAGATAAGTGTATTTGATGGGTTTTGATAACCCTTGTCATGTGATTATTCTTATATTGTTAGGTTTTTATTATTTATGAAGGATGATGATGATGATGATGGATCTTGATGATGATGCTCTTGATGTGTTGTGTAGCTTGGTTTGAGGTAAGTAAAATGATGATAGCATATGTTATATGAATTTCTATCATATTGTGTTATGTATGTTTATGTTGAGAAGATTAGCTTGATTGATGTTTATGAGATGTTATGTTAGTGGCTTATGTGATGAGATGATACTAGGAGATATGTTGATGATATGTGCTAGATGAGACTTGAGTATGTAAGCCTTGATGTAAGTGTTTATGTATATGATGCATTATGTGGATTGAAGTATAATGGTATGTTATAGTCGTTTTACTTACTAAGCGTTATCGCTTACGGTTTAGTTTTCTAACCGTTTTGCAGGTGCTTATGATATGGCTTGGATTATGGATTGAGGTTTGGATGTGTGTCGAAGGTTAGAAGGTAGAAACTAGGAGCTTAGTATAGATTACCGAGCTCTATGGCGATATTGTACCCCCGTTGGTCTTGTAATCGATTGTGATGTAAAGTCAAGTGTTAAGTTGTATCTAAGGTCGTCCAAATGATTTGGTAGCCATTTGGTGGCTCAAAGTATGTTTTACACGTTATGGGTTAAGTTAAGGGGCGTTTGGCACAAGTGTCTATTCGTACCCATTTTGGGGTCAAACGGGTCATTTGTCGTGTATTATGAATTGTTATAGTTTTGAATGCTATTTAAGTGTTTTGGTACAAGTTATAGTGTCGTATTGAGGTCAAAGTGGATTTTGGGGTAAGTTGAGTATATGCAGGCTTTCCTGCTGATGTTCTGTCTAAATTGGTCGATGCGGCGCATCTAGTATAATAGATGCGACGCATCAGCATTTTAAGGTGATGCGGCGTATCTAATATGTCAGATGCGGCGTATCATAAGCTTGAGTAGATGCGGCATATCATTTCAGGCTGATACGGCGCATAGTCTCGCATCAGTAGATGCGGCGTATCCCTTAAAAGGATACGGCGTATCGGTGGTTACAGAAGGATTGTCAGGTCGTGTTATAAAGTTTTATGTAGAATGTGTTGTAGAGCTTGTGGAGTTTATGTTCTTGCAAATGTTTTAAAGGGTTAAATGTTATAGACTCTGATATTTAAATGAAGAATTTGTATAAGTCCGTTTTAGTCAAACATTTCCGCGTAAAAAGTCAAAGTTTTTAGTATAAGCGGGCATGGGGTGTAACAAATTGGTATCAGAGCTTCGGTTTAAGTGAATTAGGTTTCCATTTAGGGTTGCCTAGTCTTAAACCACTCGTAGAAGCGTTAGATGTAAGTGTTAGTCGCACGGAAATCGATTGCTAAGTGTTAGACGAATTATGTTTTATGTTAGTTGAGCCTTTTGATGATTAGTGATGTATGCTTGTGATAGTATTGATGTGTATGAGATGTAAGTCCAGGGGGACTTGAGATGTTTAGATTATTAGTTGGCCGAGCACCTCGGTTGGTGCCGGTATTGGTATAGTGATTATGTGATGAAAGTCCATGGGGATTTGAAATGTTTATATGATTAGATAGTCATGCACCTCGGTTGGTGCCAGTGAATTGTACTGCGAGATGTGAATGTAAGATAGAACCATAGTGATGGATTGCTAGTAGCGATGTTAAGTGGTATTAGAGATGGGTTAGTAAGTGAACTAAGGTTTATGATGCCTTAGCTATAAGATGGGCTATTTGTAACACCCCAACCCGACAAGGGTAAAGATGTCACACTAATGGTTTCACATCAGATCAAAACAAAGCATACATGTCAAGTAATACAAAAATTCTCAAAGGTTACAAAGAAATTCTGAAATTTACATGGTTGCAATGGAAACAAAACTAAACACTAAGTCTGCAAAAGCAACTCCTTCTAATGGTCTCTACTTCAGAACACTATCAAAGTCTTCTAAGTCCAAAATTCTCTTCACTCACACCCAAACCCGTCGTCCTGCTTATTACCTGCCGCACACGAAAAGAAAAGGTACGGCTGAGCTTAAAAAGCTCAGTGAACAGATACATATACAAAGCAAAGAATAACGAAACAGAAATATAATATGGGCAATGGGAATGTCATAAGGTATAAAAGAAATGAATGGATAATAAGAGAAGAGTAGGATAGTCATCTACCACGAGCCCAGCAACTCAAAGTCATAATCTCAACATCATAATCTCAAAGTCATAATCTCTCAATCAGAGGGGATACCTCATAGGCAACCAGATAATATGAGGGGTGTCCTCATGTATCATAATAGTGGAGTAGCTAGCTCCAACTAAATGTGAAAGGCGTGTATTGCACACAAGCACCAGTCACCTCAAAGTCATACTCAAAGTCATACTCAAATTCACAAACAAACCTAGGATTGCAATCCATACGCCCCAAACTCAAAGTTATAATCTCAAAGTCGTAATGGCCATAGCAGATAATAAAAAAGGGACGGTGTGAGAAATCACTCCCCCACACGGGAGTCATGCCAGTGGTGCATCACAGACATGGCCAGGTTACCTTCCTGGCTAGGTACACAGAAAATGGCTCGGGTATCAAACTAAGAGTCAGGTCTCAAAGTCATCACAAAAGATCATATATCAAAAGGTGCATCTCAAAGTCATATCAAAAGAAGTATCAAAGGTTCACTCAAAGGGAACATAGCAATGGCTTGGGAAAACTTAACTGAATCATAACTCAAAATCAATGTATAGAATATCAGAACCCTTACTGAAAAAGGGCAGAGTATCTGTACCTTATGACGAAAGCAAAACAGAAACGAGCACAGAATATGGAAAACGGCTCAAGGTCTCTCCTTCTTCACACCTAAAGGAGTAGAAGGGAATTACAATTCATTCTTAATTAATTACCTTTCCATTTTTAAGTAACTTTCTATTTTTAGCAGGTTTTCATATTTAGCAAGTTTCCTTAATTAGAAAGTTTCCTTATTTAGTAAGTTTCCCTAATTAGCAGTATTCAAAATATAACTTAGGTTAAGTCATTAATTAGGTTATTACGGAAATCGCATTCATTTTAAATAAGTTATATAAGTTTAAGGTTAAATATGACAAGTTTTCATAACTTAGGGTTCAAAATGTAATTATACCAAAGATGGAGATTTAAAGTAAAAATATCATAAGTAGTTCATTCAAATCCTTAGGTAATCCAGAATTACATAATTAGCCCTTTAGTTTATACAATTTACACTTTATACCCTTTTAGTTACATAATTTACATTTTAAACCTCATAACATTTATTATTTCACATTAAACCTTTAGTTTGCCAATATTACACAAAGTACCCTTAAATTGATATGCTGTACGAATCACACCATCAAGTTTATAAGAATTACACAACAAGTCCTTCAAGTTAATTAATTTACAAATTAAACCCTTAATTTACATTTTCAATCTTTAATTAATAATAATTACACATTAGCCCAATAATTCTTGAAAATTACACATTAACCCCTGAACATAACTTATTTCTCAAATCAGCCTTAACTTTTTAGAAATTGCATTTTTGGTCCCTCCACTTTATTAAATTTACAATTCGATTTAACTAATATATATATTTATCAAATAAACCCTTTATATGCAAAATTAACACATGAGACCCTCCTTTTATATTTTATTCGAATTATAGCAGGTCTAAAATGATTTACAAAATTATCCCTTAAGTTTTAAAAATTACAAAACACACCCTTCTATTTTAATTATCAAATCGGTTTACATTTTAATTATCCAAATCAAAACCTTAACTTTTCTAATCATCACCTCATCATTATCACATCATTAAATCACATTAATTCCCAGAATCAAACACATAAACCCTAGGTCGATTAGTTCTTAGGGTTTTCATAATTTTTCCCTTTTTTTTTTATTAGCCGATTACAAACAAAAATCAACAACAAGGGTTTTAGACCCCCACAATTCAAATGAGCATTTTTGTGATGTTATATGATGATAGTGGAAGCCACGAAAAATGTGAAACCAGTCCAGAAAAATCGCATAGGTGATTTATAGAATTAATTCGATATTAGGGTTTATAACACATAATTCTCCATACGATTAATATATAGTGCATGGCTTGTTTTTATCATTTTTCCCACGTTGTATAAGATCAATATAAGCTGAGAAAAATACCAGAATGATTATAGAACGATCGGATGGATTGTTTGTGATTTGTGTTACACGGCTAGAACAATTCGACACAAGTAAATCACCACGCCTTCAAACGCGACCAAACCACCTTGTATACATTTTTCACAGAGTGTACATGATGTGAGAACCATGAGAAAAATATAAAATGAATTTTATAGGGATCAAATGGATCGTTTATGAATTTACCTTCGAATTGAGATTAGCGACAAGAATAAAGGCTAGCGATCAAAAGAGAGCTTCCCTCGACCTAACCCAAATTTTCTAGGCCTCCTTAGATCGTTTACAATACCAAAAAAATGAGCTTGGACTCCAGAAAATTCGTATGAACAAGGAGAGGAATTATTTGTGTGTGTTTGTTTATGCGGCTAGGTTTAGAAGAAAAGAAAGTGTTTTAACTAAATAATGGGGAGGAACCGAGTATAGAGGAGGGGGAAATGGCCAAATATTCGGCCCTAATAAAGACCAAATCAACATTTTTAATTTGATTGCAAGTTTCCATATTTTACATATTCATTTGATTTTATAAAGGTTTTAAATAAACACTTAATTATGCATTTAAATTTTTGGTATACACAAGGGTATTTTGGTCATTTTGTGACTTGTAAAAATGTAAATTGTAATAGCCAAAATTATTTGGTAGCATAACTTGTTCATTATCAGAAGTTTGGGATTGATTTAATACTTTATAAGCTTTTAAATAAATTTTCAAACTTGTAGGGGCATTTTTGTCTTTTTACATGATTTCAGATTTTAGGGTTTTACAACTCTTCCCCTCTAACAGAAAAATTTTGTCCTCGAAATTTGAAGTCGCAAGGTTAAACGGAGTCGTGGCAAATTGTAAACGATCGTCAAAACATTCTCACGCTCGAGCAGGTTCTTCCAGGCCAAGTATTTTCTCATGACTCAATCTTGCCGATCCAATAATTTCGGTTTCCTCAAAAAGACATAACGCTCAGGATTCGCATCAAAAGAATGATATACCAAACGTAATAGATGATAAACGTATCTCATCAGAAGGGGTTCAGGGAAGACGTAGGATTGACGGATTTCGTCTGTGGAATAGAAATAGTAAACTCAGATGAAAACGTATCGAATTGTAGCGAACATGGGAGTAGTATATGAGTTCAAAACTCTTCAGATTCTCAAATAGTCTCGGCTTCAGTATAACCTTTCATAGGTGTTCTCATAAACAAACAGGTCTTGCTCCTCAAAATCAAAGCCTCAATCAACTCACAGCAGGTCATAATGAAACATAATCAACGGATGCGAAACGTACATATAGCAAAATGTAGGTGTACTATTCAATAGTAACAGATCGGATCCATACTGACAGAAAACAGATGGTAGAAAGTTCTACAACAGAACCCAAGATTCTTATCGGAAGTACAGAGGTCAACAAACGCGTGTCGAGTATCCAAACGTATCCAGTCGTATAACGATGAAAGCAGATTAAACGCATAGGTAGAATGAACCTAAAGTCTCATTAATCACGGATAATCCAATAGAGATCAAATTCTAACTTCTTTGGTACTCCCCAAGATATCCTATGCCCACAACAAGTGCACGTTATATGATGTAAGTATTATCACGTTGGCCAGACGTCATAATACTGGCATCATATAAATATGCCCTCATGATGGTCATACTTTATCTCAAATCGTAATCAAAACCACCTATCTTAATCCACCTAGTACTTCTACAGTCTCAGAGGTCAACAAAAGAAACGAATGCCATAGTCAAGAGAGAAAACAAAACTATTCGCAAGAGTATCAAGATCCCAGATTGTCTAGCAGAAGTGAGGTACGCCGTTCACAAGCATCGTATCATCCACACTTCGTCAAAATCTCTCAAAATGAAGTCATCACTGAATCATACAAAGATAAACGCGAACATAATTGCTTCTAGGGAACTTAAATCATAAGAGGGTCTTATTACTTCATCACGAAGCTTAAGAGATTCAACGGAAATAAAATCTAATCGTCAAGAACTTCGGCCTTCATAAAATCTAACCTTCCAAACATGAAGGGTCTGTTTCACAATTTCGCTCATTCAACACCTTCAATCTCTTCAAGTCCTGTTAATCTGTCTTCGGTTGTTTAACAATCGGGAAGTGAAACCAAAATCGGGAACTTGTGTCTGGTCGTCGAACCTCCTGCAGTTCTTCTTGGAATGTGATGGAGTAATGTGAAGTCCTGGCACGATCTTTAAATCTCTCCATCATCTAGTCTGCTTCCGCTCTCAATTCATCTTAGTACAACCAAGATGAATAGGGAAGTGAGACTGCATGTCTTCATCAGCTCTGGGTTCGCCATCTTGACTAGAATTCTCCTTCTGCATCGCCAACACTTCTGTCTTGTAAGGAACGTCTTCTCTCTTCAGGGTAGCCACCGTTGTTGTCAACTCCAGGTCATGCAGTGAAGTAATGCTTCTAGTCGTCTCAACAAGTATCCATCTCCCAGAATGCACAAATGATTGTCAATTTCTAAGAAGGTGTAAAGGAATGATTTTCATGCTCTTCTTCATTTGTGAACGTACTATTAAGTCATACAATGACCATATGCCCAGTACTCATGAGAAACTATCATCTATCAAATCCACTAAGATCGTCAGAGTTTTAGCTAACACTATTAGCGTCACTAACCGTCATAGCAGTCGTTTATGAATACGGAAGGCGTTTTCAAAAATAAGATCAATTCCTCAGAAAGGAAACTTCGCGCCCTGAAATTAAACAAAACACATAGTCGTTCCAGAGTGGAGGAATATTGGCTCCCAACAGTAATACGGTTCAGCTTCCATACATATCTCCAGTTACCATCCTTCTTTATCGCGAACGAAACTAAAACATGCCCATAAGATACACTTAAGTGAACTCACTTCTTGGTCTTCGGTTGCTGCCCCTCCCGGTTGCTCCAGTCGATTGTATGATCTGGAAGACATCTTCGTTTAGTGACTAAAGTTCCCTCGGTATCATGTCAAATCTTACTTCATACTCTGGTGGAAAACTTGGAGTTCCAAAAGGGATTATATTCAAGAAGTTCAGGGTGCCAAATAGCGTTCAATACAAGGTTCATGCTCTGACGACTCAAAGTGCCAAATAGCTTCCAAGATAAGGTTCATTCATTAGCGTACGAAATGGGTTCGAGGAAAACTTCATACCCGTTAAATTAACACAAGAGACTCCAGAGTAATAGTGATAGCAGAGGGTTTATCAATCGGTAATCATGGTAGGGAGTTCAAAATTGTTGCAAACGTTAAAGGTGAGACATAGAAAGGTAGTTGTCAATATTTGGCTGATCATCCCACAATTTCCTTGTCAGAATAAAATCGAAGTTAACTATTCAAAGAAAGGCGGTTCGCAAATCATGGCTTTATCATTCAAAAGTGAGGGGGAAAACATTCTTATCTTCGTGGTTACACACCACAAGACTTCTCATAGGGACAGAGATGGGCGAAACGAAATTGAATAGTGTCGGAGGGTTCATAGTTACTTATCAGAAGAAAAGACATATAACAAAACATATACAGTACTTCATCGCCATGGAGGTTCTCAGAATGCCCGAATCAGCATCAAGGTGATTAACGAAAGGATCAGAGTGCAACGTGGGTCTTTATCAAAATGATTAACAAAAGAAAATATGAGGATAAGGATCAAATAGTGTCAGGCAATTATTATGAAATTTTCTCAATGCCTTCCAAATTTAATCAGGTTCGAATCTTAGGTGGTGCAAAACATAAGCTTTCGCTTTCCAAAGTGATATCAGCAGGATCTAACCAAAAGTAAGGCACGAATCAGAGTGATGCGGAAGTAAAGATACTTAAACAAATGTCTTATAGTCTACCCATTCCTCACTGGTCAAAACTTAGGTTCCTATTGGAAGATCCTAATGCAAATTTTCAAAAGTTATCTTACGAGCGCCTACAGGGAAAGCTTAGTGGTCCTAACTTACACAGGTCAAGGGTAAATGTATTACGAGTCGCAGCCTGTGTCTCTGATACCATAATTGTAACATGATGAAGCGAAAAGTGTACCGCTTTTAAGGGGTCATTTAAGCCCTAAATCGTTCCTTTTGTCATTTTAGGTACTTTTGAGGAGAAATCTGGAAAAAGAGGCATTTTGGACATTTTTGGAGCATAAAAGTGAAGAAAACGACAAAGTCTCAAAAATCGGCTTAAAGTTACCTTTGACGGCGTCAGATTTTACTCTGGACGGCTTCATGGCTTGGCAAGAAAAGGTGGATGTGAAATTTACTCATGATAAGCCAGTGAAAATTACATGTAAATTCTGACGGCGTCACGCTTTAACCTGATGAAGGGCGTCACGGCTTAAATCAAAGAGGGACGGCGTCACGTTCAAGAGCTGACGGCGTCAAGCCTTGATAAGCCAGAACGGATTTTGGAGAGCTAAAGAGGGACGGCGTCAAGAAGGCCATCCGGGAACCCTAGAAGCGGCGAGGTGACGGCGTCACACTCCATAAGGTGACGCCGTCAGATGTAAAAATCTATATATAGTTTTGCAATTCTTTGTCATAAAAGAGAGCTTAGTGTGGAATTTTTGGGAGAAAACCCTAAGACGATTTTAGCATCTTTTTCAAGGCTTTTTGCCTTGAGATCTTCCATGTTACATTGAAAGATAAGTTATCAATTAATCATTCAATATGTCTATGTGTTGTTTGATTCTATCTTGTTCTTGTCTTTTGTTTAACATGTTAGGCTAGATTTATCTTGTGTTTGCTTAGATCTAATGAAACCTAGCTATTGATTATTGGTTATTAGTGTGTTATTAGTTGTATTGGATGATTGTTTATCTATGTTAGGCTTAAGAAAACTGGCTAACTTCCTATTCGGTAACTTGCTTGAACGTCTTAAGAAACATGAACCAAATGCGTACTAAAGGTTTTTATGGTTGTATTTAATGCACAAGCGAATTCTAGTGATCCCATGTTAGGAGCTTCCTAGCCGGCTCGACATAGGAGTGAAGTAGGAGCTTGTAGAGTTGGGGAAGTACGTACGCCACCCCACGATTGGTATTAAGGAATACACCCGTCATCCACGCAACTAATACACACTAATCAGCCGGTAAAAGATAGTTAGGGAGTAAGGAAATCTAAGTGAACACATTTCTCTACACTTAAGTCTTCTCCAACATTTTCATTTTTGTTATTTTATTTTATTTGCATTCGTAGTTATTTGGGTTAGTTGACTAGCAACTAATTCCGCCCACTCCTTCAAACCCGAGATTTTACTTGCTTTCATAAAAATATAAAAACACAAAAAAAGAATCTTCCTCAACCCTTAGACCTATTAGAGTAGTTTTTCATACCTAACGAACACTATTCCCTGTGGAGAACGATCAATCCCCCGTACTTACCACTACACTATACTACATCGGTCAGGTACACTGCCTGGTGGGGTTGTAAGCCTCTTGAGATCCCTCGAGAGGTAAAACCTGTTGTAAGGTTGCAAAACCACGCATCAAGTTTTTGGCGCCGCTGCCGGGGAATAGTTATTGTTTAGGTTAAATTTTTATTTTATAGGTCTACTCACTAGATTCCTTTCTAGTGAGATTTTTATTTTATTTTATTTTAGGTTTTCTTTAGTCTATCTATTTTTCTTTGTGTGTTTGTTCGTAATTTCCATTGACTCTTCCGTTCACCATTATGGAGAACGCGAATCCACCATACTACCAACCACGTAATTCACCCACTCCATATGACATCTTGATGTTTAAACAACATAAAGATGAACCTCTCTATGATGCATGGACTCGTTTTAAATATTTACTCCAAAAAGTCCCTCATCATAACTTCGATTTTTGGTCCCTAACTCAAATCTTTTACAATCATGTCGACCAACATGCCCAAAGGGACATTTACCATATTGCCGGTAGGGATCTTAGGGAATTAAGTGCTGAGGAAGCATGGGAAGCTATTGAGAATTGTGCCCAATATTATTATATAGTAGACAACCCAACAAACTTTAGTACAAGTCAATTGACCACAAATTTCAAGGATCATGAAACAAGTTTGTTTGAGGATGAATATGTTAGTGTTGAGATACCTAAGTGGATGTCATGTAATGCCATAGTACAAAACAAACACATAGGTGACCTTGATGTGACGAAGGATTTAGCCGAACATGATCACATTGATCAAAAAGACCTAGGTTTTGTGATTGATGACGTCGAATCTCAAGAAACACATGATGAATCTTTTAGGCAGTTTGAATATAGCAGTCAGAATATTGAGGATGATCCTTATGATTCGGACATAGAAGTTGAGATGCCTAGAGAAGCACTTGAGATACTTGGGAAAATGTTAGGGTTAGATCCTACTAAAACACATGATGAGGATATAGGTGATCTTGACACAAGGAATGATGAGGTTAGTAACATAAGCCCGCTAAGTACCTCACAAGTCCTACCATCATTTGAGGCACACACACCGCCCGTGACTTACCCGGAAGAAGTTGAAGAGACTATAGGAACCCCAATAGAGGTAGAGCCCTTGGACCAAACACAACTAGAAGAAATAGGTTTGAATGCTTTTAGTGATCACAACCTTTCTTTTAGTCCTATGGAAGTTCCTAGTTTTGATGAGCCGGAGCCTCAACCAAAACCGTTACCTAATCTTCCATCCTTAGATGTGAACTTAGGAATTGAATTAGGTCCCGACCCACCCATCAAACCATATAGTCCGGGTAGTTTTATGTTGAAGGTAGTAGACTCTAAGCCTTGTAGAGAGGAAGCTGACATAGGAGTGAACCATAACCTTTCATACTTACATCACCCATTCATGATTAATCACAAGAAACACTATGGGTTTAAACCGGGTTTATTAGGTCAAGATGGATTCCCAACTAGGAGTCTCTCGAAGTTGATAGAAGATGATCCCTTTCTAGGAGAAAATCTTAATCCGCCCACTAACACAATTGAATTAGGTAAGGTTATGATGATAGGATCCCGCACCTTTGAGCATATAATTCACCCGTCACTCTTTCCTCACGTGGCATATTTCCACCCTAAGGGTGTGTATCGCTACTTTCACCCACACTTAATCCTAAGTGTAGGGAAAACCTCCTCTATTTCCGTTAAATAAGGGTAGAGTCAGGCTCGTGACTCGAACAAAAACAAGCGCTTCTTGGGAGGCAACCCAAGTTTTATTTGCTTTGTGTGTTTATTTGTTTGTTTGTTTGTTTTTATTTGCTTCCGTATGTATGTTTAAGTTTTATTATTATTGATTCATGTTCAAAACTAAATTGTGAAAATGCTTTATTTTGTTTTTAACTTCGTCTTAACTACATATAAAGGTATTTTGCAAAAGTTAAGTGTAAGGGAAATCAAAATCGGTTTATTAGAACTCAAATGAACATGAATCGTAATAATATTAAATGAACATACATATTAGTATTTGTTTGAGTCAAATGCTTGTATCGAGTCATAATGATGTTTTGCAGGAATTCCAGGAAGTAAGGTATAGGTTTTTCCAAAAAATTTTCCGGAAACTTAACATGAGAATTCTGTCAGATCATTTCTGACGGCGTCAGGAGTTATAACATGACGGCGTCAGATTTAATTTTCAGAAATTTTTGAAAGTTTTGTTTTTAAAAAGTTTTTATTAAATCTCCAACTTATAATCTCCAGGAATCTGCAAAATTATCATTCCACAAGCATTATATCCTTATATATAGATTTTTCCCGCCGATGTTATGCAGGTTCTCGTGTTTGTTTTCTCAGGTTTAACAGGTTATTTCGGACAAGGAAATGTTTTGAATCAAGCTTATGGCGATGCATTAGTCATGGAGCTTCTACATTACCTTGGAAGAAGATTTAACCATGTTACTTCATTATCCACCGAGCGAATCAGGGGAGTATTTGATTTCATTCTTTTACTTTATGCTTTTACATCTTGTTATTTGAACATTGGGGACAATGTTCATCTTAAGTGTAAGGGGGGGTAAAAGTACGATACTTTAGAGAATACAATTACACTTGATTTTTGTTTGTTTAATAGTAGATGTGTAATAAAACTGAGATAAATACTTGTTAGGGCAATTTTAGTGCCAAATTTAAATTTTTTTACAACATATAGGAGTGAAACTTTGATCTTAATGAGCGTCTCACGGATAGGAGTTATATGACTAGCACAAAAACCGTACCACTAAAAAATTTTCCACCCCCAAATATGTGAGGTTCGCCCCTAGAATTGGTAGGAAAAGCATTTATGCTATGATGTGTGTACCGGTAGCACTTAGATTCTAGAACTTGCGTTAGGACCATTCCAAGGCCACAAGTGAGACTACATTCGTGTAGTTAGATTTACTACATGATAAGAGGCATTAGGATTAACCCATTGTTTTACACCTGTGTTTTTGTTATAATTACTTTGGCTACATTGGTCAAGTAATTCTCCCACACCCCTTGCGTTGTACTCATTTTTAGTACACGATACCCCTAGTACACCCCTCAGAGCCTATCTTTTCGTTTCGACCTTTAAGCATTTTACTTAAAGGAAGAATTTGTTACACCCCACTTAAATGTACACCCAAATCGCCTTAGCCTACCTTGTATGCACTCATTTTTAGTGCATTATTGTTACAACATTTGTTTAAACCCAAGTTAATTATCTAATTGATTACATGGTTGCTAAGTCGAGTCATATCCTTGTACATATTGTTTTGGGACGATTGGGACTCATGGGTAAAGTACTAGTGTAATGGAGTAATGGGGAAGAACATCATTTATTACCCCCATATGTGCTAAATATTTTAAAAGTACTCCAAGTTTTTCAATTATCTTAATTCGAGTCATTAGATTAGTTAATTGTAAAGTTATGTAAAAATTCAAGTGTAAGGGGAATGCAACGCCCCTATGATGTATTATTTTGGATGGTAGGGCAAGAGTGTATCAAAAAAAAAAAAAAAAAAAAATCGAAAAATCAAGAAAGATACAAAAAAATGAGAAAAAGAAAAATAGAGAAAACATACGGACTACCATCCCGTTTCATTTTATGTTTATTTTTATGTTTTTGTTATTTTGTTATTTTGTTTCTAGCTTAAGATTGAGTCGAGTCTTGGCTTAGCAACATTGTATAGTACATGTAATTGATCAAGATCATTAACTCGCCACCAGTAAAATATCCTTTATCCAACAAAACCGTGTTTTCCTTTTCCCTACACCTAACGTTATAACCCATGTAAAAGCCCTCTTTGATAGTTTATCTTAGGTGCTTACGCCTAGTGGAGGAGGTTTTCGATCCTTTCCCAAGCCTATGGTAATCTATTTGCTATGACAGGTAGTGAGAGATATTATCCGTTTTCATTTATGAAATTTATTTTGATGACACTTGAGAGATGTGAGTATCTAAACACTACTTGTGAGGTGCTAGTTTATAATCTCCGTGCTTATTATGATTGAAGTGGAACGATTATTTGTTGTAATTACTTTTATGTTTGCGTTAAATGACCCCTAACTTGTATTTTGATTAGAATAAAAGCGCATTTGCTTGAGGACAAGCAAATCTCAAGTGTAAGGGTATTTGATGAAGCGAAAAGTGTACCGCTTTTAAGGGGTCATTTAAGCCCTAAATCGTATTTATTTGATCAAATATTGCCCTAAATCGTTCCTTTTGTCATTTTAGGTACTTTTGAGGAGAAATCTGGAAAATGAGGCATTTTGGACGTTTTTGGAGCATAAAAGTGAAGAAAACGACAAAGTCTCAAAAATCGGCTTAAAGTTACCTTTGACGGCGTCAGATTTTACTCTGGACGGCGTCATGGCTTGGCAAGAAAAGGTGGATGTGAAATTTACTCATGATAAGCCAGTGAAAATTGCATGTAAATTCTGACGGCGTCACGCTTTAACCTGATGAAGGGCGTCACGGCTTAAATCAAAGAGGGACGGCGTCACGTTCAAGAGCTGACGGCGTCAAGCCTTGATAAGCCAGAACGGATTTTGGAGAGCTAAAGAGGGACGGCGTCAAGAAGGCCATCCGGGAACCCTAGAAGCGGCGAGGGTGACGGCGTCACACTCCATAAGGTGACGCCGTCAGATGTAAAAATCTATATATAGTTTTGCAATTCTTTGTCATAAAAGAGAGCTTAGTGTGGAATTTTTGGGAGAAAACCCTAAGACGATTTTAGCATCTTTTTCAAGGCTTTTTGCCTTGAGATCTTCCATGTTACATTGAAAGATAAGTTATCAATTAATCATTCAATATGTCTATGTGTTGTTTGATTCTATCTTGTTCTTGTCTTTTGTTTAACATGTTAGGCTAGATTTATCTTGTGTTTGCTTAGATCTAATGAAACCTAGCTATTGATTATTGGTTATTAGTGTGTTATTAGTTGTATTGGATGATTGTTTATCTATGTTAGGCTTAAGAAAACTGGCTAACTTCCTATTCGGTAACTTGCTTGAACGTCTTAAGAAACATGAACCAAATGCGTACTAAAGGTTTTTATGGTTGTATTTAATGCACAAGCGAATTCTAGTGATCCCATGTTAGGAGCTTCCTAGCCGGCTCGACATAGGAGTGAAGTAGGAGCTTGTAGAGTTGGGGAAGTACGTACGCCACCCCACGATTGGTATTAAGGAATACACCCGTCATCCACGCAACTAATACACACTAATCAGCCGGTAAAAGATAGTTAGGGAGTAAGGAAATCTAAGTGAACACATTTCTCTACACTTAAGTCTTCTCCAACATTTTCATTTTTGTTATTTTATTTTATTTGCATTCGTAGTTATTTGGGTTAGTTGACTAGCAACTAATTCCGCCCACTCCTTCAAACCCGAGATTTTACTTGCTTTCATAAAAATATAAAAACACAAAAAAAGAATCTTCCTCAACCCTTAGACCTATTAGAGTAGTTTTTCATACCTAACGAACACTATTCCCTGTGGAGAACGATCAATCCCCCGTACTTACCACTACACTATACTACATCGGTCAGGTACACTGCCTGGTGGGGTTGTAAGCCTCTTGAGATCCCTCGAGAGGTAAAACCTGTTGTAAGGTTGCAAAACCACGCATCATAACACCCCAACCCGACAAGGGTAAAGATGTCACACTAATGGTTTCACATCAGATCAAAACAAAGCATACATGTCAAGTAATACAAAAATTCTCAAAGGTTACAAAAGAAATTCTGAAATTTACATGGTTGCAATGGAAACAAAACTAAACACTAAGTCTGCAAAAGCAACTTCTTCTAATGGTCTCTACTTCAGAACACTATCAAAGTCTTCTAAGTCCAAAATTCGCTTCACTCACACCCAAACCCGTCATCCTGCTTATTACCTGCCGCACACGAAAAGAAAACGTACGGCTGAGCTTAAAAAGCTCAGTGAACAGATACATATACAAAGCAAAGAATAACGAAACAGAAATATAATATGGGCAATGGGAATGTCATAAGGTATAAAAGAAATAAATGGATAATAAGAGAAGAATAGGATAGTCATCTACCACGAGCCCAGAAACTCAAAGTCATAATCTCAACATCATAATCTCAAAGTCATAATCTCACAATCAGAGGGGATACCTCATAGGCAACCAGATAATATGAGGGGTGTCCTCATGTATCATAATAGTGGAGTAGCTAGCTCCAGCTAAATGTGAAAGGCGTGTATTGCACACAAGCACCAGTCACCTCAAAGTCATACTCAAATTCACAAACAAACCTAGGATTGCAATCCATACGCCCCAAACTCAAAGTCATAATCTCAAAGTCGTAATGGCCATAGCAGATAATATAAAAGGGACGGTGTGAGAAATCACTCCCCCACACAGGAGTCATGCCAGTGGTGCATCACAGACATGGCCAGGTTACCTTCCTGGCTAGGTACACAGAAAATGGCTCGGGTATCAAACTAAGAGTCAGGTCTCAAAGTCATCACAAAAGATCATATATCAAAAGGTGCATCTCAAAGTCATATCAAAAGAAGTATCAAAGGTTCACTCAAAGGGAACATAGCAATGGCTTGGGAAAACTTAACTGAATCATAACTCAAAATCAATGTATAGAATATCAGAACCCTTACTGAAAAAGGGCAGAGTATCTGTACCTTATGACGAAAGCAAAACAGAAACGAGCACAGAATATGGAAAACGGCTCAAGGTCTCTCCTTCTTCACACCTAAAGGAGTAGAAGGGAATTACAATTCATTCTTAATTAATTGCCTTTCCATTTTTAAGTAACTTTCTATTTTTAGCAGGTTTCCATATTTAGCAAGTTTCCTTAATTAGAAAGTTTCCTTATTTAGTAAGTTTCCATAATTAGCAGTATTCAAAATATAACTTAGGTTAAGTCATTAATTAGGTTATTATGGAAATCGCATTCTTTTAAATAAGTTATATAAGTTTAAGGTTAAATATGACAAGTTTTCATAACTTAGGGTTCAAAATGTAATTATACAAAAGATGGAGATTTAAAGTGAAAATATCATAAGTAGTTCATTCAAATCCTTAGGTTATCCAGAATTACATAATTAGCCCTTTAGTTTATACAATTTACACTTTATACCCTTTTAGTTACATAATTTACATTTTAAACCTCATAACATTTATTATTTCACATTAAACCTTTAGTTTGCCAATATTACACAAAGTACCCTTAATTTTATATGTTGTACGAATCACACCATCAAGTTTATATGAATTACACAACAAGTCCTTCAAGTTAATTAATTTACAAATTAAACCCTTAATTTACATTTTCAATCTTTAATTAATAATAATTACACATTAGCCCAATAATTCTCCAAAATTACACATTAACCCCTGAACATAACTTATTTCTCAAATCAGCCTTAACTTTTCAGAAATTGCATTTTTGGTCCCTCCACTTTATTAAATTTACAATTCGATTTAACTAATTTATATATTTATCAAATAAACCCTTTATATGCAAAATTAACACATGAGACCCTCCTTTTATATTTTATTCGAATTATAGCAGGTCTGAAATGATTTACAAAATTATCCCTTAAGTTTTAAAAATTACAAAACACACCCTTCTATTTTATCAGAAGTTTGGGATTGATTCAATACTTTATAAGCTTTTAAATAAAATTTCAAACTTGTAGGGGCATTTTTGTCTTTTTACATGCTTTCAGATTTTAGGGTTTTACATTATTGCTTGTGATTAGTTAGAAGGCCGATGCTTAGACATTGCTTGGTTATGCAATGTGATATATGATGCCATAGACTATGTGATTTGATTTTATGATATGAATGTTTAACACTTGTCGGATAAGTGTTAAGCGTTATGATATGATTGCATATATGATGTTAAGTGTTGTTGTTTATATGATGATAAGTCTATGGTAGTTAATTATATGTGTAAGCTTTATATGATGTGCTTGAGAGCACGTTTGTATTGAAGTGTTTGAGTGAGATAGATGCATTAGAATGCGTATTAGGTGTTGACCTAGTTGTGGTCGGTAAAGCTATAAAGAAAACATTGATATGTGAAAAGAGTTAAGAAGCATGCTAATAATTTGAAAAAGTATAAATACTTAAAAGATTTAGATAAGTAAGAAGTGAATAGCGAAGTATGTTTATAGCTTGATGTTTTGTGAAGCGTGAGTTCTTATATGCTAAACTAAATGAGAAGGTTAAAGTGAAAAGTTAAAAAGTGATGAGAACATGTTACATATAAAACATGGTAAATTGAAAAGTGCTAGTGATATATGGTAAGGTATGATGAGTTAAAGTGGCGAATAAAATATAGATTGCGCTAGAAGTCATAGACGACTTGAAGTGCGCTAGAAGGAGTTGTAAAACATGAATGTGATCATGTTAATATATTTGAATATGAAAGATGAAATTAACAAAAGTGTTACAGAATAAACCTATGTAAGGTTTGTAGGCATACAAGTTGAATAAACTAAATGAAGTGACAGTATGAGGTGAGAATATGGTCAACAAGGGTTGAAGGGTAATACTAAGAGTGTGTTGTAAGAACACGTAGAAATGTGTAAGTTGTAATGAATAAGCATTACATATAAATTGTCTAAATAAAAATGGCACATAATTAGTGTACGAGTCAACTTGGGGTTGACGGGTGAAAGATAAGTGGCATTGTGAAAATGCGATGATAATAAATGTGCAAGTGTTATATAGAAACTTGCCTAGATGATAGAAAGCGTGATAGTGAATGTTGAGGTTGCGTAAGGCAATGAAAATTGAATAAGTGACAGTGTGTGCCTAATTATAAAAGTGCATGAAAGATAAAATGAGTAGATATGATAAGACAGATATAGCTTGGATCCAATGCTCTAGTTCTGGCATCCTTTGGGGATGGCCTAGCTTGCCTTTTATGGCATGATTGTTAGCTTGCCTTCACCGGCATGGTTGCCTATATCCTTGGCATGATGTTAAGGTGTCTTTATGACACGATGTTAAGGTGTCTTTATGACACGATGTTAAGGTGTCTTTATGGCACGAAGTTAAGTTGCCTTCTATGGCATGATGTTAGCTTGCCTATGTGGCATGGTTGTAAGCTTGCCTTTACGGCATGGATGTAAGCTTGCCTTTGTGGCATGGATGTAAGCTTGCCTTTACGGTATGGTGGTTAGCTTGCCTTATGGCATGGTTGAAAGTTAGTGAGATTGGATCCAAGGCTAGTAAATATAGAAAGTAAAGTATGTACGAGTGTTAGGTCGGAAGCGTATAAGTAGGATGGTTTATGGTTTCTTGATTTAAATGGATTGGGACGCCTTTTCATTTGAATGAAGAAATTGTAAATCACCGAACCATGAGTTTGTATTTCTTGATTTACATAGATCGGGACGCCTTTTTATGTAAATGAAGAGTTACAAAAGAGTGGGCTTATGTGTAGCCGATATGACATGAGTACGGATAGTGATATGAAGTAGTAAAAACTAAAACAAGATAGACGTCATAAGAAAAGATAAATATGAATAAAACTTATAGTGGCATTAAGATAATGTGTGAAACTTTAAAATAGACGTCTAAATGAATTGTACATTAAGTTGAGAAGTTAAATAGTGAGTATTTTCATAATTTGATAAGAAAGTTTGCTTAAATGCTGTGTGTGTTAGATTTTTGAAGGTGCCGTTTGTATGGTACCTTGTGTATTTGAGATAAGTTGCCGGTTTTTAGTATAGATGCGTATTTGGTATTATGTGGAATGTGAGATTTGCTGGATATATGATGTTAGGTCATGATCAGTGCATTGTTGAATGCCGTGCTATAGTGTGGAAGTGTGACTCATATAGAGTCACAGTAGTAGATTTTCCCGGATGACAAGTAGTTGTTTCGGGAAATCTTAGAAAAGTTTATGATGAGAAGTGTGCTTTTAGCGGATTATGAGTTGTGTTTATGCCTAGTAAGAGTAGAATTTGCAAGATCATGTAGATCGTTGTAAGGAATTGGCCTAGAAAGCACGAGAATAAGGACTTGTATATGTTGTGAAGTTAGTTTTGGATAGTTTTAGACGAGAGATTTCGAGGACGAAATCTAAATAAGGGGGTAGAATTGTTAGACCCGTTTCCCGGGTGGTGGGACCCCACCCTAGATGAAGTTGACCCGAGCATAAGTATGTTTGACTAGAGTGTGTGGTTGTCTAAGGGCAATGGTTATAGCGTTAAGTGTTAGCCTGTTATAGCCTAGATGCGGCGCATCTAGGAAGTACATGCGGCGTATGGTAGAAAGGGAAAGTAGAACCGACTTGTTATAGTCCATGCGCCGTATTGGAGAAGGAGATACGGCATATATAAGGGGTAGCATGGATGCGGCGCATCTATGCAGATAGATGCGGCGCATCGACCCTAAATAAGCAGAATTGACAGAATTGCCCTTGTAGCTAGAATCTTCCCCATTTATCTATAAGTCTCCACACTCTCCTGTAAAAGAGAGTGTGTTTTCTGTGGGTGTCGAACCAAGGAGAAAGAGAGGGAAAAGATGGAGGTGAAAGTGCTATGATGATGATTATTAAATGGCATGATCTCTAGCCATGATTCCCCTTCAAGTAAGTAGCTATGTTCTTGATGATTATAAGTTATAGTTAGTGGGTTTTCATCATATGATCAAGTTATGATCATATGATGATGTGATATGGAAGATAAGTGTATTTGATGGGTTTTGATAACCCTTGTCATGTGATTATTGTTATGTTGTTAGGTTTTTATTATTTATGAAGGATGATGATGATGATGGATCTTGATGATGATGTTCTTGATGTGTTGTGTAGCTTGGTTTGAGGTAAGTAAAATGATGATAGCATATGTTATATGAATTTCTATCATATTGTGTTATGTATGTTTATGTTGAGAAGATTAGCTTGATTGATGTTTATGAGATGTTATGTTAGTGGCTTATGTGATGAGATGATACTAGGAGATATGTTGATGATATGTGCTAGATGAGACTTGAGTATGTAAGCCTTGATGTAAGTGTTTATGTATATGATGCATTATGTGGATTGAAGTATAATGGTATGTTATAGTCGTTTTACTTACTAAGCGTTATCGCTTACGGTTTAGTTTTCTAACCGTTTTGTAGGTGCTTATGATATGGCTTGGATTATGGATTGAGGTTTGGATGTGTGTCGAAGGTTAGAAGGTAGAAACTAGGAGCTTAGTATAGATTACCGAGCTCTATGGCGATATTGTACCCCCGTTGGTCTTTTAATGGATTGTGATGTAAAGTCATGTGTTAAGTTGTATGCTAAGGTCGTCCAAATGATTTGGTAGCCATTTGGTGGCTCAAAGTATGTTTTACACGTTATGGGTTAAGTTAAGGGGCATTTGGCACAAGTGTCTATTCGTACCCATTTTGGGGTCAAACGGGTCATTTGTCGTGTATTATGAATTGTTATAGTTTTGAATGCTATTTGAGTGTTTTGGTACAAGTTATAGTGTCGTATTGAGGTCAAAGTGGATTTTGGGGTAAGTTGAGTATATGCAGGCTTTCTTGCTGATGTTCTGTCTAAATTGGTCGATGCGGCGCATCTAGTATAATAGATGCGACGCATCAGCAGTTTAAGGTGATGCGGCGTATCTAATATGTTAGATGCGGCGTATCATAAGCTTGAGTAGATGCGGCGTATCATTTCAGGTTGATACGGCGCATAGTCTCGCATCAGTAGATGCGGCGTATCCCTTAAAAGGATACGGCGTATCGGTGGTTACAGAAGGATTTTCAGGTCGTGTTATAAAGCTTTATGTAGAATGTGTTGAAGAGCTTGTGGAGTTTATGTTCTTGCAAATGTTTTAAAGGGTTAAATGTTATAGACTCTGATATTTAAATGAAGAATTTGTATAAGTCCGTTTTAGTCAAACGTTTCCGCGTAAAAAGTCAAAGTTTTTAGTATAAGCTGGCACGGGGTGTAACGCAAACCGCATCATGTCTTTTACGAGTCAAAGGCAATCCAGAAACAAAATCCATGGAGATCTCATCCCATTTCCAAACAGGAATTTCCAAAGGCTGCAACAAACCACTAGCCCGCTGGTGCTCAATCTTGACCTGCTGACAAGTCATACATCTAGCCATAAACGAAGCCACATCCTGCTTCATGCCATTCCACCAAAAGTGCTGCTTAAGATCCCGATACATCTTGGTAGAACCAGGATGAATAGTGAAAGGGGAACTATGAGCCTCAGTCAACACAGCCCCATGCAAATCAGGATCATTAGGCACACATAAGCGATCCTCATACCATACAACTCTGTTATCATCAACTTTGAACTCAGTCTGCTTACCTTCCTCAATATTCTGCACTATAGCCCAAAGCTCACCATCATCCTTCTGAGCTTCTTTAATACGCAACAACAGGTTTGATTCAATCTTCAAACTAGCCCAGTATCCAACATCGCGTCTAATACACAACTCAACATCCAACCGCTCTAAGTCCCTGAGAACACGGGGTTCAATCTCCAAGCTAGCAATCATACCCGATTTCCGGCTAAGGGCATCTGCAACAACATTTGCCTTGCCTGGATGATATTGGATATTCGTGTCATAATCTTTAAGAAGCTCTAACCATCTCCTCTGTCTCATGTTAAGCTCCTTTTGGGTAAAAATGTACTTGAGACACTTGTGATCTGTGAAGATATCACACGATTCGCCATACAAGTAATGTCTCCAGATTTTCAAAGCAAACACAACAGCCGCCAATTCAAGATCATGGGTCGGATAATTCTCTTCATAGGGTTTTAATTGCCTGGAAGCATAGGCAATTACCTTACCGTGTTGCATAAGCACACAGCCTAAACCCTTCTTAGAAGCATCACTATATATCTGAAAACCTCCAGAACCAGACGGTAAAGTCAAAATAGGAGCGGAAACCAATCTCCGTTTCAACTCCTCGAAACTCTGCTCACGCTCATCCGTCCATACAAATTTCTCACCCTTTCGCATCAACTGAGTCAAAGGCAAGGCCAACTTTGAGAATCCCTCAACAAAACGCCTGTAGTAACCAGCTAATCCAGAAAACTCCTAACTTCAGTCACTGTGGTAGGTCTTGGCCACTTGGTGATAGCCTCAACCTTAGATGGATCCATGGTGATGCCATCTGCAGACACAATGTGACCAAGGAAAGCAACTTGGTTCAGCCAGAACTCACATTTCGAAAATTTAGCGTACAATTTCTGCTGTCTCAGAATACCCAAAACAATACGCAGATGCTGCTCATGCTCTTCTTCCGATTTAGAGTACACCAAGATGTCATCGATGAAAACGATAACGAATTTATCAAGATATTCATGGAAAACCTGATTCATTAAGTCCATAAACACCGCAGGAGCATTAGTTAATCCAAAGGGCATAACCAGAAACTCATAATGACCATATCGGGTACGGAAAGCAGTTTTAGAAACATCCTGCTCCTTTACCCGCAATTGGTGATAACCAGATCGCAAGTCAATTTTAGAAAAGACTTTAGCTCCTTGCAATTGATCAAACAAGTCATCAATACGAGGAAGAGGATAACGATTTCGGATGGTAATACGATTTAGCTCACGATAGTCAATGCACAAACACATACTACCGTCCTTCTTCTTTACAAATATGACAGGAGCACCCCATGGCGAGACACTAGGCCGAATAAAACCGTTCTCCAACAATTCTTCCAACTGCTCCTTTAGCTCCTTCAATTCGACAGGTGCCATCCGGTATGGAGCCTTAGCGATAGGTTCGGCACCGGGAATCAATTCAATACCAAATTCAACTTCTCTAGTCGGAGGAAGACCAGGAAGTTCTTTGGGAAAGACATCAGCAAAATCCCGAACAATGGGAACGTTAGCAATATCAGGACCCTCAGAAGATGTATCTTTAACAGAAGCCAGATAACCTTGGCAACCATGAGATATCAAAGTTCGTGCCTTCATAGCAGAAATAATTTTAACAGATTTCAGAGGACGTGATTCATGATAAACAAATTCGGGTCGATTCAAATTACCAAAGATTACTTTTCTGGCATGGCAGTCAATGGTAGCTCTATGGGAAGCCAACCAATCCATACCCAGGATTACATCAAAATCAATCATGTCAAGAGGAAGCAAATTAGCCGGACGAATCCGATCATCAAAGCGCAAGGGACAATTTACAAATTCGTGATCGATGAGAAGACGATTCTTCATTGGGGTAGAGATAGCTATTTGATTTATTAATGGTGTTGGAGACATATTAAGTTTCTTAGCAAGTTTCAAGGATATAATAGAGTGTGTTGCGCCAGTATCAAATAATGCGAAGACAGTACAGTCACCAATATAAAGAATGCCAGTAATGGTACCTGACGCCTTAGCTGCCTGGTCACGAGTAGTCGAATACACACGACCTGTATTAGGAGGAGGAGGAGGGAGGTAGTTCACAACTGCTGCCGGATTCTGCTTAGGACAATCCTTCACCCTATGCTCAGTAGAACCACACCCATAGCAAGCACCAGAAGCCTTACGACAAACTCCAGTATGATTCTTCCCACAAGAAGCACAAATAGGTATGGGAGGTAAGTTCTCAGATGGTCTCCTCTGAGTGCCCGATCCAGTAGCCCGATTCTGCTGATAACCCCTGGAAGACTGATCCTTCCACTGCCTCTGACTATCATTGCGCCCCTGACGATCATTACCCTGTCTAGAAGCCGACCTAGAATCCTGACCCCTCGAATCCGGTCTCCGCTGATCAAAGCTCCTACCCGACTGACCCCGATGATCATGTCCACGATCCGTCTGACCTCGTGGCTCAAAACTCCTACCAGTCTGCCCCTTATTGTCCCCATTCTGTCCCCGTGGCTGAACCCTGTCCCCGTCACGGTTCCGCTTATACCCAACACCCTGACGAAAGATCTCAATGTTGCGAGCTGCATCGCAACATGCTGACGCATCCGGAAACTCAGAATTAAGCAAACGATCAAGAACCCATTTCTTAAGACCCCATTTGTAATGCTTAGCCTGGCGGCTAGCATCACCAGCAATTGGTCCCACAAAACTGACCAACCTCTGAAACCTCTGCAAATACTCCCCTGCATGCTCACTATCCAGCTGGGAAATCGTATTGTACTCCCGTTCAAACCTCTGCTGCTCGGAATCAGGGAAGTACCTCTTATAGAAAGTGGTGGGAAACTCAGTCCAAGTACAAGCAAGCACATATGGGTCACCCCCTTTAGCCTGCTTATGCTCTTTCCACCAGCTCAGCGCATCCCCTTCTAACTTAAAAGCAGCCAAAAGAGTCTTAACTCGTCCTCACATCCCAACACTTCAAACATTTTCTCCAGGTGTGTAATCCAATCCTCTGCCGCCTGAGGAGTGGCAGCCGAACTGAAAGACAAGGGCTTGAGCTTGTTGAAACTCTCAAGCCAACCATGAATAGTAGTGGGTCGGCCCCCACCACCAAAACCTCTAGAAGAGCCACCAGAACCTCCAGAAGAGCCTGCTCCATTATTGATGATCCGATTGATCACCTCATTGGTGTTAAGGCACGGTAATAGGTTGGCTATAGCATTAGCGACCAAAGCCTCCAAATTAGGGATCTCAGCATCCCCTTCAGGGTTACCTCCAGAATACTCGTTATGGCGAGTGTTAACCATCTACACGATTATCAAAACGATTAGCAAGATCAAACAAAATACGACAGTGTAGGACAAGGAAAAAGAGTGCGCGAAAGGAAACCTAATGTCTACCCAATCCTCACAGGTCAATAGCCTAAGCTCTAAGGTTTCGGAAGCCTATTCTCTGATACCATAAATTGTAACACCCCAACCCGTCAAGGGTAAAGATATTACAACAATGGTTTCATATCAGACAAAGCATTCAATACCATAACAGTGGAAGTCTTAACATTTATAATCAAAGGAAAATAAGTCAACATGACTTATGCCAGAATGCAAGACAGAAATAAATGAAGTACATAATAAATCCAAATGCCCAAACAATGGCATAAACAAGTCTAAATCCAAAATGGCAAACTAAGATGACTAAGGTCAAAGCTTCACTCAAATGCTCTCATCCCAAAGCAATACCCAGCTCCTAGCTTAAATACCTGCCGCAGGAAAAGGAAATGCGGCTGAGCTACGAGAGCTCAGTGAACAGATATAACGATAACAAGCAGTAATAGATAATAGTGCAAAGTAAAATGAAGTAAGGATCAAAAGAGTTAAGGCGTAAGTAAAAGATAAGAGTAACTGAAAAGTACAAGATTATAAGGTAAGGAAAACAGAAATCCACTACGAGCCCAAGTCAAGTCAAGTAATCAAGTAACAAGGTGTACGGAGGGGAGGCCTCGGTACCAAGTACAATATGAGGGGATACCTCCAAGGGGTGGAGTCGCGGGCTCCCAAGATGTGAAAGACGTGTATCGCACACACCATCAGTCACCAAGTAATACAAGTAATATAAACAAGTCAAGTCAAGTCAAGTCAAATCTAGGATGCATCCATACGCCCCAGTAGGCCAAGTTCTACCTCTACGTAACAAGTCAAGTATCAAGTCAGGGACGGGACAGGTCATCACTCTCCTGCCCTAGAGTCATGCCATCGGTGCATCAATGGCATGGACATGAAACCCTCATGCCTAGTTATGGCTCGTAGTCTCAAACTGTGGGTCAAGGGTCAAGTATCAAGTATTAAGTGTCCAAGTATATATCAAGTGGTTCAAGTCAAATTTCATTTCAAGTATATCATATCAAGGTTTATATCAAGGTTTATTGCAAGGTTCAAGTCAAGTTTCAAAATGAGAAATCATGGCAAGGGTTCATAGCAAAGGTTCAAGGAGAAGAGTCAAGATCTCTCCTTCTTCACACCTAAAGGAGTAGAAGACAGAATTACAATTGGTTCTTACTTTAGATTACTCACTTTAGTTTATCTTTCCATTTTAGGTAACCTTCCAAATATAGCAAGTTTCCACTTTAAGTAGGTTTACTCATTTTAAGTGATTTTCCATATTTAGTAACTCTGGTTATTAACAAACCCGTTTATCAACTTAAAGTATTCAAGATGACCATTTTAGTAGTTCAAGGTTCATAAGGTTATTTACATATGATTAAGGTTATTATGGTAGTTTTACACATTCGAGGGTTTATTAAGTAATTATGATAAGTTTAAGGACCATTATGCAATTATCATAAAATTAGGGTATAAAGTGTAATTATTATAAAGTTATAGGTTTTTACAAGTTGAGTCCTTTAGTATTAGAAAAATAACAATTTAACCCCTTTAGTATTAGAAAATAAACAAACAACACTTTTTAAATGTCTTTTTACACTTTATCAGGTTTTAGGTATGATCTGGACCAGTTTCAAATAATTTATTAATCATATTAGAAATTCTAAATAAAATCTACAAATATTCACAGGTATACCTCAATGTCCCTAGTATTTTTCCTAATTTTTCCAGATTTTATTAACTAGTATAGGTATGAATGAAAATTCCATTTTCCTAACCTGTTCGAGAATTGCATCTAAGGAAACATCCGAACAGAAATTAATTCTTTACCCCATCTATAAAATTTATAAAAATCTAGAAAAATTCCAGTAACTAATAGACATATCAAATACTACCCAGTTCAAAGGAAACCTGCTAATTCGACATGGTTTGTAATTTAAAAATCATAGACTCGGACTAATTTTCCAGGTATACGAATTCGATTTGACACTTGTTTTTCCAAAAATCAAAAAGTGGTCTTCCAGGCCTCTAAAAATTACAAAGTAAATTTCTACAGAAATCTCTTTCATTTAATTTAATTCTAGACTCAAAAACCACTGAAAAACACGTTACCATTATTTTTATACAGTCGATGGAAGTTGAACAAAATTCCAGATCAGTAGCAGTTTTTATCAATACATGTAATCTTTTATGGTTTTCTTAATCCAACCTTTAGTTCTTGATACAAAACCAATATAGATGAGTTCATAACAAGTTTAGGTCGATTTACATCAGGTCTTAACAAAATCAAAACGAATAAATTCATCATATCCATGCATGGTTCGATTTATACATATAGGTTTTAGGGTTTTCTCTTATCATTTTATGTGTTCATTTTGTGATCATATGTGATTGTATACTTGCAAAATCGTCAAGAATTGAAAGGGAAAAGGGGTGATACGAATACCCTTGAAGCGTGATCAAAACACGAGAACGAGACACCACCAAAATCACCAATGATTTCTTGCTTCTTCTCCTTCTTTGGTACGAATGGCAGCAAGAAAAAAACACACAAGAATGGTCGATTAGGGTTTGATCAAAGGCACGAATGGATAGAAAAACAAGTCAATACGATTACCTTAAGACAAGAACAAAATCAAGGTCACCAAAACTTCTCCTTTGGCTGCTGCAGTTGATCGATTAGGAGGGACAAGGGAGGGCAGCCGAACCTTTGATGAGTGAGAGAGAGTTTTTAGGGTTTATTTGTTTGGAAAATGTTCGGTTATGAGAAATAAAAAGGGAAAACTGTGTGAAGGTTTTGGGAGGGCTTTGATGGACCGAATTTTGTGCTAACATTTAGGAGGTATGGTGGACTTTATCAAGCTTATTTGATACAACATGAATTTGGTCACAATACTAGTTAAGGTACATATTGGTGGCGTTTTTGTATAAGTAACATAGGTTAGGATATTTTTAATTTGATTAGCATAAGAATTAGCTTAAGTAGTTTAATTTTAGGTAATTTGGAATATATAACTTACATTAGGTGAAATACAATTCATGTTACTTGTATGATTTTCTTAAGTTCTTGAAATTTTAAAATGAGGCATTATTGTCAATTCATATTATGTTAAATTTTTGGGTTTTACAACTTCTTCCCCTCTAAAAGAAAATTTTCGTCCTCGAAAATTGAACTGAGTACGAAATGAAGACATACCAGACTACGAAAAGAAATGAGGGTAACTAGCTCGCATCGACTCTTCGGTTTACCAGGTAGCCTCACGCTCTGGGTGGTTCTTCCAAATAATCTTTACAAACGGAATAACTTTGTTTCTCATGACTCTTTCCTGCCGATCTAAAACAGCTTCCGGCTCTTCAGACAAATACATATCAGGCCGAATCTGATCAAGAGGATATGATACCACATGCAAAGGATGATAGTTGTATCCCCTCAAAAGAGATACATGGAAGACGTTATGCACATGTGATAGCTGAGGAGGCAAAGCTAAACGATAAGACACCTCTCCGATACGCTCCAAGATTTCAAAAGGACCAAAAAATATAGGACTCAGCTTGCCCTTGATTCCAAAACGCTTAACCCCACGAAACGGCGATACCTTAAGGAATACCCGGTCACCAACATTAAACTCCAGATCACGACGATGCTTGTCGGCATAACTCTTCTCACGAGCACGTGCCTCTTTCAATTTCTCCCTAGCAACTGCCACCTTTTCATTAGTGATCTCGATCATCTCAGGACCCTCAATAAGACGTTCACCCACTTCATTCCAACAAATAGGCGCTCTAATCTTACGCCCATATAACATCTCGAATGGAGCCATTCTGATACTCGCATGCCAACTGTTATTATAAGCAAACTCTACTAAACACAAATACTCATCCCAACTTCCGGTCCATTCCAAAGTACAAGCCCGTAACATATCTTCCAAAGTCTGAATGGTCCTCTCCGATTGACCATCAGTTTGGGGATGAAATGCAGTACTGAACTTAAGACGAGCGCCCCAAGCCTTATGTAGCCCTTTCCAAAAATGCGAAGTGAAACGAGGATCTCTATCAGAAACAATAGACGAAGGAGTACCATGCAATCTAACAATCTCCTGCTGAAAAATCTTCGCCAACTTACCAATACTGTAGTTCATACGAACAGGTAAGAAATGAGCAGATTTAGTTAGCCGATCAACGACCACCCAAACCGCATCATGTCTTTTACGAGTCAAATGCAATCCAGAAACAAAATCCATGGAAATCTCATCCCATTTCCAAACAGGAATTTCCAAAGGCTGCAACAAACCACTAGCCCGCTGGTGCTCAATCTTGACCTGCTGACAAGTCATACATCTAGCCACAAACGAAGCCACATCCTGCTTCATGCCATTCCACCAAAAGTGCTGCTTAAGATCCCGATACATCTTGGTAGAACCAGGATAAATAGTGAAAGGGTAACTATGAGCCTCAGTCAACACAGCCTCACGCAAATTAGGATCATCAGGCACACACATAAGCGATCCTCGTACCATACAACTCCGTTATCATCAACTTTGAACTCAGTCTGCTTACCTTCCTCAATATTCTGCACTATAGCCCAAAGCTCACCATCATCCTTCTGAGCTTCTTTAATACGCAACAACAGGTTTGATTCAATCTTTAAACTAGCCGAGTATCCAACATCGCGTCTAATACACAACTCAACATCCAACCGCTCTAAGTCCCTGAGAACACGGGGTTCAATCTCCAAGCTAGCAATCATACCCGATTTTTGGCTAAGGGCATCTGCAACAACATTTGCCTTGCCTGGATGATATTGGATATTCGTGTCATAATCTTTAAGAAGCTTTAACCATCTCCTCTGTCTCATGTTAAGCTCCTTTTGGGTAAAAATGTACTTGAGACTCTTGTGATCTGTGAAGATATCACTCGATTCGCCATACAAGTAATGTCTCCAGATTTTCAAAGCAAACACAACAACCGCCAATTCAAGATCATGGGTCGGATAATTCTCTTCATAGGGTTTTAATTGCCTGGAAGCATAGGCAATTACCTTACCGTGTTGCATAATCACACAGCCTAAACCCTTCTTAGAAGCATCACTATATATCTGAAAACCTCCAGAGCCAGACGGTAAAGTCAAAATAGGAGCAGACACCAATCTCCGTTTCAACTCCTCGAAACCCTGATCACGCTCATCGGTCCATACAAATTTCTCACCCTTTCACATCAACTGAGTCAAAGGCAAGGCCAACTTCGAGAATCCCTCAACAAAACGCCTGTAGTAACCAGCTAATCCCAGAAAACTCCTAAATTCAGTCACAGTGGTAGGTCTTGGCCACATGGTGATAGCCTCAACCTTAGATGGATCCATGGTGATGCCATCTGCAGACACAATGTGACCAAGGAAAGCAACTTGGTTCAGCCAGAACTCACATTTCAAAAATTTAGCGTACAATTTTTGCTGTCTCAGAATACCCAAAACAATACGCAGATGCTGCTCATGCTCTTCTTTCGATTTAGAGTACACCAAGATGTCATCGATGAAAACGATAACGAATTTATCAAGATATTCATGGAAAACCCGATTCACTAAGTCCATAAACACCGCAGGAGCATTAGTTAATCCAAAGGGCATAACCAGAAACTCATAATGACCATATCGGGTACGGAAAGCAGTTTTAGAAACATCCTGCTCCTTTACCCGCAATTGGTGATAACCAGATCGCAAGTCAATTTTAGAAAAGACTTTAGCTCCTTGCAATTGATCAAACAAGTCATCAATACGAGGAAGAGGATAACGATTTCGGATGGTAATACGATTTAGCTCACGATAGTCAATGCACAAACGCATACTACCGTCCTTCTTCTTTACAAATAGGACAGGAGCACCCCATGGCGAGACACTAGGCCGAATAAAATCATTCTCCAACAATTCTTCCAACTGCTCCTTTAGCTCCTTCAATTCGACAGGTGCCATCCGATACGGAGCCTTAGAGATAGGTTCGGCACCGGGAATCAATTCAATACCAAATTCAACTTCTCTAGTCGGAGGAAGACCAGGAAGTTCTTCGGGAAAGACATCAGCAAAATCCCGAACAATGGGAACGTTAGCAATATCAGGACCCTCAGAAGATGTATCTTTAACAGAAGCCAGATAACCTTGGCAACCATGAGATATCAAAGTTCGTGCCTTCATAGCAGAAATAATTTTAACAGATTTCAGAGGACGTGATGCATGATAAACAAATTCGGGTCAATTCAAATTACCAAATATTACTTTTCTGGCATGGCAGTCAATGGTAGCTCTATGGGAAGCCAACCAATCCATACCCAGGATTACATCAAAATCAATCATGTCAAGAGGAAGCAAATTAGCCGGACGAATCCGATCATCAAAGCGCAAGGGACAATTTACAAATTCATGATCGATGAGAAGATGATTCTTCATTGGGGTTGAGATAGCTATTTGATTTATTAATGGTGTTGGAGACATATTAAGTTTCTTAGCAAGTTTCAAGGATATAATAGAGTGTGTTGCGCCAGTATCAAATAATGCGAAGACAGTACAGTCACCAATATAAAGAATGCCAGTAATGGTACCTGACGCCTTAGCTGCCTGGTCACGAGTAGTCGAATACACACAACCTGTATTAGGAGGAGGAGGAGGAGGAGGGAGGTAGTTCACAACTGCTGCCGGATTCTGCTTAGGACAATCCTTCACCCTATGCTCAGTAGAACCACACCCATAGCAAGCACCAGAAGCCTTACGACAAACTCCAGTATGATTCTTCCCACAATAAGCACAAATAGGTATGGGAGGTAAGTTCTCAGATGGTCTCCTCTGAGTGCCCGATCCAGTAGCCCGATTCTGCTGATAACCCCTGGAAGACTGATCCTTCCACTGCCTCTGACTATCATTGCGCCCCTGACGATCATTACCCTGTCTAGAAGCCGACCTAGAATCCTGACCCCTCGAATCCGGTCTCCGCTGATCAAAGCTCCTACCCGACTGACCCCGATGATCATGTCCATGATCCGTCTGACCTCGTGGCTCAAAACTCCTACCAGTCTGCCCCTTATTGTCCCCATTCTGTCCCCGTGGCTGAACCCTGTCCCTGTCACGGTTCCGCTTATACCCAACACCCTGATAAAAGATCTCAATGTTGCGAGCTGCATCGCAACATGCTGACGCATCCGGAAACTCAGAATTAAGCAAACGATCAAGAACCCATTTCTTAAGACCCCATTTGTAATGCTTAGCCTGGCGGCTAGCATCACCAGCAATTGGTCCCACAAAACTGACCAACCTCTGAAACCTCTGCAAATACTCCCCTGCATGCTCACTATCCAGCTGGGAAATCGTATTGTACTCCCGTTCAAACCTCTGCTGCTCGGAATCAGGGAAGTACCTCTTATAGAAAGTGGTGCGAAACTCAGTCCAAGTACAAGTAAGCACATATGGGTCACCCCCTTTAGCCTGCTTATGCGCTTTCCACCAGCTCAGCGCATCCCCTTCTAACTTAAAAGTAGCCAAACGAGTCTTAAACTCGTCCTCACATCCCAACACTTCAAACATTTTCTCCAGGTGTGTAATCCAATCCTCTGCCGCCTGAGGAGTGGCAGCCGAACTGAAAGACAAGGGCTTGAGCTTGTTGAAACTCTCAAGCCAACCATGAATAGTAGTGGGTCGGCCCCCACCACCAGAACCTCCAGAAGAGCCCGCTCCATTATTTATGATCCGATTGATCACCTCATTGGTGTTAAGGCCCGGTAACAGGTTGGCTATAGCATTAGCGACCAAAGCCTCCAAATTAGGGATCTCAGCCTCCCCTTCAGGGTTACCTCCAGAATACTCGTTATGGCGAGTGTTAACCATCTACACGATTATCAAAACGATTAGCAAGATCAAACAAAATACGATAGAGTAGGACAAGGAAAAAGAGTGCGCGAAAGGAAACCTAATGTCTACCCAATCCTCACAGGTCAATAGCCTAAGCTCTAAGGTTTCGGAAGCCTATTCTCTGATACCATAAATTGTAACACCCCAACCCGTCAAGGGTAAAGATATTACAACAATGGTTTCATATCAGACAAAGCATTCAATACCATAACAGTGGAAGTCTTAACATTTATAATCAAAGGAAAATAAGTCAACATGACTTATGCCAGAATGCAAGACAGAAATAAATGAAGTACATAATAAATCCAAATGCCCAAACAATGACATAAACAAGTCTAAATCCAAAATGGCAAACTAAGATGACTAAGGTCAAAGCTTCACTCAAATGCTCTCATCCCAAAGCAATACCCAGCTCCTAGCTTAAATACCTGCCGCAGGAAAAGGAAATGCGGCTGAGCTACGAGAGCTCAGTGAATAGATATAACGATAACAAGCAGTAATAAATAATAGTGCAAAGTAAAATGAAGTAAGGATCATAAGAGTTAAGGCGTAAGTAAAAGATAAGAGTAACTGAAAAGTACAAGATTATAAGGTAAGGAAAACAGAAATCCACTACGAGCCCAAGTCAAGTCAAGTAATCAAGTAACAAGGTGTACGGAGGGGAGGCCTCGGTACCAAGTACAATATGAGGGGATACCTCCAAGGGGTGGAGTCGCGGGCTCCCAAGATGTGAAAGACGTGTATCGCACACACCATCAGTCACCAAGTAATACAAGTAATATAAACAAGTCAAGTCAAGTCAAGTCAAATCTAGGATGCATCCATACGCCCCAGTAGGCCAAGTTCTACCTCTACGTAACAAGTCAAGTATCAAGTCAGGGACGGGACAGGTCATCACTCTCCTGCCCTAGAGTCATGCCATCGGTGCATCAATGGCATGGACATGAAACCCTCATGCCTAGTTATGGCTCGTAGTCTCAAACTGTGGGTCAAGGGTCAAGTATCAAGTATTAAGTGTCCAAGTATATATCAAGTGGTTCAAGTCAAATTTCATTTCAAGTATATCATATCAAAGTTTATATCAAGGTTTATTGCAAGGTTCAAGTCAAGTTTCAAAATGAGAAATCATGGCAAGGGTTCATAGCAAAGGTTCAAATCAAGTGGATCATATCAAAGGTTCATACTACAAAGGGAACATAGCAAGGTTCACAATATCAAGGGAACATAGCAAGGTTCAAGGGAAACAAGATAGAAAAGAGAAAGAGTTCATGAGAAACCTGTGAAAGGTCAGAATATCTGTACCTTATTAAACAAGCAAGCAACAATAAAAGCAAACACGGAGAAGAGTCAAGACCTCTCCTTCTTCACACCTAAAGAAGTAGAAGACGGAATTACAATTGGTTCTTAATTTAGATTACTCATTTTAGTTTATCTTTCCATTTTGAGTAACTTTCCAAATATAGCAAGTTTCCACTTTAAGTAGGTTTACTCATTTTAAATGTCTTTTTACACTTTATCAGGTTTTAGGTATGATCTGGACCTGTTTCAAATAATTTATGAATCGTATTAGAACTTCTAAATAAAATCTACAAAAATTCAAAGAGGTACCTCAATGTCCCTAGTATTTTACCTAATTTTTCCAGATTTTATTAACTAGTATAGGTATGAATGAAAATTCCATTTTCCTAACCTGTTCCAGAATTGTATCTGATGAAACACCCGAACAGAAATTAATTCTTTACCCCGTCTATAAAATTTATAAAAATCTAGAAAAATTCCAGGAACTAATAGACATATCAATTATTACCCAGTTCAAAGGACACCTGCTAATTCGACATGGTTTGTAATTTAAAAATCATAGACTCGGACTAATTTTCCAGGTATACGATTTCGATTTGACACTTGTTTTTCCAAAAATTAAAAAGTGGTATTCCAAGCCTCTAAAAATTACAAAGTAAATTTCTACAGAAATCTCTTTCATTTAATTTAATTCTAGATTCAAAAACCACTGAAAAACACGTTACCATTATTTTTATACAGTCGATGGAAGTTGAACAAAATTCCAGATCAGTAGCAGTTTTTATCAATACATGTAATCTTTTATGGTTTTCTTAATCCAACCTTTAGTTCTTGATACAAAACCAATATAGATGAGTTCATAACAAGTTTAGGTCGATTTACATCAGGTCTTAACAAAATCAAAATGAATAAATTCATCATATCCATACATGGTTCGATTTATACATATAGGTTTTAGGGTTTTCTCTTATCATTTTATGTGTTCATTTTGTGATCATATGTGATTGTATACTTGCAAAATCATCAAGAATTGAAAGGGAAAAGGGGTGATATGAATACCTTTGAAGCGTGATCAAAACACGAGAACGAGACACCACCAAAATCACCAATGATTTCTTCCTTCTTCTCCTTCTTTGGTACGAATGGCAGCAAGAAAAAAAACACACAAGAATGGTCGATTAGGGTTTGATCAAAGGCACGAATGGATAGAAAAACAAGTCAATACGATTACCTTGAGACAAGAACAAAATCAAGGTCACCAAAACTTCTCCTTTGGCTGCTGCAGTTGATCGATTAGGAGGGACAAGGGAGGGCAGCCGAACCTTTGATGAGTGAGAGAGAGTTTTTAGGGTTTATTTGTTTGGAAAATGTTCGGTTATGAGAAATAAAAAGGGAAAAACCGTGTGAAGGTTTTGGGAGGGCTTTGATGGACCGAATTTAGTGCTAACATTTAGGAGGTATGGTGGACTTTATCAAGCTTATTTGATACAACACGAATTTGGTCACAATACTAGTTAAGGTACATATTGGTGGCGTTTTTGTATAAGTAACATAGGTTAGGATATTTTTAATTTGATTAGCATAAGAATTAGCTTAAGTAGTTTAATTTTAGGTAATTTGGAATATATAACTTACATTAGGTGAAATACAATTCATGTTACTTGTATGATTTTCTTAAGTTCTTGAAATTTTAAAATGAGGCATTATTGTCAATTCATATTATGTTCAATTTTTGGGTTTTACAACTTCTTCCCCTCTAAAAGAAAATTTTCGTCCTCGAAAATTGAACTGAGCACGAAATGAAGACATACCAGACTACAAAAAGAAATGAGGGTAACTAGCTCGCATCGACTCTTCGGTTTCCCAGGTAGCCTCACGCTCTGGGGGTTCTTCCAAAGAATCTTTACAAACGGAATAACTTTGTTTCTCATGACTCTTTCCTGCCGATCTAAAACAGCTTTCGGCTCTTCAGACAAAGACATATCAGGCCGAATCTGATCAAGAGGATATGATACCACATGCAAAGGATGATAGTTGTATCCCCTCAAAAGAGATACATGGAAGACGTTATGCACATGTGACAGCTGAGGAGGCAAAGCTAAACGATAAGACACCTCTCCGATACGCTCCAAGATTTCAAAAGGACCAATAAATCGAGGACTCAGCTTGCCCTTGATTCCAAAACGCTTAACCCCACGAAACGGCGATACCTTAAGGAATACCCGGTCACCAACATTAAACTCCAGATCACGACGATGCTTGTCGGCATAACTCTTCTGACGAGCACGTGCCTCTTTCAATTTCTCCCTAGCAACAGCCACCTTTTCATTAGTGATCTCGATCATCTCAGGACCCTCGATAAGACGTTCACCCACTTCATTCCAACAAATAGGCGCTCTACACTTACGCCCATATAACATCTCGAATGGAGCCATTCTGGTACTCGCATGCCAACTGTTATTATAAGCAAACTCTACTAGACACAAATACTCATCCCAACTTCTGGTCCATTCCAAAGCACAAGCCCGTAACATATCTTCCAAAGTCTGAATGGTCCTCTCCGATTGACCATCAGTTTGGGGATGAAATGCAGTACTGAACTTAAGACGAGCGCCCCAAGCCTTATGTAGCCCTTTCCAAAAACGCGAAGTGAAACGAGGATCTCTATCAGAAACAATAGACGAAGGAGTACCATGCAATCTAACAATCTCCTGCTGAAAAATCTCCGCCAACTTACCAATACTATAGTTCATACGAATAGGTAAGAAATGAGCAGATTTAGTTAGCCGATCAACGACCACCCAAACCGCATCATGTCTTTTACGAGTCAAAGGTAATCCAAAAACAAAATCCATGGAGATCTCATCCCATTTCCAAACAGGAATTTCCAAAGGCTGCAACAAACCACTAGCCCGCTGGTGCTCAATCTTGACCTGCTGACAAGTCATACATCTAGCCACAAATGAAGCCACATCCTGCTTCATGCCATTCCACCAAAAGTGCTGCTTAAGATCCCGATACATCTTGGTAGAACCAGGATGAATAGTAAAAGGGGAACTATGAGCCTCAGTCAACAAAGCCTCACGCAAATCAGGATCATTAGGCACACATAAGCAATCCTCATACCATACAACTCTGTTATCATCAACTTTGAACTCAGTCTGCTTACCTTCCTCAATATTCTGCACTATAGCCCAAAGCTCACCATCATCCTTCTGAGCTTCTTTAATACGCAACAACAGGTTTGATTCAATCTTCAAACTAGCCCAGTATCCAACATCGCGTCTAATACACTACTCAACATGGTTTGAAAATGAAAAATCGGAAAAGTGGACTAATTTTCAAAATCCCGAATTCAGCTTTAACACTTAATCACACAAAAATCAAAAACATGACAAAATCAACTCGAAATCACTCCAAATCAATTGGAGAACTTAACTAAGACATAAAACTAAGTTTTCAAGAAAAGAAACCGAATCAAAACATTTTATATCATGACCCATCTCGCTCATATATTCAGGTATACATGCTGTCCCAGATTCAGAAATAATAATTAGACACTATAACACATGATTACGCACCCATACTCATTCAAGACCTTCATAAATCATATGACCTGTATTTTAGACATCCTTTAACATGTCCTCAAAATCCCACAAAGATTACCCACACAAATTCTATCAAAACCCTAACCCTAATTCGTTATTTTATTTGATGGTTTTTATGATTTTATGTGATCTATTAAATCGTATAACTTACATATCAATGTGTCGATCATATTAAGGTTTTGTTTACAGGTTTTACTTGTTTATGTGAGATTAAAATAACCACAAAAACAGTAGGTGATGAAGATACCTTGATTGAATAGAAGGCAAGACAGAATTTGGATCAAAACTAACTAAACGAATAAAAACCACACCCCTTTTCTTCTAATCTGCTTCCAACGAATTTCCCACCTTGTGTTACCAACAATATGCATCAAATACACCGTATTGAGCTCTTGGATGGATCGAAAAGGATGGAGAAAAGAAGCAGCAGCCGTATGTTTTGTTTTTAGGTTTTAGGGATTTTTTTTTGAACCGAATAATTGTGATTTTGAAATCCTGTATAAAAATTAAATTGTGACAGCTGTGATATGGGCCTTAGGCCATGAATATGGGAGGAGATGAGGCCATCAAATACTTTCCAAATTAAATTCCAAGTATATCCTGTAATATTTAGTTTTTTTTTATCATCTTTTGTAATTTCATTTATTTAATTAAAATCGTCCATATTTACTTTCATTTGTCAATGTATGATTTTATTTATTTATTATTTTTTTTTTATTATTTCATATCATATGTTCTCATTACTTAGGTTAAGGTCGTCATATTTCTTTTATTTATTCATATGTTCATGTAAAATTCAAGTTAGAAGGGTAATTTAGGGATTTCAACCGAATGAAAAATGAGGGTTTTACAACTCTTCCCCTCTAAAAAAAAAATTTTCGTCCTCGAAAATTGAAGTGAAATGGAACGGAGAGCACAACGGACCGTAAACGAAAATGAAACGTACATGTAGCAGGCTCAACTTCTCAATAGTAACATATGGAACACGTACGGACAGAAGACAGATTAGATGATAATAAAAAACGGTAGAGAGCTCTACAAGGAAGCTTAAGATTCTTAACGCATGTCGAGAGTTCAAACTTGTCTAGATGTCTAACGATGAATGTAAAACGTTCGGACAGATAGAATGAACCTATGGTCTCACTAATCGCGGATAGTCTTCATTAAATGTCAGAAATCTAAAGCTTCTCAGGCACTCCTCGAAATATCCAATGATCACAATAAGTGCACGTTATATGATGTAAGTATTATCACGTTGGCCAGACGTCATAATACTAGCATCATATAAATATGCCCTCATGATGACCATACTTTATCTCAAGTCGTGAAATAAGCAACTTATCTTAATCACCTAACAGTCCTTCTACCTCCTAGGGTTGGTCCGAATCAAATCATCACTACGGATTCGAAATCAAAGAAACAGATCGCATAGATAACGTAACGGAACCTAGTAAGAATCATCGAATGGAGCTTGTCTTCAAAAGCATCAATTCTTCCACAATTCATCAAAGTCCTCATATCAAAACCGTCATCCAACATACGCAGAGTGAACACAGAACGGAATTTCTAACAGAGAACCTAAATCATTCAAAGGATCTTATTATCAGGTAACGGAAACTTAAGTAGGTTGAGAGGAAGTGAATTACGTCATCAATAGCTTCATCCTTCACAGAATCAACTCTTCCAAACACAAACGTTCGCTTCAAAATTCATCCATTCAAATATATTATCTCAAATTTCTTCCAAGTCCAAGTAGTCTGCCTACTTCTGTCCATATGATCATAGAATGAAAAGGAATTATAATCTTGAGTCTGGTTCCTCAAGCCTTCGGCAACTCTTCTTGGAATTATGGTGTAGTAACGCGAATCTCTGACATGATCACTGTGCATCCTTCCATCCGCAAGTCTGCTTCTGCTCTCAATTCATCTTAGTACAACTAAAATGAATAGAGAAGCAAGATTGCGTGTCTTCGACAGGTCTTCTAGCACAGCTCTAAATTCGCCAACTCGATTACATTCTCCTTCTATGTCCGCCACCACTTTCGTCCTGCAAGAAAGGTCTTCCAATCTTCAAGGTGAACACCGCTGCTGTCCCCTCCAGGTGATGAGTTGAATAGTTCGTCTCCTACGGTCTGGTTGTCTTGATGCCCAAACTGAAATCTTCACGTGCTGCATTAAATATAATCTAGTCCTTTATCAGTTTCTCTCTTCTTCTTATATGCTTCTTTCACGGTAACGCCTGTCACGAACATCTTCTACTACTCTTCTACAAGGTTTCTAACTCCGATAATGGTCTTAAATCTTGGTCCTTTCTGTGGGAAATTCCGTCATTACAGGATACCTGGTAGTGCTGTCTGCTACAATCTCTAAACGCCAATCAAACCTACTCTTCCAGAACAAAGGGTCATTCTACTTAATACGAAAATGATCTACATGTTCTTCTTCCGTCTCTGGACATAACACAACGTCATACTATGACAATTTGTCCAAATACTCGCGAAAACATGATTCTATTAGCCAATACAATTGGCATCATTAAAACTCATAATGATCACAACGAGTACGAAAGCAGCTTCAGGAATCGTCTTAGGGAAACTTCATATCTACTTCACATCACCTATCTTCCTCTTCACGAATAAAACTGAAATGCTTCGTGGAGGTTACTCTCAGTTAGTCAACTCCCTTCTTAGAAGTTCTTGTGGTTGCTTCTTCAGTCCTTCAAACTTAAATGAGGCCGTCTGATACGGAGTTTCAAAGATATTCCATCAGTTCCTTCAATCTCTCAACTTCTATGGCATCATGGTTTCGTCAACTGAGATCAATTCAATGCCAACTCTACTTCCCAAGCAGGGGGAAATCCCAAGAGGTTCATCAGAAAACACCAGAAAATTTTGTACAACAAAAACTTCCAATGCCAGAGCTTTCTAAGGGTGGATACTAATAGGTGTCAGGAGAAACTTGACAATCAAATGAGATCGGGATATGTGTTTTCATAGCAACATTAATCTTAACAGATTTAAGCGGTTGAAATAGATAAGTTAACAGTTAAAGGTGTTGGAATTTTGTTTAGCTTTTTAGCATAAGGGGCAGGTAGGGTGTGTATCATCGGTAATACGAACATTGTAACACCCCAACCCGACAAGGGCAAAGATGTCACACTAATGGTTTCATATCAGATCAAAACAAAGCATACATTACAGTAATACAAGGAATCTCAAAGGTTACAAATGAAATACTGAAATTACAAGGTTACAAATGCGAATACAAATTCTAACAATATAATAACTTCTAATCATCTCTAGGCCAAAATAACTATCAAGTCTTCTAAGTCCAAAAGTCTCTTCACTCATACCCATCTTCCAACTAAAACCTGCCGCAGGAAAAGAAATGCGGCTGAGCTTAAAAAGCCCAGTGAACAGATATATAATGAACGAAAATGAAAGCAAAAGCAAACGAACAAATATGGTATAGTAATGGTGTTGGGTCATGAAATACCCAAGAATGCTTCAAACATGATTTGGACACAAATTAACTAAGTGTTTAACTTAAACCGAGAACAATTCAAGTCACTGAGGGAACAGTCTCTCAGTGAGTCATCTTCAAGATGCTCAAGACGAATTCATGAAGAAGGATTCACCTCTCAGGAAGGCGGCACTCCCTGAGTCGGACTTAAACCAAAGAAGAAGATGATGGTTCAGTGAGTATTGGACAAGAACTCACTGAACCCCAGTCTCCTCAATAACAAAGTGATTGAAGACTGAGGAACCAATGCCTGAAGAAAAGGCGGGAACAATAGGGAAAAGATCTGAGAAGATAAGAGTGTAAACCCAACACTCTTCTCTTGTCAGATCCAACCTTCCCTATTGCGGCTAAAAGTCATGGAGTATCAGCCAACAACTCCCAAAGTCTTTTTGGCCCTTTCCTATTGGTTCTTGGAAATGACAATTACTATTTGTAATTGTCAGACACGCAACCTCAACAACTTGTATTATATTTAATCACTTATACTTAGATTACTTGTGTATAAATAGATCAGATGTGAGAGAAGTTAAAGTGTGCTTTGTATATTTAAAGTCTTGAACTTTTGCAAAGTAACATCTCTCCTACAAAGAGTATACAACTCACTGAGATAGCTCAGTGGGTATATTGTTACCATTCAAGCAAAACTTGAGTTTCGATAGGAGACACCCCATACCTTTGTCTATTCAATCCCAAGTGTTTGTTCCGCAAAACACTTGGGTATAGATTCTTGGAATTATTTCTAATAAGAATTTAAACGTTGAAAAATCTTGTTGTTTTTATACTCACATTTTATAACTGTTAGAATTAATCCTAAACATTGTATTAGTCATAATACGAAATAGATTAACTTTCTAGTTAACTCTTATCGTATAAAGGGACCAACAAGTGGTATCAGAGCCTCTGGTTTATAAAATCTTTTAAACTAACCAAGAGTGCTCTAGGTTTTTAAAACCAAGATCCTACTATGGCTGATATCAATGTACCCCAGCTTGTCGACAAAAAGGGTGGCAGCTACTCAGCTGTTGCACCCAGACTTGAAGCTGGGAAATTTAGCAAATGGAAGAAGCGTATGATTTGCTATCTTACTGGTATGGAACCCTACTACATCACCTGTATCAGGGATGGCCCATTTGTCCTAAAGACTGCCACATGGCTAAACAAGCCTGAGGCCCAATGGACCATTGATGAGAGGAGGGTGGTCAATCAAGACCAACGCCTGAAAAGCATCCTTATATCATGTCTTCCTGACGATATAATGGAATCAGTCATCAACTGTCTTACAGCCAAGCAAACTTGGGATGACTTGGTAAACAGCTTTGAGGGTCCCTCAGATACTAAGGAAAATAGGGTCATGGACCTTAAACTTGAGTATAATACTTTCAGGTCAAAAGACTCTGAAAGTCTCTCACAGACCTACACCAGATACAAAACTTTGATAAACGAACTATCAAATGATGGTGTTGTACTGACCAAACATGAGACAAATGTTGGCTTTGTCAACAGTCTCCCTGAGAAGTGGCTCAACTTCTCACAAGGCCTGAGGAATGCTAACCACATTCAGACCCTTGAGCTCCCTGAAATTTATGGGAAGTTTGTCTATGAAGACAACTTGATCTCAAGGAGATATCCTGACTCAAAAGCTTTTGAGTCCAAAAAGGCCTTAACCTCCACACCCATATCAACTGCTTTCTATTCTAATGGTGTTGTGCAGGATACTCAAGAGGATTCTGAAGAAGAAATTGATGAAAGAACTGATGAGGAATACCTGAATGATCTAAACTTGGAATTCCAAGAAAGGGCACTCCTTGCTAGTTCAAAACGTTTCATCAAAAGGAATCAGTCCAACTTTACAAAATCAAAAGCAAATGAGACCACTGAATGCTTTAAATGTGGTAAAAAGGGTCATTTTGCCAGGGACTGTTATTCTAAAACTATCTCAGAACCCTCTTACAAATTTTCAGGAACTAGCAAGTTTCAACCTAAAATGTTTCAGTCCACCCAACAATTCCAAAACAAGGGTCAAAAGGATTTTGAAACAAAATATAGGAATATCAAAGCTAAACTTGCACTTCTTGAAACTAACCCCATATTGTCTCAGGCTGCTCAAACATCTAAACCTATTCAGACAAAGAACAAGGTTTTAATAGCTGAAGCATATGATTGGGATGATGAAGAGGTTTCCTCAGATGAGGAAATAAGAGTTAGTGCACTGATGGCACTTTCAGAAGAGGATCAGGTGGCTGTGGGAAAAGGCCATGCTAGAAATGGAGAGTGGGTCAACATCACCATGAAGAAGGTAAATACTTTACTTTCTATGGATGATGATTCTGATTGGCAGTCTTACATGAATTATATTTGTGTTGATTTAAAGTTTGTTGAAGAACAAAGGCTTAACTTGCTTTCAAAATATAACAATATTGTGTCAGAATTGAACAAATGTAGAGATGAACTGCTTGTACTTAAGCAAGCCAAACTAGAAAAAATAACTCTACAAATTCAGAACACTGAGATTTTGAAACAAAACCAAGTCCTTCAAACTGAACTTAACAAAGAAAAGGCTATCATTCAAAGCTGGACCAAGAAAAACCCTAAGGTTTTTAACACTGTGGGATTAATCTCTCAGAAAACCATTGGTATTGACCCTCTTATGGTTGATCCAACTGTGTGTCAAAATGAAATAAACTTTGTTCCAGCTGACATATCTTTTGAGCAAGAATTGCTTCCCAAGTCAAATGACTGGATTGTCAGGGACAACCCAGTCAGTAAGTTACCAAACTTTGAGACTGGAAAGATCTTGCTTCCTGAAAGTCAGGCTTTGAAAAATATGCTTGGACTCACTGAAAAACTCAGTAAGCTTGAAATCACTGAACCACTCTCTGAGTCCTTGGATGAGTCTGAATCAGAATCATACCCTCCACTTCCTCCAGTGAATACCCTTCAGGGTGCTACACCTAACTTAGGCCTTCCACCTATGGTCTTTTCACCACACTCTCCAAAAGAGAGATCAGGAAGGGGAACAACCATCCTGAAAAGAGCAAACCTTGATGTCTCAGTAAATACTGATGACTCATAAACTTCAGTCCCTTCTGAAGTAACAACCCAAAGCCCTGACTCAAAATTTGATCAGTTGGCTGAAATGGTCAGGAAGCTAGGAGAGAAAATTGCATCTTCTGAGAAATCCTCTCAATCCAAGAAGGAACATAAACCAACTTCCTCATAGACCAAACCAAAACCCACAAAACCCCTGAAAAGATGTGAGCTATGCAACTATACAAATCATCTCACTGACGATTGCTATAGAGTCCTTTATTGCATGATTTGCAAAAAGGAAGATCACAGGACTTCTGATCATAAACAATGCTCAGTCATGTCAAACTTTTCAGGACTTAAGGCTCAGTGCCTGAACTATCCTTCTGATTCTAAGCAGAAACAGAAGCAAAAGGCCAAGCCTTTTCCACCCTGCCTTTTGTGTGGATTCAATGACCACCACCCTGAGGATTGTCAATATGACAAACATTGTGAATCTAGTGGAAGTTCCACTCAGAAATCCTCAGGAAAAGAGAAGGTCATTCAGTCAAAAAGAGGAATGAAACAATCCTCTCAGACTACTGAGGCTACCCCTTCAACCAAATGCAAAACATGTGGTAGCTCAGTCCACTCAACCTCTGACCATGAATCAATTAATACTTTCATAAAGACCTACAATACCAAACCCTCCATGAAATGGAGTCCTAGAAAGAACTGACCTAGTTTACTATTTGTGCAGAAGCATGCCAGGGATCCTGTTTGGCATCTAGATAGTGGATGTTCAAGGAGCATGACTGGTGTTAAGGAATGTCTGCACAAATATGTGAAAGAACCAGGACCCAAAGTGATATTTGCTGATAATTCATCATGTCTCACTGAAGGTTATGGTTCAGTAAACTGCAATGGTATTGTCTTTACTAGGATAGCATATGTAAATGGTCTTAAGTATAATCTGATCAGTGTCAGTCAACTATGTGATGCAAAATACATAGTTCAGTTTGATGATAAGCAAGGAACCATCTTCAATGCAAATAAGGAAATTGTCCTCATTGCACCAAGAAGACAAGATGTTTATGTATTAGACATGTCCAGTCTAACTCAGGATGGAACTTGTCTCTTTGCTAAAGCCACTGATACACTCAACTGGCTTTGGCATAAGAGACTTACCCACCTGAACTTTAAAAACATTAACAATCTTGTAAAACAAAACAAGGTCCTTGGCTTACCATCTCTTGTGTTTTCTAAGGATAAACCGTGCTCAGCTTGTGAAAAAGGTAAACATCACAGAGCATCCTTTAAAACCAAAACCAACTTTTCAATCAGGAACTGCCTACATCTTCTCCATATGGATCTATTTGGACCTGTCAGTCCAAGGTCTATTAACCATGAGAAGTATACTCTGGTCATAGTGGATGAATACTCTAGATACACCTGGGTATTCTTCCTGATCAAAAAGAGTCAGGCAACTGAAACAATCATGTCCTTTGTCAGGAACATTGAAAATCAAAATGACATTAAGGTCAAACAAATTAGAACTGACAATGGGACTGAGTTCAAAAATATTGAACTTGAATGTTTCTGTGATGAGAAAGGTATTTCCCAAAACTTTTCCTCTCCATACACACCTGAACAAAATGGTGTAGCTGAAAGGAAAAACAGAACACTTATTGAAGCTGCTAGGACAATGCTATGTGGATCAGTCCTCTCTAACCATTTTTGGACTGAAGCAGTCAAAACTGCCTGCTATACACAAAACAGATCAATAATTGTCAAGAGACATGGGAAAACCCCATATGAGTTATTCAAAGGAAGAATCCCTGACATCAGCTACTTTCATGTCTTTGGGTGTCCTGTGTTTATTCATAATCACAAGGATCACTTAGGGAAATTTGATGCAAAAGCTGATGATGGATACTTCCTGGGATACTCACTAGTCTCAAAAGCCTTCAAAGTGTTCAACACAAGGAGACAGCAGACTGAGGAAACATTTCATGTTACCTTTGATGAGAGCACTGATGCTATCAGGTTCTCAACTGCCTCAGTAGAAGAGATAGGAATTGATAATTCTTCAAGATATCCTCCTGATGAATATCTGACTGAAAACAATCCTTCTACTCAGTATCAAGATGATGCTAATCTCTCCTATTACATAATTCCCCACAACCTACCTAACCCAACAATCACTGAGTTTGTTGAGACACACTCACATACTGATGATATCAATCAGCCAGTTCAAAATACTCAAGATCCAAACAATCTCAGTGATCTGATAGACACTCAAGATCCAATTAATGATCATGTGTCTACTCCAGAACCAAACCCTCTACCCAATCAGGCCTCCACAAGTTCAAATCAGTATCCAGGACCTCAAGAAAGTTGGACTAGGTCTCAGGATATTGAACTTGTCAATATTATTGGAGAGCCTACTGAAGGCATGCTCACCAGGAGCATGGCTGCTGGTCTAAGAGCAGCCTCATCCAATGAATGCCTATTTGTGGACTTCATTTCCACAATTGAACCCAAAAGTGTTAAAGAAGCACTTAAACATCCAAGTTGGGTTCAGGCCATGCATGATGAACTGGAACAATTTGACAGAAACAAGGTAATGACCTTGGTCAAATGTCCTGAAAATGTCTCAGTCATTGGCATGAAATGGGTATTCAAAAACAAAACTGATGAAAATGGCATAGTCATTAAAAACAAAGCCAGACTTGTTGCCAAAGGCTTTAATCAACAAGAAGGCATTGACTATGAGGAAACATTTGCACCAGTAGCAAGGATGGAAGCCATCAGGATCTTCCTTGCTTTTGCTACATACATGAACTTCAAGGTGTACCAAATGGATGTTAAAAGTGCATTCTTAAATGGTTCACTGAAAGAAGAAGTCTATGTTGAGCAACCTCCTGGATTTGAAAGCCATGAGTCTCCTGATCATGTCTGTAAGCTTAACAAAGCCCTTTATGGACTGAAACAAGCTCCCAGGGCATGGTATGAGACTCTCTCAGCCTTCTTAATCCAAAACAAATTTGTCAGAGGCAAGATAGACAACACATTGTTTATCTATAAGACAAATAATGATGTCATACTAGTACAAGTGTATGTTGATGACATCATCTTTGGCTCAACAAGTTTCAAACTTTGCAAACAATTTGAAAAACTAATGGCAAAGAAGTTTGAAATGAGCATGATGGGAGAACTGACATACTTTCTTGGTCTTCAGGTCAAGCAGACTGATAGAGGAACCACTATCAGTCAAGAGAAGTATGTAAAGAATCTACTGAATAAGTATGATCTCAGTGACTGTGCCTCAGTCAAAACTCCCATGGTACCCCCAAACAACCTTGGTCCTGATCTAACTAGTAAACCAGTAAATCAAACTCTCTTTAGAGGAATGATAGGATCACTGATGTATCTACTTGCATCAAGACCCGATATCCAATTCTCAGTATGTCTATGTGCCAGATATCAATCTGACCCAAGAGAATCTCATATCACTGCTGTGAAAAGGATATTCAGGTACCTGAAGGGCACTCCTAAACTTGGATTATACTATCCAAAGTGCTCAGGACTTGATCTCAAAGGATACTCAGACTCTGACTATGCTGGATGTAACATGGACAGAAAAAGCACCTCAGGCTCTTGCCAAATCCTTGGTGGGAAATTAGTCTGTTGGAGTGCTAAGAAGCAACAATCAGTTGCCTTGTCCTCAGCTGAGGCTGAATATGTTGCAGCAGCGAGTTGTTGTGCAAATGTACTCTGGATGAAAAGTCAACTCAGTGACTATGGAATTCAGTATAAGATGGTACCCATCTTTTGTGATAACACAAGTGCAATTGAAATCTCAAACAACCCTGTTCTTCATCAGAGAACAAAACACATTGATATCAGATATCACTTCATCAGGGACCATGTCATGAATGGTGACATTGAATTACACTTCATTCCTACTGAATATCAGTTAGCTGATATCTTCACCAAACCTTTGGATGAACCAACTTTCACAAGACTGAAAGCTGAATTAGGAATGTTGGATATAGAGAATTAGTCCACTGATTGATTCCTACCAACTGAAGTGTAAATTCTTATAATCTCAGGTCCCTGACTCATTGTGTTCTTCAGTGAATTATTTCACTAATCCTCAACCTCAGAAACTAAACCCAAGTTCTTGAAATTTTGAGGGTTCAGAAACTAAACCCAAGTTCCTGAATCCTTGCTACTCAGGAATCTTTCCAAATTCCTGAATCATCAGTGACTAATCCCAAGTCCCTGAAAAACCCATCACTGAATGAAGAGTCATTCGGGGCCCTGAAAAAGGACATTAAATACTAACTTAAATGCCCTAAGTATCTAGTTAGTAAATGTCCGAGGTTGGTAACTGAACTCATATTTAAATCAAGAATATTTGTTCTTTTTGCCTTTCTGGCTTCCACCTCTGGGCCACCACATTCCCACTTGGCATTAAATGCCTCTCCAATCACATTACAAATATGTGATGACTCAACTCTGCAAGTTGCACTTTTGCAGAACTGCTCAACTGTTCACTTCGACTGTTGCGCCAAACCAGGAAAGTGGAGTGTTGGCATTAAATGCGGATCCCAAAACATATTATTCAAAACAATTTCCAATAATTCTTTTTTGAATAAATTAAGATCACTCAAATGACCAAAACACCCCCATCTCCACTTTCCTATAAATACCCCAACCAGAAGAATACATACACATGTTTTTATAGAATTTTAAGCAAAACTCTGCCATTTTCAATTCTCAAAAACAAATTGTGTGTGCATTCTTAAGCTTTAGAAACCCTTTAACCTTAGTCAAACCCAGACTTACCTACTAAATGGCTTCTTCTAAAGCTGTGACATACGCTCCTAATGTGGATTTCACATTGTAGGGTGTAGACCTAACCAAAAACAATGTGGTGGGAAATTTCTCATATCCACAAATCTACCCAGCCTACAAGAACGTTATGAAATATCTTCGTAATTGTTTTCTTGCAAAGGCTTTCACCCACACCCCCTCAGTCATCTACCATGACTATTTGAGGGAATTCTGGTGTACGGCTGTGGCAACCAGCCCCAAAGACACCAAAGAGTCAATCATCACCTTCACGGTGATGAATGGGAGTAGAACCCTCTCCTTTGACTACTCAGCATTCATCAAAGCCACAGGCCTTGACTTTGCTGAAGCCTTCTCACCCAACCCTACTGATCAGGACATAAAGAATGAACTGATCTTTCTTGCACCCCATGACCCCAGACGTCCACAAATGTCTGCGGGAGGCTTACTGGAAAAGGCTCCAGTAGTCAAAACATGGTTCCACCCTATTTGGAGGATACTGATGACATTTGTCATTCAGGTCCTGGGTGGAAATAAATCCTCTACAGAGCAGTTGAACTCATCACAACAATTGATGTTGTTCAGTCTCCTTGAGGGTACAAAAATAGACATCGGAGGAATAATCTTCCAAGACCTTGTTGCTAAGCTCTCAGGAAAACATAGGCAAAGGCATATGTCCTATCCTAGATTTGTTTCCTGTGTGCTTCAGGACCTACTTGGTTCTGACTATGTGAGGCCTGATGCAGAAGGTACGAAGCCTGACGTCCTGCACAAGTCAAACTTCACTAGTAGCATCAGTGAGGTTACACTTATTGCCCTGACTGATTACATGCAATCAGTCGTTCTGGGTGATGACGCTATCTCTCCAGTTCCTTCACCGACCAAAAAGGTGAAGAAGACAAAGAAGGGTCAGTCCAGCCAGGTGGTTAGACCCAGACCACTCGCCACTGAGACTGATCCTCAAAACCAACTCAACCTTAAAAAGGGGTTGAAAAAGGCTGAGACCTCTGAGACACCCATTTCTGAGACCCTCTTGACCTCAAAACAAAGGCCAACGGAAGTCACTAAGCAATCATCCTCAGTGACCTCAGGCACACCCATTCCACATGGTTCAACTGACATACACAAGTCAGAGGGATCAGGAAGCATTCCCCCTCACATCCCGATGAAGGCACTGATAAATCACAATCAGTACCCAAGGGAGGAAAGGGTCCTGAATCCTCGGTATGGCAGCACCACCCTACTGGGAAGAGGACCCACACCCCCTCACATCCCGATGAAGGAACTGTCAAAAAACAATCAGTTCCCAAGGGAGGAAAGGGTTCTAAATCCTCGGTAAGGCAGCACTACCTTACTGAGAAGGGGACCCACAAACATTCACATCCCGCTAACGTTCCTGAGAAATCATCCTCAGGATCTCAGGGAGAAAAGGACCCTAAATCCCCTGAAGGACAGCACAATCCTGATGGGAAGGGGGTCCATAAACTTTCACAATCAGTACCTAGTGATACTACTGGAAAGCACCCATCAGTAGTTGAAGGTGCTAAGGGGGACAAAGACTCAAAGGGAAAGAAACAACCCGCTGATATGGGAGCTGGCCATGGGATAAAAAGTAGATCTCTATCTGATCTGTGAAGTGAAAGACACCCATCAACCCCTCAGGCGGATCCAGTCTCTCAGGAACTGCCCCCAAAAGCCAGGCTGGTGTTACCCCAGTTATTATGGCTAGTCAGGCTGAGAAAACCCACTCAGTTATTATGACAACGGGGTCAGGACCTGACCAAACCCAAGGCAAATCTTTTTATAAAGAGGAGCCGATTGATTTTTTGGGTATTGAGTCCATGGGGGACTTTCAGGCTCTTATGGAGTCTGATGAAGAGCTTAGGGAAGAGAGTGAAGAAGAAATTTTTGAGGCAGGTGGGGATATGGAAACTGATGTACAACCTGAACACCCTGAACATTCACATCAGTCATCTCCAAGCCAAAGTGCAAAATCAGGTTCTCAGTCTTCTGATTCTTCTGGTACTGGGGACATCCTCCAAAAGTATGATAACTCTCTTCCCCTCACTGAAAGAACATTGGTCAAACTCCTACTGAAGACCAACAGAGCTCTTTTCACTGGTCTCACTGATGAGATGTTTGATCATCACACTGAAGCAGCTGTTCACTATGCCAACCTGAAGGCAGATGTTGAAACTTTTCATGATGATGTGATCGAAATCCAATCAGACACCAAACACTCCCTGACAGCTATTGATCTTCATTTCCAGAAGTTCAATCTTACTCTTGAAGGCATCACCAACAGCCTTGGAACTATTCAGTCAGCTGTCAAGGATGACCCAGTACTCACCAAGAAGGTCCTTCAGGCTGCTGAGACTTATCAGAAGCAGTCAGCTGAAATCAGTGAGCTTCTCAGCTTACTGAAGGATTCTAAGCTTCAGGGTCTTACCTCTTCATTGGACTCAATCAGGACTTCCATGGGTCTTCAGGAAAAACATCTTGGTACTTGGGCACAATCTTCAACATCTTTGGCCTGGTCTCTTGGGTCAAGGATGTCAGGCATCGAAGCTTCTCAGGCTTCTCTGGCGGATCAGATCTCAAGTCTTCAGAAAGACACCTCGGACATCAAATCAATGATGACTGAGATCTATCAGGCCTTCAAAGGTCCTACTGCTCCAGTGACTCCAACTCTTGCTATCACCATGGCTCAAGCAACAGTTGAGGGGGAGAAAGACACTGGAGTCTCAAGCCAACAACCTCCTTCTCACACTGAGGGGGAGATTCCTGAAGCCTCTTCCTCCCATCAAGATAAAGGCAAAGGCATCCTCACTGAACCTGAGCCTCAACCAGCACCGATCTCGGTTGCAAAGGATCCTGAATCACCACTCAGGATCCCATATGAAATTGATGGAGTTCTTCACCACTTCTCAGCTGATGAACTCAGTGCTTATCTTCAGGAAGAGGAAGCAAAGAAGAAGTTAAAGGAGGAAGAGAAGGCGAGCAAGTCTGCTTTAATCAAGGTTGTTCATGAAGAGGCTGAGAAAATTGGTCTTGAGGCTAAGGATCTCTCAGGAAGAGAAGGTGGTATGACCTTTGTGAAAGCTCAGTCTGAGGAGATGACCACTCTCAGGCAGAAAAGGGAGGAAAGAAATAAACGGGCTGAAGAGATCAGGCAGAATAGGATAAAGAAATATCAGTGGTATATGACTGAAAGGTTGAAGCCAGAACCAATCACTGATGTTCATATTCAAAGAAACACCAATCCTGCCGTTGTCACTGTCTACAGAGGTGCTGACATGAGAAACTTTGATGTTCATAAACCTTTCAGATTTGCTGACTTCGGGATCACTGAATTGGATGAGTTGGGTCCATTAATAGCAAAGAAATCAAATGTTGTGGTCCCTAATCTGATGAAGTCTTTGAGTCTGAGGTATGAAAGATTGGCAGCAGCACCTCAGGAACTTGGCATTCCATCTCTTCTTCCTGAATCTGCACAACCTGCTCCCTCTCAGTCTTCTTCAAGAAAAAGAAAGAAGATAGAAACTGAGCCTGAGATCAAGATTCCTGGTCTTGACTGCAATAGGGCTCTCCCTGAAGGTGTTCCTTTCAGGAACAATATGGTCATAGAACAGCCTGAAAGAGGTTTGTTCTTCATTGATGAGTTCGGTGACAAAGCCTTCCAAAGGTGGAGTGATATAGATTTGTCAGGGATTAAAGCAATGCTTGGCTTTCTAATGATGGCCTCTCCACTCAAGAGTCCTGAAAATGTGAGGTTTTGTCAAGACCTAAAAAGAAAAATCAATGAACATCCTGACCAACATGAGCTGCAGTCAAAGAAGCCTAAGCTTGAAGCCCTTGGAATCAAGTTGAACTGATGACCTGCCTGAATACCCACCACTATCCCTTTTTGTACTTAGTTTTGTTAGGACTTGTAAATGATATGAATAAGATGATGTTTTTATTATTTCAGTGTCCTTATTTACATTCTAGTACATTCAGTATGAGCAGAAGTCTTTAGCTCACTCATATCTGATCAAAACACTTAGGAATAATTTATATCCAAATAGGGGGAGATTGTTGGGTCATGAAATACCCAAGAATGCTTCAAACATGATTTGGACACAAATTAACTAAGGGTTTAACTTAAACCGAGAACAATTCAAGTCACTGAGGGAACAGTCTCTCAGTGAGTCATCTTCAAGATGCTCAAGACGAATTCATGAAAAAGGATTCACCTCTCAGGAAGGCGGCACTCCCTGAGTCAGACTTAAGCCAAAGAAGAAGATGATGGTTCAGTGAGTATTGGAAAAGAACTCACTGAACCCCAGTCTCCTCAATAACAAAGTGATTGAAGACTGAGGAACCAATGCATGAAGAAAAGGCGGGAACAATAGGGAAAAGATCTGAGAAGATAAGAGTGTAAACCCAACACTCTTCTCTTGTCAGATCCAACCTTCCCTATTGCGGCTAAAAGTCATGGAGTGTCAGCCAACAACTCCCAAAGTCTTTTTGGCCCTTTCCTATTGGTTCTTGGAAATGACAATTACTATTTGTAATTGTCAGACACGCAACCTCAACAACTTGTATTATATTTAATCACTTATACTTAGATTACTTGTGTATAAATAGATCAGATGTGAGATAAGTTAAAGTGTGCTTTGTATATTTAAAGTCTTGAACTTTTGCAAAGTAACTTCTCTCCTACAAAGAGTATACAACTCACTGAGATAGCTCAGTGGGTATATTGTTACCACTCAAGCAAAACTTGAGTTTCGATAGGAGACACCCCATACCCTTGTCTATTCAATCCCAAGTGTTTGTTCCGCAAAACACTTGGGTATAGATTCTTGGAATTATTTCTAATAAGAATTTAAACGTTGAAAAATCTTGTTGTTTTTATACTCACGTTTTATAACTGTTAGAATTAATCCTAAACATTGTATTAGTCATAATACGAAATAGATTAACTTTCTAGTTAACTCTTATCGTATAAAGGGACCAAAAAATGGAATAACATAAGGTATAGACAAAGGTACAAGTAGAAAAGGGAAAAGAGAAAGGTCAGTAATCCACCACGAGCCAAAACAAATCAATTATAGTAACCATCAGTAACCATAGAGGAGCGACCTCTTAAATACGTGAAGGACGTGTATAGCACACAGCATCAATCACCAAATCAAATCAAATCAAATCATGATATATCCCTCGAAACAAAACAAATCTAGGATGCATCCATACGGCCCCCCAAACAAATAATCCTGGCCAATATAAATAATAAAGCGCGCATGTAGTAGCAAATGGGGACGGTGTGTAACATCACTCAAACACACTAGAGTCATGCCATCGGTGCATCAATGACATGGCCATGTTACCTTCATGGCTAGGAAACAAATTTTGGCTCGGGTATCAAACTGAAGGGTCAAAGGTCCAAGTCATCTTCATAGTCAAGTCCAAATATCCAAAGTTCATGGCAGAGGGTTCATATCCAAATCAAGGTCAAATGAATCCAAACGAACTGATCAAAGGTTCATAATCAAATGGTTCATTTAAAGAAATCTTTATTAACTGTTTTCACAAAGTAGTCTTTAAAAGTAATTTTCATAAAAGTTTAGTAAGATTCCAAATAAATGTGGTATTGCATATTTCATAAACATCATTTTAAAAATAGTTTTCCTCAAAACATTTCCATGTTATAATTAAAAAGGTTTTCACATCTAGTTACCAAAATCAAATGAACCCTCGAAGTATCAAGTGTTTCGAATACTAATATCACAAGGTGTGAACGAATATCGAATGGATCATCATAGAGGCTCAAAGCAAAATGGTCATATTGAACGTCAAAGTCAAAATGAGTCAAACAAACGAACTAAAGTGTAGGGAAACATAGCAGTGGCTTAGGGAATCTTAAAACGAATCAAGATCAATGAATCATGAGAAAGAAGACACCCTTACTGAAAAAGGGTAGAATATCTGTACCTTATACCGCACGTGCAAACATATCTAAAAATACCAAGATCGAAAACAACTCCATCTTCAGCGAATCTACACGAATACATGGTCGTCTTATTATTAATATCTTCTTCAAATCAGATTTCTTATTTTAGTCTGCTTTCCATTTTTAGTAACTTTCCTTTTATAGCAGCTTTCCAAATTTAGTAACTTTTCATAATTAGCAAGTTTTCTTAATTAGTAAGTTAGGGTTACCAATGATAATTACGTAAACTTAAAGGTTTAATATTGAAAATTTCATAGTTTATGACTTATTATGACAACTTATTATAGTTTAGGGTTTAAAGTGTAAATAATCCAAAGTTTAGGGTTTAAAGTGTAAATAAATTTTATAAATGACTAAACTTAGGATTCATAAATATATACTGAATGAATGTTTAGCTAGTTAGAGGAAGCAATATTATGTATTCATATCATGCCACACGAAGCAGACAACTCACACGAACTTGCACACTCTTATACAACAAACACACAACTTGACCACTAATCTTAACGAGGTGCAACCTAAGTCCAATGCATACGTACAGGCCCCAACTTCCATGTACACATATAACCCATCACGTATTCCCTGATTATGTTTTAATATACACTGACACATGCTACTCTTTAATAAATTTGAAATTGAAAATCCCATGCAATGCTTTCACTACCACGTGCTTTTGAAGTTCAACATATACCAATTTCTCACGTGACCAAACCAGAAAGAACCAAAGCCAACTCGAGATACGTTTTCATGTTTATAAATTCTAGTTCAAATACTAGGACTATAGGTAAATCTTGACATTAGTATCTGTATTTGATGAATGCCAAGGATGACTAGGACACGTTTGATCTCTAAACTAGTTAATAGCCCTACGTAAATCAAGCCATTGATTTACCAAATCATTGTATTAATATTATTGTTAGCCACTATGTTATATCACATGTGTATTGGCTGTAAAGTATATCCCATATAGTGTAGTGGCTGTAAAGTAGATCTGTAATTCTATATATGTATTGTTCGATATGTTGAATAGACATTAGAACACTTTACCATTCTTACAGTAATCACTCTAACACTAGTCGAACACAACATGCTAACGTAACCCCATGCGACTCGAACTGAACTTTAAACACACATCGTAATACAACAACTCAAACCATTACATAATCGAACACTTATTAAGCACTACTCCAGGTTAATGAGAAAATCCCACGTAACCCACTCCATTACATGTTCTAAATTTTATTCTTATATTTGTAATCTCAACCTCAAGTATAATCGACATGTTTTTAGATCCGCGACTTATCGATTTATATATGTTTGACTTGTTAGGATTGTGCATGGTTAATGTAGGTTAGTTATGTCAATGATAGTTTGAAGATTTACCTCCTTGTCGAATGAAAGATCGAGGCTGAATCAAGAATACGAGTGCAAGACCAAATCATTATACGAACACAAGAGTTACTGAAGTAGGATCGAACCAAAACTTGACCGAGCACATCCACCATACGTACCAATCCTGATCCCAACATCTTCCAGACGAAACTCTATTCACGAAAAGCATGAACTGAAGCCAAGCACGAAATCATAGCCAAGATTATCTCGCGAACACATGAAATCATATGTCCAGTGATTCATACGAACGTGAGAGGAGGTTAGGGTTTATTTGACTGGTTTTAAGAGATAAAGGCGTGTTTCCTCGATGTGTGAGATATAATCGTATATGTGATAAAGTTGTGATATGAAGACAGGATGTATATCGAAATGATGTATTGAGATCTTTTTAAGAAGGCAAGCAGCGTGGGAATTATGGAGAATAGGAAATAATGTATTCGTATCTTCAAAAGGGGACGTGTAATGTTGCAAGAATTGATAGAATCGAATCTTCATAGTGAATACGTGTGGGCAATAAGGGTAACACACGATTTGGTCTTATCTCTACCATTGGGTGTTACTTGCACTAATAATTTATTTATTTATTTGGTTGTGGATAGAGAATTAAGGAGTGATTGGGAGGTGATTAGGGGTGATTGAGCCTAATTTTAGGGGATGTGATTAAGATATGATTATCAAATTTATTGCTTCCATATTTCAAATATTGTTTGACAAATCTTAAAATGTGATGTTGTGTACAAAATTTTAATTGAACTTGGCCTATAGAGGCTTCTTAAATGTGCCATATGTAGATCTCGTATCATTTCGTATGTTACTTTAAGATATATGTTCATATCGTATGGTCTCGAGTCATAACACATTATATAACTCGAATTTTTAATTTATAGCGTATTTTATAGATTCTTAAAATTTCAAAATTAGAGGGTATTTTAGTCATTTCGGATTGTGTTAATTTTGGGGTTTTACAACTCTTCCCCTCTAAAAAAAAATTTTCGTCCTCGAAAATTGAAGTGGAACGAAATGGAAAACATAACGGACTGTGAACGGAAATGTGAATGACTAGTTTCTCATGACTCTATTTTGTTGATCAAAATAGCTTCAGTTTCTTCAGAAAGGACATACCATACTGAATCCAGATCAAAAGAATAATATACCAAACGTAATAGATGATAATCGTATTCTCTCGGGAGAGATACAGGAAATACGTAGGATTTGACGGATATATCTTCCGTGGAATTTGATTAGACAAATCAGATGAGAACGTACAGAAAAAAGGTTGTCGCTAACATCAACCGGTAGAAAGCTCTACAACAGCACCTAAGATCCTTATTGGAAGTGCAGAGGTCAGCAAAACGCGTGTCGAGAATCCAAACGTATCGAATCGTATAACGATGAAAGCAGATTAAGCGCATAGGTAGAATGAACCTAAAGTTTCACTAATCACGGTAATCCAACGGAGATCAGATTCCAAACTTCTTAGGTACTCCCCCAAGATATCCTATGGCCACAATGAGTGCACATTATATGGTGTAAGTATTATCACGTTGATCAGGCGTCATAATACTAGCACCACTTAATTATGCCTTAATGATGATCATACTTTATCTCAAGTCGTAATCAAACCACCTATCTTAATCCACCTAGTACTTCTATAGTCATCAAAGGTCACAAGATCAAATGTCATAGTCAAGAGGGAAAACAAAACCATTCGCAAGAGTATCAAAATCCCAGATTGCCTAGAAGAAGTGAGGTATGCCGTCACAAGCATCATATCTCAAAACAAATCCACAATTCGCCAAAATCTCTCAAAACAAAGCCATCACCGAACATACGAAAAATAAACACGAATTGAAATGCTTCTAGGGAACTTAAATCATAAGAGGATCTTTTAACGATATAACGAAACTTAAGAGGGTCAACGGAAATGAAAGTTAGTCGTCAAGAACTTCGGCCTTCATAGAATCAATTCTTCCAAGCATAAAGGGTCTGTTTCAATTTTCGTTCGTTCAGCACATCCAATCTCCTCAAGTCCGGTTAATCTGTCTTCGTCTGTCCATCAGTCGGGAAGTGAAACCAAGATCGGGAACTTGTGTCTGGTTCGTCGAGCCTCCTGCAGTTCTTCTTGGAATGTGATGGAGTAATGTGGATTTCTGACATGATCTTTAAATCTCTTCATCATCCAGTCTGCTTCCGCTCTCAATTCATCTTAGTACAACCAAGATGAATAGGGAAGTGAGACTGCATGTCTTCATCAGCTCTAGGTTCGCCATCTTGACTAGAATTTCTTCTTCTGCATCGCCAACACTTCTGCCTTGTAAGGAATGTCTTCACTCTTCAGGGTAGTCTCCATTGTCGTCAACTCCAGGTCAGGAAAAGAACACCGTTCTCTTAACAAATATCCATCTCCCAGAATGCACAAATGATTGTCAACTTTCTAACAAGGTGCAAAATGATTCTTTCTCGACTCTGAATGTACTATTAAGTCATACAATGACCATTTGCCCAAGTACTCACGAGAAAACATCATTTATCAAATTCACAAAACAGTCAGGGCTTTAGCTAATACTATTAGCATCACTAACCGTCATAGCAGTCGTTTACGAATATGGGGGGTCGATTCCAAGAGTAGAATCAATTCATCAGAAGAAACTTCGCGCTCTGAAATTAAACAAACACATAGTCGTTTCAGGGTGGAGGAATATTGGCTTCTAACAGTAATACGGTTCAGCTATCTCCAGTCGCCATCCTTCTTTATCGCGAACGAAACTAAAACACGCCCAGAAGATACACTGAAGCAAACTCACTTCTTGATCTTCGGTTGCTGCTCTTCCCGGTTGCTCAAATCAACTGGTATGATCTCGGACACATCAGAAAGACACCTTCGCTTAGTGACTAGACAATATTTCGATATCATGTCAAATCTTACTTCACACTCCGGTGGAAAACTTGGTGGTTCAACCAGGAATCATATTCAAGAAATTCAGGGTGCCAAATAACGTTCAAGATAAGGTTCATTCATTGGTGTACGAAATGGGTTCTAGGAAAACTTCATAACCGTGAACGTAACACACGAGTCTCCAGATTCATAGTGATAGCAAAGGGTTTAACAATCGGTAATCATAGTAGGGAGTTCAAAATTGTTTCAAACGCTAAAGGTGAGACATAGAAGGGTAGTTGTCAATATTTGACTGATCACTCAACAAATTCCTTGCCAGAATAAAATTTAAGTTAACTATCCAAAGAAAGACGGATCAGCATAGCAAAACTTATCGTTCAAAAGTGAGAGGGAAACATTCTTATACTCGTGGTTACAACCACAAGACTTCTCATAGGGACTGGGATGGATGAAACGAAATCCATTAGTGTTGGAAGATTTATAGACGCTTACCAAAGCAAAAGACAAATAACAAAATGCATCAAGTACGTCATTGCCACGGAGGTTCTCAGAAAGCCCGAATAGGCATCAAAGTGATTAACAAAATGATCAGAGTGAAACGCGGGTCTTTATCAAAAGATTAACAAAAGGAATCTGAAGATAAGGATCAAATAGTGTCGGCAATCATTATGCAATTTCAATGCCTTCACGATTTAGATGAGGTTCAAATCTTAGGTGGTGTAAAGTATAAGCTTTCGATTTCCAAAAGTGATATCAACAGACTCTAACCAAAAACAGAGCACGAATCAGAGTGATGCGGAAGCAAAGATATTTAAGCAAATGCCTTATAGTCTACACATTCCTCCCCGGTCAAAACTTAGGTTCCTATGGGGAAATCCTAAAGCAAATTTTCAAAGGTTGACTTACGAGCGCCTACAGGGAAAACTTAGTGGTCCTAACTTACACAGGTCAAGGGTAAATGTATTACGAATCGCAGCCTGTCTCTCTGATACCATAATTGTAACACCCCAACCCGACAAGGGCAAAGATGTCACACTAATGGTTTCATATCAGATCAAAACAAAGCATACATTACAGTAATACAAGGAATCTCAAAGGTTACAAATGAAATACTGAAATTACAAGGTTACAAATGCGAATACAAATTCTAACAATATAATAACTTCTAATCATCTCTAGGCCAAAATAACTATCAAGTCTTCTAAGTCCAAAAGTCTCTTCACTCATACCCATCTTCCAACTAAAACCTGCCGCAGGAAAAGAAATGCGGCTGAGCTTAAAAAGCCCAGTGAACAGATATATAATGAACGAAAACAAAAGCAAAAGCAAACGAACAAATATGGTATAGCAATGGAATAACATAAGGCATAGACAAAGGTACAAGTAGGAAAGGGAAAAGAGAAAGGTCAGTAATCCACCACGAGCCCAAACAAATCAAATATAGTAACCATCAGAAACCATAGAGGAGCGACCTCTCAAATATGTGAAGGACGTGTATAGCACACATCATCAATCACCAAATCAAATCAAATCAAATCATGATATATCCCTCGAAACAAAACAAATCTAGGATGCATCCATACGCCCCCCAAACAAATAATCCTGGCCAATATAAATAATAAAGCGCGCATGTAGTAGCAAATGGGGACGGTGTGTAACATCACTCAAACACACTAGAGTCATGCCATTGGTGCATCAATGACATGGCCATGTTACCTTCATGGCTAGGAAACAAATTTTGGCTCGGGTATCAAACTGAAGGGTCAAAGGTCCAAGTCATCTTCATAGTCAAGTCCAAATATCCAAAGTTCATGGCAGAGGGTTCATATCCAAATCAAAGTCAAATGAATCCAAACGAACTGATCAAAGGTTCATAATCAAATGGTTCATTTAAAGAAATCTTTATTAACTGTTTTCACAAAGTAGTCTTTAAAAGTAATTTTCATAAAAGTTTAGTAAGATTCCAAATAAATGTGGTATTGCATATTTCATAAACATCATTTTAAAAATAGTTTTCCTCAAAACATTTCCATGTTATAATTAAAAAGGTTTTCACATCTAGTTACCAAAATCAAATGAACCCTCGAAGTATCAAGTGTTTCGAATACTAATATCACAAGGTGCGAACGAATATCGAATGGATCATCATAGAGGCTCAAAGCAAAATGGTCATATTGAACGTCAAAGTCAAAATGAGTCAAACAAACGAACTAAAGTGTAGGGAAACATAGCAGTGGCTTAGGGAATCTTAAAACGAATCAAGATCAATGAATCATGAGAAAGAAGACACCCTTACTGAAAAAGGGTAGAATATCTGTACCTTATACCGCACGTGCAAACATATCTAAAAATACCAAGATCGAAAACAACTCCATCTTCAGCGAATCTACACGAATACATGGTCGTCTTATTATTAATATCTTCTTCAAATCAGATTTCTCATTTTAGTCTGCTTTCCATTTTTAGTAACTTTCCTTTTATAGCAGCTTTCCAAATTTAGTAACTTTTCATAATTAGCAAGTTTTCTTAATTAGTAAGTTAGGGTTACCAATGATAATTACGTAAACTTAAAGGTTTAATATTGACAATTTCATAGTTTATGACTTATTATGACAACTTATTATAGTTTAGGGTTTAAAGTGTAAATAATCCAAAGTTTAGGGTTTAAAGTGTAAATAAATTTTATAAATGACTAAACTTAGGATTCATAAATATATACTGAATGAATGTTTAGCTAGTTAGAGGAAGCAATATTATGTATTCATATCATGCCACACGAAGCAGACAACTCACACGAACTTGCACACTCTTATACAACAAACACACAACTTGACCACTAATCTTAACGAGGTGCAACCTAAGTCCAATGCACACGTACAGGCCCCAACTTCCATGTACACATATAACCCAACACGTATTCCCTGATTATGTTTTAATATACACTGACACACGCTACTCTTTAATAAATTTGAAATTGAAAATCCCATGCAATGCTTTCACTACCACGTGCTTTTGAAGTTCAACATATACCAATTTCTCACGTGACCAAACCAGAAAGAACCAAAGCCAACTCGAGATACGTTTTCATGTTTATAAATTCTAGTTCAAATACTAGGACTATAGGTAAATCTTGACATTAGTATCTGTATGTGATGAATGCCAAGGATGACTAGGACACGTTTGATCTCTAAACTAGTTAATAGCCCTACGTAAATCAAGCCATTGATTTACCAAATCATTGTATTAATATTATTGTTAGCCACTATGTTATATCACATGTGTAGTGGCTGTAAAGTAGATCTGTAATTCTATATATGTATTGTTCGATATGTTGAATAGACATTAGAACACTTTACCATTCTTACAGTAATCACTCTAACACTAGTCGAACACAACATGCTAACGTAACCCCATGCGACTCGAACTGAACTTTAAACACACATCGTAATACAACAACTCAAACCATTACATAATCGAACACTTATTAAGCACTACTCCAGGTTAATGAGAAAATCCCACGTAACCCACTCCATTACATGTTCTAAATTTTATTCTTATATTTGTAATCTCAACCTCAAGTATAATCGACATGTTTTTAGATCCGCGACTTATCGATTTATATATGTTTGACTTGTTAGGATTGTGCATGGTTAATGTAGGTTAGTTATGTCAATGATAGTTTGAAGATTTACCTCCTTGTCGAATGAAAGATCGAGGCTGAATCAAGAATACGAGTGCAAGACCAAATCATTATACGAACACAAGAGTTACTGAAGTAGGATCGAACCAAAACTTGACCGAGCACATGCACCATACGTACTAATCATGATCCCAACATCTTCCTGACGAAACTCTATTCACGAAAAGCATGAACTGAAGCCAAGCACGAAATCATAGCCAAGATTATCTCGCGAACACATGAAATCATATGTCCAGTGATTCATACGAACGTGAGAGGAGGTTAGGGTTTATTTGACTGGTTTTAAGAGATAAAGGCGTGTTTCCTCGATGTGTGAGATATAATCGTATATGTGATAAAGTTGTGATATGAAGACAGGATGCATATCGAAATGATGTATTGAGATCTTTTTAAGAAGGCAAGCAGCGTGGGAATTATGGAGAATAGGAAATAATGTATTCGTATCTTCAAAAGGGGACGTGTAATGTTGCAAGAATTGATAGAATCGAATCTTTATAGTGAATACGTGTGGGCAATAAGGGTAACACACGATTTGGTCTTATCTCTAGCATTGGGTGTTACTTGCACTAATAATTTATTTATTTATTTGGTTGTGGATAGAGAATTAAGGAGTGATTGGGAGGTGATTAGGGGCGATTGAGCCTAATTTTATGGGATGTGATTAAGATATGATTATCAAATTTATTGTTTCCATATTTCAAATAATGTTTGACAAATCTTAAAATGTGATGTTGTGTACAAAATTTTAATTGAACTTGGCCTATAGAGGCTTCTTAAACGTGCCATATATAGTTCTCGTATCATTTCGTATGTTACTTTAAGTTATATGTTCATATCGTATGGTCTCGAGTCATTACACATTATATAACTCGAATTTTTAATTTATAGCGTATTTTATAGATTCTTAAAATTTCAAAATTAGAGGGTATTTTAGTCATTTCGGATTGTGTTAATTTTGGGGTTTTACAAACATCGTATAGCTGTCAAAAGTGAGATGTATGGAATATCAGTTATCAGCATCATCATGCTCAGTTAACAATTCCGTACTAAGATAGTATTTACATCATATCCTTCCAAAGGAACTAGTTGGCAAACAAGGTTCATCATTCAAAGGAAGGGAACAAAACTTCCTATATCTATGGTTAATAATTACCAGAGTTCTCATAGGAGTAGTAATGGATTATGCAGAGTTAAGTAGTATCAGATGATACATTTATATCCAACATAAGTAATGAATTCATAGAATGTGTCAAACACATTATGGTCGAATGACCTTCGGGATGGTCGGAAAAGTATCAAACTGTTTATCAAACAGATCGGAATTGGGGATCAAAATCAGAAGGTGAATCTTAAATGGTGTAAGGTATCCATGTAGTTCTCGAGGTATTCCAAACTTACTTAGTTACTAAGCTTAGGTTGCAAAACTTTCTAGCTCCTGAAACAAAAGTTCTTATAAGGCATAACTAAAGGTAGAGGCACGATTCAGAGTGATGCGGAAGCAATGCTACTTACATAGATGTCCTAGTCTACCCATTCCTCACCGGTTATAACTTATGTTCCTATGGGGAGATCCTAAAGCAAATTCTCAAAGGTTATCTTATGAGCGCCTACAGTGGAAACTTAATGGTCCAAACTTCATAGGTCAAGGTTTAATGTACTACAAGTCGCAACCTGGCTCTGATACCATAATTGTAACACCCCAACACGATAAGGGTAGAAGTATTACGTTATGGTGACATATCAAAGCAAACACAAGCATATGACTTAAATAATACAAATGAATTTCAAAGGTTACAAAGGGAAGATCTGAAATACAGGGTTACAAATGAGAACAACAATAAATCATAAGTCTAAAAATGCGTAAACACATCTAGTCATCTCTAATCCAGGATAGCTATCAAAGTATAGTCTTCTAAGTCCAAGGTACTCTCCATTCATAACCCAGCTTCCAACTAAAACCTGCCGCGTGAAAAGAAAATGCGGCTGAGCTTAAAAAGCCCAGTGAACAGATATATATAAACGAAACCAAAAGATAAGGAACGAGTATGTAAAGTATGGTGCATTGGGAAAAAAAGCATAAGGTATAAACGAACGGATATCAAGTAAGGAAAGGTCAGTAATAAATCCCCGAGCCCAAACAAATCAAGTCATAATCATCAGTAACCATAGAGGAGCGACCTCTCAATTATGTGAAGGACGTGTACTGCACACAGCATCAATCACCAAATCAAATTATATCATATCATATCATATACAAAGCAAATCTAGGATGCATCCATACGCCCCTGCAAAGATATTAGTGGCCAAACATATATAATAATCGAGCTCTTATCAAATACAAAAAGGGACGGTGTGGCACATCACTCGACCACACTGGAGTCATGCCATTGGTGCATCAACGACACGACCATGGAACCCCCATGACTAGGAAAACATAATGGCTCGGGTATCAAACTAACGGGTCAAAGGCAAATTCAAAGTTTAGAAAATGTGTAAGTTATCAGAATATCAAAGGTTCATAATCAAAGGTTCGAAATCAAATGGTTCATAGCAAGGTTCAATTCAAAGGTTTCTATCAAATGTTCATTTAAAGAAATCTTTTAATAATGGTTTTTATAAAAATGATCTTTAATAACGGTTTTCATAAAGGTAGTCTTTAAAGTAGTTTTCATAAAAGTTAATAAAATTTCATATAAAAGTTGTATCGCATCGTGCTTATAAACATCATTTTAAAATAGTTTTTCTCAAAACATTTTCATGATATAATTAAGAAAGGTTTTCACATCCAGTTACAATATCAATGGTTTACAAATCTAAGGGAGCATAGCAAAGGCATAGATCAAATAAGAAAGCCATAATAAGAAGACTCAGATCAAAGGCATCATAATCAAAGCTATAATTGTGATTTTGAAATCCTGTATAACTTAAATTGTGATAGCTGTGATATGGGCCTTAGGCCGTGAATATGGGAGGAGATGAGGCCATCAAATACTTTCCAAATTAAATTCCAAGTATATCCTGTAATATTTAGTTTTTTTTATCATCTTTTGTAATTTCATTTATTTAATTAAAATCGTCCATATTTACTTTCATTTGTCAATGTATGATTTTTTTTTTAATTTAATATTTCATATCATATGTTCTCATTACTTAGGTTAGGGTCGTCATATTTCTTTTATTTATTCATGTGTTCATGCAAAATTCAAGTTAGAGGGGTAATTTAGGGATTTCAACCGAATGGAAAATAAGGGTTTTACATCCGCGACATAATTAGTTTTGTGCATTCAAATCTTGTACCTTCTTTTGCAACTCCAAAAGGATACGAACTTTATTTTCTCCATCAATTCTTATTGCCGACTTTTCTAAGTTATGTGCCGTTTCCATATATGATATCATTTCATTGTGCGCTTCTTTTATGTTGTCTATAATATTTTTCACATCCACGCTCAAAACAAAATTGCACAATAATGCAATGCAAACACACTTGCCAAACACTTGACTAGAACCATTTATAAGCAAGTTGTTATTGGAAAATATGAATCATACAACTATAAACATATAAGCCGAAAACCAAATAAGCCATAAACCGGCTATATAAGCCGAAATAAACACCCCTGAACTTGGCCACCCCTTAGTCATTTAATAAATCAAGCTACCAACTACAAAAACATGAAATCAACAAAAGCATAAACACAAAACAAGAAATTTATACCAGCAACACCATCCTTTTGTTTCCCCAAAAAATGGGCCGAATCCATCAACTCCTTCCCCAACTTCTCCAAATCCAAAACCCGAACATCCAAATCCAAAACCCTCTTTTCATAAACCCTCCTAACCTTCTTCAAACACTCATCATTCACCTTCTTCATTTCCTCAACCTTATTTTTCAACCCTTCATTTTCCTCCACCATTTCCTTCATCTCATCTTTCAACTCCTCATTTTTCTTTTTCAAACTCTCAATTCTTTTATCTTTTTTCTTTAACAAATCACTCAACTTCTTGTTCTCCATTTCTAGCACCTGGGTCTTCTTTATAAAGTCAAGATTTTGGTTCTTTAAGCGTTGTTCACTGTCAAGAAGTGCTTTTGTTACGTTTTGTGTGTCTATAGAGAGGATGGATGATTTGAGCTTTGTGATGAGCTCATCAACTACCGGAGATGAACCCATGTTTTTTTTGCTGAAAATGGTTAAGAAAATGGGATGAGATTGGAATGTGAAATAAAGGAGGGTTTTAGCTAAAAGTGGGATGAGATTGGAATGTGAAATAGACTTGTGATCCTGAAGATCAGATCGTCGATCAGTCCACATCTTCATCTGATCCAATTCTCGAGCACCTTTCTGATACATGTCATCACTTTCCAATTGCTTGGACTGTGCAGATGAGTTGTACCATATCTTCCTTTGTCTTTCTAACATGTCTGAACTCTTGTTGTTTTCTAGATTTGGTAAAACCCTTGTCTTGATACCGGTGGCTTTAAACATGTAAAAATAGCTTTTTCAGAAGCTAAAGAAGCTGGTTGTCTGCGTAAGAAAGACCGGATAAGTGGAACGAGAAACACATAGGAATCAATAGCACCTAAACTCTCGCTACTTGCTGATATAAACGTCGTTACTACTGATCTTACAACTATCCTGTAGAACAAAAGAGTTTGAAAGTACATATTTAACCCTTTCATCATTGAATTCTGCTCAACCTATGAGTATAACATTCACGAACACCATACACTTGATTTCAATAGAGGAATCTAGGATGATAACCATCATACTGTTAGATGATTAGTATTGGGTGTTAGGCCTGTTATGTATAGCCCATATTTATGCATAGCCCATATTGTATCTTGTATATTCTCATGTACCGAATATTATTATTCATTGAATAAGATTGATTCACAGAAACCTACATGGTATCAGTTACCATCACCGATCCTAAACCCTAATCCACCTTCCGCACAAACACATCTAAACAGCAGGTTGTTTTTAATTCTTTTCTTGTTCGTTTGAAGTTTCTATTTTCAGAATTATTATTTCACGTTTTGGTTTCACAGTTTCTCGACCAAGTGTGTTGTCGAGGGGTGTTTAAATTGTTTGTCGACCAAAGTTCCTGTTTAAATCTGAAGTTCCTGTTTGATTTGTTGCTCGACCTCAGAATAATCCCTAACCATTCCTACTGTTCTACTTATATACACCCTAACCATCCCTAAAACAAACCCAACTGTTCTACTATAACCCCTACATCATGACTGTGGATACTACTCCTCCCGCACCCACCCTCACTTTGTCGGATAAGCTTATGGCCATGAATCACCTAACCACCTTTGTGCCTATCAAACTCGATGTTGATGAGATGAACTACTCCGCTTGGGTGTACTATTTTTCTCAACTTTGTTATGGCTATGGAATATTGGATCATATTGTTGATCCACCCGCATCCTCATCTACCACACCTCCTCCACCACCGACTAAGGATGCGGAATGGCTCAAGATTGATTTCATTATTAGGTCTTGGATATTTTCCATGCTTGCTTCAAATCTTCAAAAATGTTTGGTTGTACTTAATCCTAAAACTGCCAAAGAGGCGTGGGTCTTTCTTGAGACGATTTTCCAAGATAATAAGCGCCCAAGAGCTATGGCTTTGAAGGCGGAACTACGGAATTTGAAGCTTGGGGACTTAACGATTGATGCATACTTTCAGAAGATTGAGTCAATTGCTTCGGTGTTATATGGTCTTGGTTCTCCTCTTAGCAATGATGATATTGTTACGTTTGCACTAGAAGGTTTGCCAAACACGTATGATGTGATTTCTACAGTTATTGCTAGTCGGGAACCCTTTCCTGATCTCAAGACGGTTCGCTCTTTGTTAACCACACAAGAGATGCGTATGAAATCCAAGGTTCAGGATACGCTTGCAGATGCCATATCTGCTTCTCCTATGGTCTTGTTGGCGAATAACAATAATCCTCGGTGTTCATCTAATCCATTGGAAAAAGTAAACAAACCTTGTTTTTTGTTTGCTAAGGGACATTGTCGTTTTGGTGAGGCGTGTCGGTATCTTCACAATGGGGTTCATGGCAAGTCTACTTTACTACCTCGTGGTTCTGGTTCCTCATCTACTGGGTCGAGTTCTTATTCTTCGGACTTGCAAACTTTGCAACACTTGTTGGCTAAATTGGGATTTACCTCTACCACGACTACTGCTACTCCTCCTAGTCCAGTTGCTTACCATACAATGACCCCCTCCTTGTACCCCTATTCTCAGGTGCCTCACTCACCTTGGGGGTCCAATACGTTTTCTATGCTTCCACCAGGGGTTCAAGTTATGACAGGTTCGCAGTCTCAGCAGGGGTTTACAGCACCGGTTCAGCAGCAGGGGTTTACAGCACCGGTTCAGCAGCAGGGGTTCACAGCACCGGTTCACCGGTTCAGCAGGGGACTTCGACTGGTCACGGTTTTAATCCTGCTCAGCTTTTTGCAACAGGTTCACAGGGTTCGGGTCAGGCGACTCTTTTACCAAATGCTTTTGCTACTCCTACTCTTCAGGAACCGGCTGCTGGCAATTGGAATATGGATACAGGTGCGAGTTCTCACCTTAATGATTCTGTACATTGTCTTAGTGATATTCTTAATGAGTGCATTTATCCGTCTGTTGCGGTTGGTGATGGGCGTTTCATTCCCGTCACTAACTCTGGTCATAGTATTTTGTCTACACCTTTTCGTCCTCTCCGTTTAAATAATGTTTTAATCACTCCTCACATTGTCAAAAATCTAATTTCTGTACGTCAATTTGTTCGTGATAATTATTGCACTGTTGAATTTGATCCTTTTGGTTTTTCTGTAAAGGACTTCCTAACTCGACGGGTACTCCTCCGTTGTGATAGCACGGGTGATCTCTATCCTGTTACGAAGCCTTCTCCCATTCCTTAAGCTTATCTTACCATCAGTATACGTGGCATCAACGACTTGGACATCCAGGGAGTGAAGTGTTGCGGCGTCTTGTGTCTAGTGATTCTATTTCTTGTAATAAAGAGAAGCTTCCCGTTCTTTGCCATGCTTGTCAGCTTGGTAAACATGTGAAGCTTCCGTTTGTTAGCTCGTCTAGTTCTGTTACTTCTTGTTTTGACATTGTTCACTCGGATTTGTGGACATCCCCAATTCCGAGTCTTTCTGGTTTCAAGTATTATGTTTTGTTTCTGGATCATTATTCTCAGTATGTTTGGGTTTATCCATTAATGAATAAATCTGATGTTTTGTCTAAATTTCAGTTGTTTCGTAGTTATGTTCGTACTCAGTTTAAGTGTGAAATTAAATCGTTTCAGTGTGATCATGGTGGTGAGTTTGATAATACTGCCTTTCATAAATTATTTTCTACCCATGGCATCCAATTTCGGTTTTCTTGCCCTCGCACCTCTCAACAAAATGGCAAATTTGAACGCATTGTGGGAAACTAGAAGGGGGGTTGAATAGTCTACCGGTTTAAAAACATCTTTTAAAAATCTTGTTTTAGAAGTATGCTATTGGAAACTTTGATTCGAACTCTATGTGTAATCAAACAACACCAATATGAACTACAAGCAAAGCTACGTAATAATAACAAATAAAAGTAAAGAGTAGAGTTGGAAAGATCAAACCGAGACAGAGGATTTATAGTGGTTCGGCTACGAAGCTCTTCTTCGCCCTACTCCACTCCCCGAGTACCACACTCGAGAGTTTCAAACACTATATCAACAACCTCCCTTCAGGCGGAGAAAACCGTACACGTCGCTTATCCTATTTCCGACACTAAGCTAGATGTCGAGTGCTAATCTTAGCTAGCACCAATCTACCAAGGTCCACGTGACCAAACACACAAGCCCAATGGCTTCAAGAGATCACCAAGATCTCAACACGATTGCAATGATCAACACTCACTTCACTTTACTCGACTAACACTAACCTAATGACCCTTGATCTTCTTGATCAATCACACAAGCCCAATGGCTTCAAGAGATGTTCACTATCTCTATAGATCACACTTGATCTTCACTCTCACTCACAAAAAGAAAATAAACTTGATGTATGCTAAGACACAACAAGGTTGTAACTAGTGTTACAAAAACCTATCAACTATAACTCTAGTATCTTCTTGATTACTTGAGTTCTTCTCTTGCTAATGAAGAGGGATGACAACACCTTGTATCAACTTGGATACTTGTGTTCTTCTCTTGCTAGTGAAAAGGTATGAAGAGGATCACTTGAAGGATGATTGGATCACTCTTGAAACAAAGAAAAACTTATCTAATTGACCCTAAGAAGTGAAAGGTGTGAGAGGATTCTACTAAGGGATTTTTCTGTGTGTGAAGGGTGCCTAAAACTGTGAAAGAGGTGGGTATTTATAGGCAAAGAAAATCTGAACGTTACAATTCAAAATGGTACGGACGGCTCCACTAAATGACCCACGGCTCCGTTAAATTTAACGGTACCGTGGAGCCGTGGTAGACTAGGACGCTCCAAATTTTGTCTTTTCTAGTGAAAACTTATTTGGGGAAGGTTGGAGCTGATTTTGGGGGGGAAAATAGCTGTTGTGATTTTCAAACTTATTTTTCCATTAAAACATTTCTTAATATTTCAAAAATAATTTGTCATGTGTATTTTTGAAAAAATGTTTTGTCCCATTTAAAATGTGAATTTTCAAAACATGAATTCACTTCTTTGATCACTAGTTCAAGTTGTAACTTTGTTCAAGAGTGATTTGCGTAGAAACGGGATCTTCCAATTAAAAACTTGTTAACGTTAATTTTAACGTAACGTGAGTTCACATTTTGTCATCCTCAAAACGTGAGTTAATCAAAAGATATAAATAACGTTTTTAGAACATTATTTGCATCAACAATCTCCCCCTTTTTGATGATGACAAAATATAAACTCATTTTAGGTTAAAATTAATTTTAGCAAGTTTTTAATGAGTTTACTCCCATTTCTCCCCCTTTTTGTCAAATCAAAAAGGTGGTTAAGGCTCCCCCTTGATGTGTACTCCCCCTCATTTGGAGAACACAAAGGAATCGAGCAATGAATCGTGCTACAAAACAAGGTTAGACGACAAATAAACAATATCTAACAAGTAGCACATAAGACAAATATCCAACCACAATAAAAGGATTATGGCTAAGTAGCCAAAATGAAAAGCCCATTACATAAACATAAATTAAATGTCATACATAAGTATGACTACATTAGGAAAGCAAATTAAACTAACAAGAAGACACATAAACTTCTAAAGTAACATGAGGCTTCTAGATTTGCTTCCAACTTCAAAAGGTTCCTAATCATTTATTGGAGGGACTAAACATAATCATGTTTAGTTTGGGCTATTGTGTGGTGGAGGTGGTGGAAGGATGATGGGTCCTATGGGTGGTGTGAGAAGGTGTTCTAGGTATGAAAACCTAAAGCTAAGCTCATCTCTAAGGTTCATGATGAGTTCAAGGTTATAGTTGCAACAAGGGCAACTCAAGGTGTGTGAGTGAAGGGGATACATGATTGGATAACCCATTAAGGGTTGAGGTGATGGTGATAGTGAAGGTGATGATATGTTGCTCCCAAATTCAAAGGGAGTGTTTGGTGAAAGGGTGAGGGTGAGAGTTAGAGGTTGTGGTGATGTTGAAAGTGATGAGGGTGTTGTATGAGTTCCCAATTCAAGGGAAGTTGATGGTGATGAGTTGAGTGTTAAGGTTAAAGGGTGAATGGGACTAGGTGGAGATGAGTGTGTGTTGATTTTTGTTGTGGAGGATGAGGATGTAGGTTGAATAGAGGTTGCCTTGGATGGAGCTTGGGGGTAGTGAAAGAAGATGATGATTTGGTAGAGGTTATGGGTGTATGGGTTTCATCTTCATCATCCAAGGTGAGATCAATGATGGGAATGTCATTGGTGATAGGTTTAGTTGATGATTGGGGTGTGTTGACATTCTTGATCCATTGATCAACTAGAGAGGTTTGGTTGGTTGGTTTGATATTGAATCTAGGTTTCTTGAATACTCTTGATCCCATGATGATGGTATGGTGAATGTGAAGGTGTAAGGATGGGTGTAAGAATGGCAATGCATAATGTTAGCTTAAATAGCCAAAACATAAGCATGCAAGTTTGAAATGTTGGATTTGGGGATTTGGGTGCATGGGAATCAGGTTTTGGTTGCAGATTTTCTGGAAAATATAGTCAAAAAGTGGAAGAGAATAGCAGTTTTCGTCTTCCAGAGGCACGGTACCATTAAAGGTGCTACGGCACCACTAAATTTAGTGGAGCCGTGGCCTATTTAATGGAGCCGTGGGCTCTTTTGACCTTCTTTCCAGGTCTGCAGGTTTTAGGCAGCCTAAATGGGGAAATTTCTGGAGAATCCATTGGCTGCAAATCTCAAAGCCTCAAATTACTAAACACATAGAATTCCTAAAGCTAGTTTCAACTAGCAACTAACTTGATCATGTGATCATCTATGTATTTAGGCAACTATTAAGCATGCATGAATTCAAGCATTTTTAACATCTAGTGCATGTAATAAAATAAGCTAACATGCATGATTTAGGCAAGATAAACTAACATGAGGATTATTTAACAAGAGAATTAATCATGTTAAAAGGAAACACATCAAGCAAGTTAATGTATTAGGCAACAATGCCACAAACTATTAGTAGTATTTTAATCATAATACTTATATTAATAATACTACTTAAGTTATTTCCATCTAATCCTTTCTTTTCCCCAACTTCTTAATTTTGTTCCCAAGCCCTTTGATCGCCTTGCCGATGGACTTGAATCCCCCGATAGTTTGCTCATGCATCTCCACTTGTCTATTGTACATTGAGGTTTGCCTTCTCATCATGTGGGATAGATTTACCATCCCATTTTCGAGGTCGGTTGTACGTCGAAATGATGAGGTATCAAGATTACGAAAGTAGGTGTCGGGAGAAGGGATTTGAGAGCTAGAAGTTCCTTCTTCGTTCACCTCATGATCGTCCTCATCCATGGGTTCAGATGATGATTCGTGACTGAAGGAGGAGGATGAATGGGGAATATCGGAAGTGGATTTACGACCACGTTTGGACCCTTTGTCCTTACGTTGCTTTGTGCGACGTTGTGGTCCACCAAGTGGGTGCATAACCGGATTGACTAGGACATAGTCGACACTTTGAAGATGTGGGAAATGTTTCATGACCCACCTGAATAAACGAGTAAGCAACATGCCGTATGTCATGAGCTCATCGGACCGACGATGAATGTTGGCCATCCGTTTGACCATGTAGTATGCGAGGTTGAATGGTTCCTTGATACTAAGACAGTAGAGCATAAGGGCAAGACTTGCCGGTACGTGATCACGGTTGCCCGCAAGGCTTAACACATTTTCACGTAGAAGAAGTTCCCAACTTCTAAGGTCGGGACGGAGTTCCCTGAGGTAGATTTTGGATGGGTTGAGAAAGACAACGGATCCATCACATTTTTGGTACGTGCTGGCGACTCGAGGAATTTGGATAATTTGTTTGATTACTTCAATGTCGGGAATTTGGGTACTATAGGCACCTTCTATCTCAACATTGTAGTAAAGAGACTCTAGAGAATGGTCGTTGGTGTAAGCACACTGACCATATGAGGGAACACCAAGAATTTCACCAAACTGAGTGACAGACAGGGTGATATTTTGGTGTTGAATCCAAAAGTCAAGAAAGACGTTTTCGTCAGAGTCAGTGTAGGTACGAACACGATTGTAAAATTCGAGAACGAAAAGGGGACATATTTGATCGTTTATTGTGTATAAACAATCGAACCGAATAGAAGGGAAACAAGCACTGACTCTATCTGACATGACATAAAGTGCATCGACTACACGCCCTTCGTGTATGTATCGTGTTAGCACTTTGGAAAAATAAGCTTTTTGTTCATCAGTGATGTTTGGGTTTTCAAGTGTTTCAATGATGTATTTTCGGGTTAATTGATAATCGTTCCGAGGCATTGTTTGTCTACAAAAAAAATATTTTTGTATATGTTAGTTCGTTGCATTTTAATGATTACACTTCTAGTGTGTGTGTGCCTAAATGCAAACAATGTGGAGGTGCGGCAATCTCGACTCTAAAATTATCCTAAAGAGATTACCCAAACGCTCCTAACTTCACTTTTGCTCAATCAAATATATCGAATAATACATATCAATTATGTACTTCGAGCCATATTTGAGAGTTCATGTATGCATCCAAAAACGTTTTTAATTTGCATCAACAATGTATGAAAAATGTTTCATGATCCTAGACTTGTGAAGTTTTTCGAAAAATGATCGAATTGGGGTGTTTGGCAAATGCCTCAACATGGTGCCAACAAGCTTTAAGATTGAAAAGCTTTAATGCAGAACGTTCCTAATCCAATTTTAATCATCCTAAACATGATTCCATTACAAACAATCAATCATAATCCGAATTTAGTGATTAATTTCGGATTAGGTTTTGCAACATAAATGGGTTTTTGGAAATCCTAGGTTTAGAGAATCATGTGAATACTACATTGTCTAATCCTAGTCTTAATTTCACAAGGGTTTAACTAATTTTGAAAATCCCCAATTCGGATTTATACTCAAGAACAAACCCTAGACTCAAATTAAAAGAAAATAAGAGTGAATTACTTACAATTGATGATGTTGTGGTTAGGATTTGTTAATTCCAATGCCTCAATCTTGATTTGCAAGAGTTTAGTTGAATTATGGTGTTATGGTTCGATTTTGACAGCAAGTGGAAGAGGTTTTGTGTGTTTGGAAAATATGTGCAGAAGAAAAGAGTGACTGGGCGCGTTTTTCAGATGCACGGCTCCACGGTTCCACTAAACATTAGTGGAGCTGTGGCTCTTTAGTGGAGCCGTATGTCTAATGATCCAGTTTTTCTTTTGTTTTGACTTTTGGCTGATTAATCTTACTTATTTAGTAAGACTTTTTGATATAAGGAAAAAGTTTATACCTAATAAACTTTTTGATGAAAGATGATTAAATGGGATGACCAGAAATGACCTTAGTGTTTCCGAGGAAATTGACTAAGATGTCATTGGATGAGGATTTACTTCTAGTATTTCCCGTGAAATAAATAGAAGATATGAGTTGTGTTTAGGAGGATGACTATAATATTTCCCATGAAATATTTAATTAGTCGGAGTACGCGACACAAGGAATGACTAGATATTTCCCGTGAAATATTCATGAGTCATGTGACGAGTGAAAGATATGACTTAAAAGGTCATGAGCGATTTGTAGAGAATGACTTCAATGTTTCCCGCGAAACTTTCGAGAGGTCATAGAAGGGATGAAAGGTTATGAGGTATGACGTGACGGATGACTTTAATATTTCCGAAGGAATATTCAAATAGTCATGAGCGGGATGAGAAGAATGACTTGAAAAGTCATATGACGAGACGCGAGAAATGACGTTAATATTTCCAGTGAAATATTACGAAGTCATGGGATAAGGCTTAGGGAATGACTTGAAATTTCTAATGAAATATTCAAGAGTCATGAGTCGAGAATAGGATGGAAGTGTGAGATGACTTTAATATTTCCATAGAAATATTGAAATAGTCATGAGCGGGATATGAGGAATGACTTGAAAAGTCATATGATGAGACGTGAGAAATGACATTAATAATTCCAATGGGGTATTAAGAGGTCATTTGACGAGAATGTAAAGGTTAAGGTGAGAAGAAATACTTTTCAAAGAAAAGATTTCTCATTCGACGTTATCATGACGGAGGAGATGTCTTTCCGCGGGGATATGACGTACTTCGACGAGCTTCGTTCATGAGCAAACTATAGGGTTCCCGAACAAGTCTAATGGCATCTTGACTGCTACTCTTCACAGGGAGTTGTCTCATCTATAGTGTTTGTTGTCATGCCTTTCCGGCGCTTGCGTACTCGGTTTCGGTCGTGGTGACAATAAGAGTAGTTTGTTTCTTGGGGAACCAAGATGTTTGTTAATCAACCTATGAAGGTACAAACATTACTCATTATGTTTCAACCCACATTAACTCTCACATTATCAGAGTTGGTATAGAAACATTTTCTACATCAATCTCCTTAAGATATCGTAATCTCAAGTGTATAGTATCTTTAATGTATGGTATGATACATTAAACACTTTGATGTAAGAAGTTTTGGGATACTTCTTACAAGTGGGCACAAAGCCAACACTATTCATGATAATGGACCTACTTGCCGTTAGGTAAGCTACTTTACCTATTATGCCCCTAACCTAGTTATATCCGCGCACTCACCTTCTTCGTCTCTTGTGAGTTTCGCATTTGCAGATATGGGCGTTATTGTCAATAAAGACTATTACTTAAACTATGTATCTCATACATATAGTATACATAAGTTTACAGGGATACTTCATTTAGGCAAGATTACGTATGTGCAAGGAAGGGAACTTGATTCACTTGTCAATGCTTAATTCAAACTTGTCACGCATGATCTTCAAGCGATCATCGATCATTTCTGGACAAGTTGAATTTGGCATGATGAGATGTGAATAGAGTTTCTGTGTTATAGTGCCTACCATGTTAGATTCTAACTACACTATTTCATGCCAAACATTACTACTAACAAAGGGTGTTTTAAGAAAGCGTACCTGAGCCTGAGGTGTTTGCTCTTAAAACTAGAAGACTAGGGTACCTTTGTTGAATGTTAAGCATGAAAGACACGACTTGACTATTGCGTCACCGGATATGCTTGATAACGCATCATACTTCTTTTGTTATACTCCAAAGTTTATTTACACTCATGTTTTCCTAGCAAAACAAATGCTCAAACATCTGGTCCCCAATATCTCATGGGTCCAAAGTTGTTAGAGTTAAACTTCCTACGCATTTGTTGCGTTAGTTTAGGATGTGAGAATGGAGGACACATTTCCCATGGTAAGTAACTTTGTGGTGGACGATCATTCCAAGTTACGGGAAAGTTACTTGGATGATTTTGTCTTCTAAAGTTACCTCTCGGTAGAGGAGTTCTAGACCGAGGTTTGGGAGAGTTTACCTTTCTAGGTGGAGGAGTAGTTGACCTAGTGTCACGCTTTACAAATCCATGTTCGGGAGATGACAATGGTTTGTTAAAGCCTTTGGTTTCCTCTCTACTTGGAGTAGACACTCTAGTTCTATTTACAACTACTTGACTTGGTTTAGGACTTAAGTTACTTTTCAGAATTGACCCAGTTTTGTCCTCAGCACCACACGGTACCACGGTACCACTAAATTTAGTGGTGCCGTCTGTATCTTTAATTGTGCCGTCACCTTCAGACATGGACTTTTCAGGCATTACAAATTTTACTTGTTTAGTACTACTTGTAGAAGCCTGATTTGGGTCAAATTCTAAACCCGAACGGTCATGTTCACTATATCTAATATTTTCAAGTATATCATTAAGCTTTTTAGTTCCTTCATCAAACCTAATGATTCTAAAAGCATTTTCTTTAAGTTTTTCATTTTCTACTTGAAGACTAATACATGACCCGCATCCTAAATCTACTTCCTTGTTTTTCTCAAGCCTCTTGACTTGATCATTTAGTTCTAAGATTTGTAGTTCTAGTTCTTTTAATTTTAATTTTAGCTTTGTGTTTCTAGCTAAAATCTTAGTACTAACTACGCATAGTTTGTTGTATTCGTCATGCAATTCATTATCATCTACTGACGAATTATTATCACTATAATAAGAAGAGTCGGATTGTACCTCGTTAGAAGCTTGATCCATTAAGCACGTTTCATCATTAGGCTTCTTCTCTTCTTCTTCACCGCTATCACTCCAAGAACCTCCTACAAAGGCTCTTTGGTTGTTGGATTTTGGTGGCTTAGGACATTCTCCTATGAAGTGATTAGGATCTCCGCATCTAAAGCATCTCCTATCACTTGTCCCTTTTCTTTCATCATGATTTCTTTTGGATGACTTCTTCTCATCTCGAGATTGTCTAGGAAATCTACCTTTCCTCCTAAAGAACTTTCTAAAGTTCCTAACGGCTAGTGCATACTCTTCATCTTCACTACCGGAACTCGAACATTCCTCATCACTAGACTCCTTCTTGGCTTTTAATGCTAGAGATCTAACTCTCTCGCTTTTGCCTTTGACAATGTCGGAATCCTTCTTGATGATCATCTCGTGAACTTTCAAGTTTCCTATAAGTTCATCGAGTGACAATGCCACCAAGTCCTTTGACTCTTCTATGGCGGTGACCTTTGCTCTCCATTTAGGATGTAGAGCTCTAAGAAACTTCCTAACATAGTTCTTACTAGAATAACCTTCATCAAGAGCTTTAAGACTAGTGATAATAGTATTAAATCTAGCAAAAGCATTATCTATTGACTCATCCTCCGAAATGGAGAATTGTTCATATTGTTGAACAAGAAGATCTATCTTGTTCTCTTTGACTTGGTTATTACCTTGGTGAGTGACTAACAGGGTTTTCCAAATATCTTTTTCCGTATTACACATGAAAATTCTTTCAAACTCCTTTTTAGGCAAAGCATTATAAATCATCATTTTAGCCTCATTATTTTTGGCTAATTTCCTTTTTAGTTCATCACCTTGTTTATCATAAGAAACTATTTCATCCTTTTTAGTTTCCGGATTCTTTTGAATAGGTTGAAAGTCACCCTCGGTAATAACATGCCAAAGATCAATATCTTTTGATTTCACATACGTTTCGAATCTTGTTTTCCAATAAATAAAACAATCGGTTTCGAAAAGTGGTGGTCTTTGCATAAATTGCCCTTCTAGATATTTGTCGGAATCCATTGATCGGTTCAAGCTTTAAAATACAATATACTTTAAAAACTTGACTGACGTGGCTCCTGATACCAATTGTGGGAAACAAGAAGGGGGGTTGAATAGTTTACCGGTTTAAAAACTTCTTTTAAAAATCTTGTTTTAGAAGTATGCTATTGGAAACTTTGATTCGAACTCTATGTGTAATCAAACAACACCAATATGAACTACAAGCAAAGCTACATAATAATAACAAATAAAAGTAAAGAGTAGAGTTGGAAAGATCAAACCGAGACAGAGGATTTATAGTGGTTCGGCTACGAAGCTCTTCTTCGCCCTACTCCACTCCCCGAGTACCACACTCGAGAGTTTCAAACACTATATCAACAACCTCCCTTCAGGCGGAGAAAACCGTACACGTCGCTTATCCTATTTCCGACACTAAGCTAGATGTCGAGTGCTAATCTTAGCTAGCACCAATCTACCAAGGTCCACGTGACCAAACACACAAGCCCAATGGCTTCAAGAGATCACCAAGATCTCAACACGATCACAATGATCAACACTCACTTCACTCTACTCGACTAACACTAACCTAATGACCCTTGATCTTCTTGATCAATCACACAAGCCCAATGGCTTCAAGAGATGTTCACTATCTCTATAGATCACACTTGATCTTCACTCTCACTCACAAAAAGAAAATAAACTTGATGTATGCTAAGACACAACAAGGTTGTAACAAGTGTTACAAAAACCTGTCAACTATAACTCTAGTATCTTCTTGATTACTTGAGTTCTTCTCTTGCTAATGAAGAGGGATGACAACACCTTGTATCAACTTGGATACTTGTGTTCTTCTCTTGCTAGTGAAGAGGTATGAAGAGGATCACTTGAAGGATGATTGGATCACTCTTGAAACAAAGAAAAACTAATCTAAATGACCCTAAGAAGTGAAAGGTGTGAGAGGATTTAGCTAAGGGATTTTTCTGTGTGTGAAGGGTGCCTAAAACTGTGAAAGAGGTGGGTATTTATAGGCAAAGAAAATCTGAACGTTACAATTCAAAATGGTACGGACGGTGGTAGGTAACACCCCGACCCGACAAGGGTAAAGGTATCACCAATATATGGTTTCATATCAGAACAACATAACATCCATAAACCAAAATAGCGGAAGTCAAATACATAATCCAACAATAAGTCAACATGACTTATATCCAAATGAAAGGAAATAAAAGAAGTACATAAGTTCAACGCCTAAACAATGGCAACATAACGTCTAAGGAAAATCAAATGGTAGATAAGCTATAAAGAACAAGCTCCACTCAAGTGCACTCAACCCCAAGCCATGCCCAGCTCCTAGCTTAATTACCTGCCGCGGGAAAAGAAAACGCGGCTGAGCTAATAGAGCTCAGTGAACAGATATAACGTAACAAGCAGTAGCATAATGAAATAATAACATGAGTAAAAGGGAACGGAAGCATGAATACATGGTAAGAATACATGGTATCATAAGGAAAGGAAAAAGGGTACATGGTAAAGAAAGGTCAGAAATCCACTACGAGCCCATAACATGAAATCATAATCATAATCATAGTCATAAACATGTAGAGGGGAGACCTCTTAGTATCCTGTAAATATGAGGGGTGTCCTCAATCATGGGTTAGAGTAGCTAGCTCCCGGAGTGTGAAAGACGTGTATCGCACACACCATCAGTCACCATGAATAACATAACATAACATGAACATAACAAATCTAGGATGCATCCATACGCCCCCGGTGGCCATAATCTGCCTCTACATAAACATGAATCATAAACATAAACATGCAGGGACGGGACAGGTCATCACTCTCCTGCCCTAGAGTCATGCCATCGGTGCATCGAATGACATGGACATGAAACCCTCATGCCTAGTGAGTGGCTCGTAGTATCAAACTGAGGGTAAAGGTCAAGTATCATGAATCATGTTTTTAGTTTACTTGCATAGGTCAATATCATGTTTCATAAGTTCATAATCATAGGTTCATAATCATGGTTCATAAGCAAGGTTCATAAGCAAGGTTCATAAGCAACGGTTCATAAGCAAAGGTTCATGAATGAAAGGTTCATAATCACAAAAGGTTCAATATCATGATGGTTCAATAATCGGAGTTCATGAATGAAGGGAACATAGCAATGGTATAGGGAAACCCTAATATGAATCATAATAAGAGAATGAAGGCCTCTTAAATAAGAAGCAGAATATCTGTACCTTATTGCTGACAACGAAAAATACTGAATAAGATGATCAAGAGCACAAGACTACTCCCTCTTCACACCTAGAGGAGTAAAGACATGATTACTAAAGATCCCATTTCCATATTAAGTAACTTTCTATTTTTAGCAGGTTTCCATCTTTAGAAAGTTTCCTTATTTAGTAAGCTTCTATAATTAGTAAGATTTAAGTGTTATGATTTAGTTAAGTCATTTATTTAGTATCATTATGGAATTAGGGTTGGCTTTAGCAAGTTATAAAAGTTTAGGGTTAAATATGACAAGTTTACAAAGTTTAGGGTTTTAATTGTAAATATATCAAATTAAAGGTCTAGAATGAAAATATCATAAGTTACTTATTTAAATACCCCATTTATTCAGAATTACCTTTTTAGCCCATTAAGTTCCATATTTTACACTTTAAACCCTTTATTTATAAAAGTTACAAAATAAACCTTAAAGTTACATAATTTACAATTTAACCCATATAATATCCTTAATTACACCATTAACCCTTAGATTTAATTATTTACAGAATCTACCTTCTAATTTCATGTATGGTACGATTTAGCCCTTTAGTTTCACATAATTACACATTTAGTCCCTATAGTTATAAAACTTATATATTAAATCACAAATTCACAACAATTACATATTAGCCCCCATAATTATCCAAAATTACAACGAACCCTCTTAACATTATTATTTACTCAAAATGACTTCAAGTTTCCAGTATTTACATTTTTAGTCCCTTGATTTAATTAAATTGCAAACCGAATTAACAAATATATATATTTACCCATTTAACCTTTTAAATACAAAATTTACATATAGACCCCTCATTTAACATTTTATACGAATAATACCAGGTTCAAATAACTTACAAAAATTATCCCTTGAGTTTTTAGAATTACAAAACACACCTTTCTATTTATTTATTCAAATCGATACACTTTTAAATAACAAAATCAAAACCCTAACTTCACCAATCATTACATCATCATAACCACATCATTTAGACACATCAATTTTCCAGATTTAATCATATAATCCTTAGGTCTATTTGTTTTTAGGGTTTTCCACAATTTTCCTTTTATTTCATTTTAGCCGATACAAAAACAATTTCCACAATAATAGTTTTAGGTCTCCACAATTCAAATGAACATTTTTCTGGTGTTATATGATGATCATAGATGCCACGAAAAATAATAACCTGATCCAGAAAAATCACATGCATGCCTTTTGATTTTTAATTCGATTTTAGGGTTTATAACACAATATTTTCCACACGATTTATATATGATGCATGGGCTGTTTTTATCATTTTTCCCACATTATAATTGATCATTAGAAGCTGAGAAAATTACCAGAATAATTTTAGAACGATCGGATGGATTGATGGTGATTTATGTTACACGGCTAGAACAATTCGACACAAGTAAATCACCAAGCCTTCATGCGCGACCAAAACACCTTGCACACATTTTTCGTAGGGCATACACAATGTAAGGATCTCCGGAAAAATAAGGAATGAATTTTATGGAGATCGAATGAATTATAATGGCATTTACCTCACTTTTGAACTCGACACAAGGAAAATTCGAAAATGCTTGAACTAGGCTACCACAATTTGATTTGCTATTTTTCTAGGCTTCTGAGGATTGTGATGAACTCAGGAAAATATGTGTTTGATCTCCAGAACTTCGAATGGGCACAAGGAAAGATTTTTGTGTGTTTTAGTTAAATCGGCAATTTAGGGTTTTCTAGGATAAATGTGTTGATTGATTTTTAAAAAGAGAAACCGAGTCATATGGGAGGGCTAATGGGCCAAAATTTTAGAATTTTTGATTAGGAAGTTAATTGCTTTGATTAGCTATTTTTAATGCCTTTTAATTACCCTTAATTACCTTTATTAAATCATAAAATTTGAAATTAAACTCTATTTGGCCCAAGGGCATTTTGGTAATTTTGTGGCTTGTATAAATGTTAAATGGAGTTGTCAAAATTATTTGGGATCATAACTTGTTCATTGCTAGAAGTTTGGAATTTATTTTGTGCTTTACATATGTTTTATTTAGATTTTAATTTCCAGGGGCAATTTGGTCATTTTACATGTTATAGAATTTCTTTTAATTACCCTTAATTACCTTTATTAAATCATAAAATTTGAAATTAAACTCTATTTGGCGCCCAAGGGCATTTTGGTAATTTTGTGGCTTGTATAAATGTTAAATGGAGTTGTCAAAATTATTTGGGATCATAACTTGTTCATTGCTAGAAGTTTGGAATTTATTTGGTGCTTTACATATGTTTTATTTAGATTTTAATTTCCAGGGGCAATTTGGTCATTTTACATGTTATAGAATTTCAGGTATTACAACTTCTTCCCCACTAACAGAAAAATTTCGTCCTCGAAATTTGCAAGGACATAGAAGAGAACATAGGACAGAAACGAAACAGGACATACCAGATCAGAACATGAATTGTGGATAACTGGCTCGTATTGACTCTTCGGTCTCCCAGGTTGCCTCACGCGCTGGGTGATTCCGCCAAAGAATCTTTACAAACGGAATGACTTTATTCCTCATAACACGCTCCTGACGCTCTAAAACCGCTTCCGGTTCTTCAGATAAGGACATATCGGGACGGATTTGATCAAACGGATAAGAAGCCACATGTAGAGGATGATAGTTGTATCCCCTCAAAAGAGATACATGAAATACATTATGAACATGAGCCAACTGAGGTGGTAAAGCTAGACGATACGATACTTCTCCGATACGCTCCAGAATTTCAAAAGGTCCAATAAACCGAGGACTGAGCTTGCCCTTAATACCAAAACGTTTGACGCCTCGGAACGGAGATACTTTAAGAAATACCCGGTCGCCGACATTAAACTCTAGATCCCGACGGTGCTTATCCGCATAACTCTTTTGACGCGCTCGTGCCTCTTTCAATTTCTCCTTAGCTATGGCAACCTTTTCATTCGTGACCTCAATCATCTCGGGACCCTCAAGGAGACGTTCCCCTACTTCATTCCAACATACCGGTGCTCTGCACTTCCGCCCATATAACATCTCAAAAGGTGCCATATCGATGCTCGCGTGCCAACTGTTATTATAAGCGAACTCTACCAAACACAGATAATCGTCCCAACTACCCGTCCATTCCAACGCACACGCCCGTAACATATCCTCTAATGTCTGGATGGTCCTCTCTGACTGACCATCAGTTTGGGGATGAAAAGCGGTACTGAATTTAAGACGAACACCCCAAACTTTATGCAATCCCTTCCAGAAGCGCGAAGTAAAACGAGGATATCGATCAGAAACGATAGAAGAAGGAGTGCCATGCAATCTAACAATCTCCTGCGTGAAAATCTCTGACAACTTACTAACACTGTAGCTCATACAGATGGGTAAGAAATGAGCGGATTTAGTTAGCCGATCAACGACCACCCAAATCGCATCATATTTCCTACGAGTCAACGGTAAACCACAAACAAAATCCATAGATACTTCATCCCACTTCCAAACTGGAATCTCCAAAGGCTGCAATAACCCACTAGCTCTCTGGTGTTCAATCTTGACCTGCTGACAGGTCATACATCTGGCTACAAATGATGCCACATCCTGCTTCATGCCGTTCCACCAGAAGTGTTGCTTCAGATCCCGATACATCTTGGTAGAACCAGGATGGATAGAAAAAGGAGAACTATGAGCCTCAGTCAACAAAGCCTCACGTAGATCAGGGTCATTAGGAACACATAATCGATCTCCATACCATACAATACCACTATCATCGACCCGAAACTCAGACTGCTTACCTTCCTCGACATTCTGCACAATAGCCCAGAGTTCACCATCGTCCTTCTGGGCTTCCTTAATCCGCAGCATCAAGTTTGATTCCACCTTCAGACTCGCCCAATAACCACTAACGCCCTTTACACATAGCTCAACCTCTAACCGCTCTAAATCCTGAAGAATACGAGGCTCGATATTCATACTAGCAACCATACCCGATTTCCTGCTGAGTGCATCGGCAACAACATTCGCCTTGTCGGGATGATACTGGATATTAGTGTCATAATCCTTAAGAAGCTCCAACCATCTCCTCTGCCTCATGTTGAGCTCCTTCTGGGTAAATATGTATTTGAGACTCTTATGATCCGTGAAGATATCACACGATTCACCGTATAAGTAATGTCTCCATATTTTCAACGCAAATACCACAGCTGCCAACTCTAGATCATGGGTCGGATAATTTTCCTCATAGGGTTTTAACTGCCTTGAAGCATAGGCAATTACTTTCCCGTTTTGCATGAGAACACAACCTAAACCCTTTTTGGAAGCGTCACTATAAATCTGAAATCCTCCCGAACCCGACGGTAAAGTCAAAATAGGTGCAGACACTAGTCGTCGTTTCAACTCCTCAAAGCTCTGCTCACGCTCATCCGTCCACACAAACTTCTCACCTTTTCTCATCAACTGAGTCAACGGTAAAGCCAACTTCGAAAACCCCTCGACAAAACGTCGATAGTAGCCAGCTAACCCCAGAAAACTCCTGACTTCGGTTACCGTGGTAGGTCTTGGCCATTTTGTGATAGCCTCAACCTTAGCTGGATCCATGGTAATCCCATCTGCAGACACGATGTGACCAAGGAAAGCAACTCGGTCCAACCAGAACTCACACTTGGAAAATTTAGCATATAATTTCTGCTGCCTCAGAATACCCAAAACAGTACGCAAATGCTGCTCGTGCTCTTCCGCCGATTTAGAATATACCATAATATCATCAATGAAAACGATGACGAATTTATCAAGGAATTCATGGAAAACCCGGTTCATTAAGTCCATAAATACTGCAGGAGCATTTGTTAACCCAAAAGGCATAACTAAAAACTCATAATGTCCATACCGGGTGCGGAAAGCAGTCTTAGAAACGTCCTGCTCTTTAACCCGCAACTGGTGATAACCAGATCGCAAGTCAATTTTGGAGAATACTTTAGCTCCCTGCAACTGATCGAACAAATCATCGATGCGAGGTAGCGGATAACGGTTTCGAATGGTGATGTGGTTTAGCTCCCGGTAATCGATACACAATCGCATAGACCCATCTTTCTTCTTTACAAAAAGTACAGGAGCACCCCATGGTGACACACTCGGGCGAATAAATCCACAGTCCAATAGCTCTTCTAGCTGCTCCTTTAACTCCTTAAGTTCCACCGGTGCCATCCGGTACGGAGCCTTAGAGATAGGCTCAGCGCCGGGAATCAGATCGATACTAAATTCAACCTCCCTGGCCGGAGGAAGACCAGGAAGTTTTTCAGGGAAAACATCAGAAAACTCCCGAACAATATGAACAGTATTAATATCAGGACCCTCTATAGAAGAATCTTTAACAGAGGCCAAATAACCTTGGCAACCATGAGATATTAGAGTCCTTGCTTTCATAGCAGAGATAATTTTCACAGATTTTAGAGAGCGTGTTTCATGAAAGACAAATTCAGGCTTAGTTAGATCACCAAAAATTACTTTCCGAGCATGACAATCAATGGTGGCTCTATGAAAAGATAACCAATCCATGCCCAGGATAACGTCGAAATCAACCATGTCCAAAGGAAGCAGATTTGCCGAACGAATCCGGTCATCGAATCGTAGAGGACAATTTACATATTCATGATCAATAAGAGTACTGAGTTTCATGGGAGTGGAGAGGGATACTTGGTTACTTAGTGGTGTTGGTAATATTTTAAGTTTCTTAACCAGATTCAGAGATATAATCGAGTGTGTAGCTCCAGTATCAAAAAGTGTGAAAATAGCGTAATCACCAATATATAAAACGCCCGTAATCGTACCTGAAGACTGTGCCGCCTGATCCCGAGTCATAGAAAATACACGGCCAGTGTTGGGTAGAGGGGGAGGTTTTAGATAGTTCCCGGTTTTCTTCGGGTTTTGCTTGGGACAATCTTTCACCCGATGCTCTAACGAACCACATCCAAAACAAGTCCCAGAAGCCCGACGACAAGGTCCATTGTGGCGCTTGCCACACGTAGTACAAATAGGATAAGAATATGAACCCCCAGATGCACCTCCCTGAGAACTAGAACCCGAAGCCCTGCTCTGCTGATTACCCCTAGCAGTCTGGTCTCTCCACTGTTTCTGACTGGTGTTGCGTCCCGAGCGATCATCTCCCTGCCTAGTGGTGAACCTGGAATCCTGGCCTCTAGTATCCGACCTCCTCTGATCATAGTTCCTGCCAGCCTGACCCTGCTGGTCGTATCGTCGATCCCCCTGTCCACGAGAATCATAACTCCTGTCATTTCGGCCCCTAAAATCCCTGCTCTGACCCTGAGTCTGAATCCTATCCCCATCTCTGTTCCTCTTATACCCAGATCCCTGATGAAATATCTAGATATTGCGAGCTGCGTCGCAACATTCTGCCGGGTCCCGAAACTCATCATTAAGTATGCGGTCTAGTACCCACCTAATACAATAGCAAAATAAAAATGTATTAATGTCTATTGGTACCAACCATCAACTTATATAGGTTACTAACCTCTTGAGTCCCCATTTGAATTGTCTAGCCTGCTGCTTAGCATCCCCAGCAAGCGGACCCACAAAACTAACTAATCTCTGAAACCGCTCCAGATATTGCCCCGCATTCTCAGAATCTAGTTGAGCGATAGTGTTGTACTCCCTAATGAATCTCTGCTGCTCGGAAACAGGGAAGTACCGATTATAGAACGTAGTACGAAAATCAGCCCACGAACAACCAAGAACATATGCATCACCACCCTTAGCTTCTTTGTGCGCTTTCCACCAGTTAAGCGCATCCCCCTCTATTTTGAACACAGCCAGACGAGTCTTGAACTCGTCCTCACAACCTAGCACCTCAAACAGTTTCTCCATGTGGGTGATCCAGTCTTCTGCCGCATGAGGAGTAGCAGCAGAACTGAAGGACAACGGCTTGAGTTTATTGAAACTCTCCAGCCACCCATTAATGGTAGTGGGTCGGGCCCCACCACCAGAAGAACTGCCAGCACCCCCAGATGAACCAGCTCCACCACTGATAAGCCGGTTGATCACCGCCTCAGTGTTAAGGCCCGGTAGCAGACTGGCTACAGCATTAGCCACCATAGCCTCCAGATTGGGGATTTCAGCATCTCCTCCACTGTTATACTCCTGGTGACGAGTGTTAACCATCTATAGAATTATGAAGACGATTAGTAAGGTGAAGCAAAAATATGACAGAGCAGAATAAGGAAAAGAGTACGCGAAAGGAAAAACCTAATGTCTACCCAATCCTCACAGGTCAAAGGCCTAAGCCAACGGGTTTCGGAAACCTGTCTCTGACACCATAAATTGTAACACCCCGACCCGACAAGGGTAAAGGTATCACCAATATATGGTTTCATATCAGAACAACATAACATCCATAAACCAAAATAGCGGAAGTCAAATACATAATCCAACAATAAGTCAACATGACTTATATCCAAATGAAAGGAAATAAAAGAAGTACATAAGTTCAACGCCTAAACAATGGCAACATAACGTCTAAGGAAAATCAAATGGTAGATAAGCTATAAAGAACAAGCTCCACTCAAGTGCACTCAACCTCAAGCCATGCCCAGCTCCTAGCTTAATTACCTGCCGCGGGAAAAGAAAACGCGGCTGAGCTACTAGAGCTCAGTGAACAGATATAACGTAACAAGCAGTAGCATAATGAAATAATAACATGAGTAAAAGGGAACGCAAGCATGAATACATGGTAAGAATACTTGGTATCATAAGGAAAAGAAAAAGGGTACATGGTAAAGAAAGGTCAGTAATCCACTACGAGCCCATAACATGAAATCATAATCATAATCATAGTCATAAACATGTAGAGGGGAGACCTCTTAGTATCCTGTAAATATGAGGGGTGTCCTCAATCATGGGTTGGAGTAGCTAGCTCCCGGAGTGTGAAAGACGTGTATCGCACACACCATCAGTCACCATGAATAACATAACATAACATGAACATAACAAATCTAGGATGCATCCATACGCCCCCGGTGGCCATAATCTGCCTCTACATAAACATGAATCATAAACATAAACGTGCAGGGACGGTACAGGTCATCACTCTCCTGCCCTAGAGTCATGCCATTGGTGCATCGAATGACATGGACATGAAACCCTCATGCCTAGTGAGTGGCTCGTAGTATCAAACTGAGGGTAAAGGTCAAGTATCATGAATCATGTTTTTAGTTTACTTGCATAGGTCAATATCATGTTTCATAAGTTCATAATCATAGGTTCATAATCATGGTTCATAAGCAAGGTTCATAAGAAAGGTTCATAAGCAACGGTTCATAAGCAAAGGTTCATGAATGAAAGGTTCATAATCACAAAAGGTTCAATATCATGATGGTTCAATAATCGGAGTTCATGAATGAAGGGAACATAGCAATGGTATAGGGAAACCCTAATATGAATCATAATAAGAGAATGAAGGCCTCTTAAATAAAAAGCAGAATATCTGTACCTTATTGCTGACAACGGACAATACTGAATAAGATGATCAAGAGCACAAGACTACTCCCTCTTCACACCTAGAGGAGTAAAGACATGATTACTAAAGATCCCATTTCCATATTAAGTAACTTTCTATTTTTAGCAGGTTTCCATCTTTAGAAAGTTTCCTTATTTAGTAAGCTTCTATAATTAGTAAGATTTAAGTGTTATGATTTAGTTAAGTCATTTATTTAGTATCATTATGGAATTAGGGTTGGCTTTAGCAAGTTATAAAAGTTTAGGGTTAAATATGACAAGTTTACAAAGTTTAGGGTTTTAATTGTAAATATATCAAATTAAAGGTCTAGAATGAAAATATCATAAGTTACTTATTTAAATACCCCATTTATTCAGAATTACCTTTTTAGCCCATTAAGTTCCATATTTTACACTTTAAACCCTTTATTTACAAAAGTTACAAAATAAACCTTAAAGTTACATAATTTACAATTTAACCCATATAATATCCTTAATTACACCATTAACCCTTAGATTTAATTATATACAGAATCTACCTTCTAATTTCATGTATGGTACGATTTAGCCCTTTAGTTTCACATAATTACACATTTAGTCCCTATAGTTATAAAACTTATATATTAAATCACAAATTCACAACAATTACATATTAGCCCCCATAATTATCCAAAATTACAACGAACCCTCTTAACATTATTATTTACTCAAAATGACTTCAAGTTTCCAGTATTTACATTTTTAGTCCCTTGATTTAATTAAATTGCAAACCGAATTAACAAATATATATATTTACCCATTTAACCTTTTAAATACAAAATTTACATATAGACCCCTCATTTAACATTTTATACGAATAATACCAGGTTCAAATAACTTACAAAAATTATCCCTTGAGTTTTTAGAATTACAAAACACACCCTTCTATTTATTTATTCAAATCGATACACTTTTAAATAACAAAATCAAAACCCTAACTTCACCAATCATTACATCATCATAAACACATCATTTAGACACATCAATTTTCCAGATTTAATCATATAATCCTTAGGTCGATTTGTTTTTAGGGTTTTCCACAATTTTCCTTTTATTTCATTTTAGCCGATACAAAAACAATTTCCACAATAATAGTTTTAGGTCTCCACAATTCAAATGAACATTTTTCTGGTGTTATATGATGATCATAGATGCCACAAAAAATAATAACCTGATCCAGAAAAATCGCATGCATGCCTTTTGATTTTTAATTCGATTTTAGGGTTTATAACACAATATTTTCCACACGATTTATATATGATGAATGCGCTGTTTTTATCATTTTTCCCACGTTATACTTGATCATTAGAAGCTGAGAAAATTACCAGAATAATTTTAGAACGATCGGATGGATTGATGGTGATTTATGTTACACGGCTAGAACAATTCGACACAAGTAAATCACCAAGCCTTCATGCGCGACCAAAACACCTTGCACACATTTTTTGTAGGGCATACACAATGTAAGGATCTCAGGAAAAATAAGGAATGAATTTTATGGAGATCGAATGAATTATAATGGCATTTACCTCACTTTTGAACTCGACACAAGGAAAATTCGAAAATGCTTGGACTAGGCTACCACAATTCGATTTGCTATTTTTCTAGGCTTCTGAGGATTGTGATGAACTCAGGAAAATATGTGTTTGATCTCCAGAACTTCGAATGGGCACAAGGAAGGATTTTTGTGTGTTTTAGTTAAATCGGCAATTTAGGGTTTTCTAGGATAAATGTGTTGATTGATTTTTAAAAAGAGAAACCGAGTCATATGGGAGGGCTAATGGGCCAAAATTTCGGAATTTTTGATTAGGAAATTAATTGCTTTGATTAGCTATTTTTAATGCCTTTTAATTACCCTTAATTACCTTTATTAAATCATAAAATTTGAAATTAAACTCTATTTGGCGCCCAAGGGCATTTTGGTAATTTTTTGGCTTGTATAAATGTTAAATGGAGTTGTCAAAATTATTTGGGATCATAACTTGTTCATTGCTAGAAGTTTGGAATTTATTTTGTGCTTTACATATGTTTTATTTAGATTTTAATTTCCAGGGGCAATTTGGTCATTTTACATGTTATAGAATTTCTTTTAATTACCTTTATTAAATCATAAAATTTGAAATTAAACTCTATTTGGCGCCCAAGGGCATTTTGGTAATTTTGTGGCTTGTATAAATGTTAAATGGAGTTGTCAAAATTATTTGGGATCATAACTTGTTCATTGCTAGAAGTTTGGAATTTTTTGTGCTTTACATATGTTTTATTTAGATTTTAATTTCCAGGGGCAATTTGGTCATTTTACATGTTATAGAATTTCAGGTATTACAAAAATGGTACGGACGGCTCCACTAAATGACCCACGGCTCCGTTAAATTTAACGGTACCGTGGAGCCGTGGTAGACTAGGACGCTCCAAATTTTGTCTTTTCTGGTGAAAACTTATTTGGGGAAGGTTGGAGCTGATTTTGGGGGGGGGGGGGGGGGAAATAGCTGTTGTGATTTTCAAACTTATTTTTCCTTTAAAACATTTCTTAATATTTCAAAAATAATTTGTCATGTGTATTTTTGAAAAAATGTTTTGTCCCATTTAAAATGTGAATTTTCAAAACATGAATTCACTTCTTTGATCACTAGTTCAAGTTGTAACTTTGTTCAAGAGTGATTTGCGTAGAAACGGGATCTTCCGATTAAAAACTTGTTAACGTTAATTTTAACGTAACATGAGTTCACATTTTGTCATCCTCAAAACGTGAGGTAATCAAAAGATATAAATAACGTTTTTAGAACATTATTTGCATCAACAAAATGGCAAATCTGAACGCATGATTCGTACCATAAATAATCTTATTCGCACTTTATTGTTTCAAGCACACCTACCACCCAACTATTGGACCGAGGCTCTTAATATGGCTGTTTATTTATTGAATATATTGCCTTCCCGTGCCATTAATAATGAAATACCCTTTACCCGACTTTTTGGTGCTACACCTGTTTATAGTGTTCTTCGTGTCTTTGGATGCCTTTGTTACCCACATATAGATACCAACCATAAATTAGGACCCCGTGCTACACCTGCAATATTTCTGGGACACGCTGCCAATCATTTTGGCTATCGTTGCCTTGATCTTAACACCAATAAAATTATCATATCTCGTCATGTTACCTTTGATGAGACGGTTTTTCCGTTTCAATCCAACCAATCCAAGCCCACCCCCTCCTATGATTTTTTGGAAGATTCTTCCAATCTCATTTCCACTATTATCCAAACCACACCTATTGGTCCTAATTTAAACCCAACTATAACTCCACCTGTCACTATACCTGTATCCCCTGCACCACCAACACCTCCACCATCTCCACCAAACCATCCTGTTCCTGTTCCTACACCTCCACCATCTCCACCAAACAATCATGTTCCTGTTCCTACACCTCCACCTATTGTATCTACTCATCCCATGGTCACACGTTCTCGTGTCGGGACTACTCTTCCTAATCCTAAGTATGCTGGTCATGTGTCTACTGTTTCTCCTTCTCCTAGGTCATATAAGGATGCTTTTAATGATCCAAATTGGCGAAATGCTATATATGATGAGTATAATGCACTTGTTAAGAATAAAACTTGGAAACGTGTACCTCGACCTGAGGGTGTTAATGTTGTTAGTTGTATGTGGTTATTTCGCCATAAGTATTTGGCTGATGGCACTCTTAGTCGGTACAAGGCACGTCTTGTTGCCAATGGTAGCACACAGATTGAGGGAGTTGATGTTGATGAGACTTTTAGTCCGGTTGTTAAGCCGGGTACAATTCGGACTGTTCTTAGATTAGCTATTTCTTGACATTGGCCTGTTCACCAGCTTGATGTCAAGAATGCATTTTTACATGGAGATTTAGCCGAAACTGTTTATATGCATCAACCTCCCGGTTTTCGGGATCCAGAGCATCCGGATTATGTTTGTTTATTACAGAGGTCTCTTTATGGTCTTAAGCAGGCACCTCGAGCATGGTTTCAGCGGTTTACTACTTACATTACTATTGTTGGGTTTACTCCGAGTCGGTGTGATTCTTCTTTAGTTATTTACCGACAGGGTGATGATACTGCTTTTCTGTTACTATATGTGGATGATATTGTGCTCACTGCTTCCTCTGATAGTTTATTACAGCGGATTATTGCTTCCTTGCATAAGGAGTTCTCTATGACTGATTTGGGTGCTCTTAACTATTTTTTGGGTGTGTCGGTTACGCGTGACTCTTCTGGGATGTTTTTGTCACAGCGTAAGTATGCTATGGAGATTTTGGAGCGTGCACATATGGTTGGTTGTAATCCTTCTCGGACTCCTGTTGACACCGAGTCTAAATTGGGTGATGATGGTGATCCGGTTTCTGATCCTAAGTTATATCGGAGTCTTGCAGGTTCTCTTCAGTATCTCACTTTCACTAGACCTGATATTACATATGCTGTGCAGCAGGTTTGCCTATATATGCATGATCCTCGAGAGCCTCATTTCTCTGCTCTCAAGCGAATTTTACGGTATGTTCAGGGAACTCTGGCCTATGGTTTACAGTTATTTTCTTCCACTACGGAGTCCTTGGTTGCTTATTCGGATGCTGATTGGGCTGGTTGCCCTACTACTCGTCGGTCTACATCCGGTTATTGTGTTTTTCTTGGCAACAACTTATTATCCTGGTCCTCTAAGCGTCAACCAACGCTTTCTCGTTCCAGTGCTGAAGCTGAGTATCGTGGTGTTGCCAATGCTGTTGCTGAGACGTGTTGGCTTCGGAATTTGCTTCGTGAACTTCATACTCCTTTGTCCTCAGCTACTATTGTTTATTGTGATAATGTGAGTGCAGTGTACTTGTCCTCTAATCCTGTTCAGCATCAGCGGACAAAACACATTGAGATTGATATTCATTTTGTTCGTGAATTAGTTGCTACTGGTCAAGTTCGTGTTCTACATGTTCCTTCTAGGTTTCAGTATGCTGATATTTTTACCAAGGGGTTGTCGTCTGCCCTGTTTGCTGAGTTTCGTGACAGCTTGAGTGTTCGGTCTCCTCCCGCTCAAACTGCGGGGGAGTGTTAGATGATTAGTATTGGGTGTTAGGCCTGTTATGTATAGCCCATATTTATGCATAGCCCATATTGTATCTTATATATTCTCATGTACCGAATATTATTATTGATGGAATAAGATTGATTCACAGAAACCTACACATACATTATATTGTTATTGGCTTGATAGTAAATTTCAATCAGAATGAATAAAAACATGCTTGATAAAATCAATCAGTATGTATTGAATGCTTTAGTACAATGTATAATTTTAGCACAAGAAAATACCCAAAAAAAAATTCAAATAGCATTATAGCACACTAGTCACACAGCACACGTACTACTAGCATCGAGAGGGAGCAGCATATATAGCGTCAATCATCACGATTGTAAACTTAAATTGGTAGAGTTGGAGATGATCCACTTCTGCGAGTAGTCATGAACGAACGCATCCAAAGTGTGGCGTCACCAGCTTTTTCATAAGCCAACGTGAGGGTTGCTTGTATCTTGTTCTTCAAAATAGTTATGACCAGGCATAACATGATTAACGATATAACTGCAAAGAAATACCATTCGAGTGCCTCAGGAAAGAGTGTTGCAAGGGCGGCGTACGGGGAAATGATAGCAGTAAAATAGAACACGGTCTTGAAAACTAGAATATTCCTGATTGTTTCCCCAGCTAAGCTTTCAAATAATCTGTAAGTGATCCCTAAAACACTTGGCTCTTTCTTCCAATAAACCAACTTTAACAAACGCGTGCAAAGTGGGCTTTTTCCATTTCCAGAATTTTTTTAAATTTGTGAAGCCACTTTATGTTCTTGACCAGAACACTCGTTGTTATAAGCCAATGTGAGGCTGGCTTTTAGCTTGTTCTTGAAAAGAGTTATTATAATCATGGTCACACATATAATGGCAAAAAGGTGCCCATTTTGGAAACATAAAGTACACATCTGAAATGAATTTATAAATTTATTTATATTAATTAATGTTTACCTCCGGTCTCCTTCCATTTTTGAACCTTCTCGTATTCTGAACCCCTTCCTTATCTGGACTTATTCCATACAGTTAAGAACTGAGGACGGGGACGATGGGAAATTAATATTTGAGTTAAAACTATTCTATTGAATACTACTTTTAGAGTTTTTTTTTTTTTTTTTTTTTTTTTTTTGAGAAACACCTTTAATAATTTCTTTTATAATTTGATTAGAAAAGGAAAATTATTTTTTGCCAAACAACCCATTTTTTGACTTCTCTAAAAGTTTCGCTAAAGAAATGTTTTGTTGGGTTTCTTAATTTTTAAAAAACTATACGTATTCCGACTATACGTATTCCGCCCAAAGCGACAGTGTATAATTATACTTGCAAAATCGTGATCCGGATTCGCCATTTGATGCATAACGTGTGTTTTTTTAAGATTAATATACTATATGTTTTTGAAAATTTCTAAGTTTAAAATTGATAGAACTTAAGGTGTATTAATAGATATTTAAAGGTTATATAGGCCAACTATATTAATTTAAGTTTAGATTTCAATAATGAGGATTCATGATTTATAAGTAGTGTAAATATAAAAATATCATTTTGTCGTTTTTACATATTCTTATACATTATTGTATTTTCTTTTAAATGTTTCATTGTTATAAACATTAATTTTGTTTTCGTATTGTTATTTTAACTTTTGCGGATAACTAGGATGATCAATAAACAATCCATATTGTATACACCTTTTTAATTTAAAAACACAATATTACGTGACCGAAAAACATACCTTTTATACAAATCCGCAACAACATGCAAATTACTTAGCAGCTTGCATGACTTGTACCATGTATTTTAATATTTGTATTTATCATTAAATGAGTGTTTTAAGAATGTATACTAGTATTAATTATGCATCAACGAATTGTAAACATTGCATCAATACTTGTATTGCTTAATTTTAAGACATTTAAAGGAGGAAAAGCTCTTCCTCCATTATAAGATCATATAAACAATATACACAAAGAAATGTGAAAACTTCTCATATTCGTGCAAATGAAATTGTGAGACTGGTTAATGTCCTAATCTCATATAAATTTTATATTAAATACGTTGTAATCAAATAGTTAAACACAATTGGTACTTTTGTTTAGATAACACGACTTATATTATATTTTCGAAAAAGAATCTTTCATAATCTTTAAAAATCAACGGCTACTTCATTCCAAATTTTAGCATATAGCCCATGTTCGGTAAGCAACCATTTGAGCTTTTTTAGAGCTGTAAACTTTTTTTGTTTTGAAAATAAAGCTCGTTTGGACGCATTAGCTAAAATTTGTACTTGTAAAAAAGCTCCAATGTCTAACAGCTACAACATGAAGCGTTATAAATGTTTAAGAGCTGTTTGAATATTTAATTACTTCGTACTATAATTACGCCTATCATTTATGTATTACATGCGCATTATAAAAGTGTATATAAGATGGGCCAAATTTACGTGAAACTAAGCTCTAAGAAAAGAAGCGAACCCAACAATAGCCCACTGGCACAGTAGCAAATATCATATTAGTTTGGGTCTAAATTTGCATATATATATATATATATATATATATATATATATATATATATATATATATATATATATATATATATATATATATATATTATTTTCCCCCCTAATGTTAGTGATATAAAGAAAAGTATTACAAAAGAGCCCCTAAACTATGAAACGAGTTACGAAAATTAAATGCGGGGTGCAAAAACTGACTTGAGCACGAGCTCAACAAGTTTAGCAATACCCAAGTTCGAGTTCGAGCTCGACTTGTTTCGAGCATATTTGGTTTATATTGTATCTTCATTTGCTTATTTATCTCAAAAGTTATATGATATGTAATTACACTATGCATAAACATGTTATAAATGTAAATTTTGTTTAGGCTCGCGAGCTTAATCGAGTTTGATATTTGAAGCTCGAGCTCGTTTATTAACTTATATTCTTTTTTTTTTTTTGAACAGCAAAACATAGATAAATATAACACAACTTCTAGCAAGAAGCTAGAAGAAAATTACAAAGGAGATTGTAACCAATCTTGCAAACTTAACATTTTGGCCCCTCTAAATTTTAACCAAGAAAAAGAATACAATTGTATGAAATCAAAAATGTCACTTTTCCTCATAGACCGAGAGTTAAAAATGACACTATTTCGAAACTTCCAAATATACCACGATGTAGTCGCAACTATCACGTACAACCGCTCCTTTTTTTTAACAGAGGCTCCTGCTAAACCATCGATCCACGCTAAACATTCTGCAATGGAACTCAGATTAGAATTGGAAATATTGCACCAGACTCGAACTAACCTCCATACATCAGAAGCAAGTTCGCATGTAGAGAAGACATGGTCTTTAGTCTCGGCCGTCTTTAAACAAATTGGGCATAAAATTGAATCGATATCAAAACCACGTCTGGATAAATTGAAACGGTGAGGAAGGCGGTCCAGTGATAGTCTCCACATAAAGACATTAACCTTCCTTGGTAGAAACTTGTTCCATCTTGTGCTTGAGTCCATAATAGGAAGAATACACTTGTCAATATGTTTACGTGTTTCTCCAACCGTAAAAACACCATCCTTACCTAGGAGCCACTGCCATGTATCTGATTCAGAAGTTAGCTCAATGTGTTCAATGTCGTCCATCATGGCAGCCAACATACCACCAGTTCTGCCTCCTTCAATTGGCCTACGCCAATGCCAATTCCAACCATTATTAGACCATCGATCAGCCACATAACAATCTTCATTAATGTCTAACCGAAATAATCTGTTGTACCACTGATTCAAAGCATTGTCTCCAATCCAGACATCTTTCCAAAATCTAACTTGTGATCCACATCCTACTTTTAACCGAATGGTACTCTTTGGAATAATATCACTCACGTGTAAAGCATGAATCGAAGCAACCACATTAGCCCATGTACCATGCGTAACACAATGAGCGGAATCTAATCCCCCGTCTTCTCCATGAATAGCTTTAACAAGAGACACCCATAAGGCATTTGGTTGAGTCAAGAATCTCCAACGCCACTTTTGAAGTAGAGCTAAATTGAACGCCTTTAAACTACCCACACCTAAACCACCATGAGCCTTGGATGCCAATACGAGGTCCCATTTTATCCAAGCCACCTTTTTTTTAACATTATCACCACCCCAGAAAAAAGTAGCTCTAAGACTCTCTAAAAGTTTATTAATTGTCGCCGGAACTTTAAAAATAGACATGTAATATATACCGACACTACCCAACACCGTTTTGAGTAACGTTAGACGACCACCAATCGATAAAAGATTAGCTTTCCACGATGAGAGTTTTGCTCTGAACCGATCAACCAAAGTATTCCATCTCGAAACCTTATTCATATTCGCACCAATTGGAAGACCTAAGTAATCAAACGGTAATGAACCCGGAGAGCATCCCGCCAAACTAGCCATATATTCAATTTCTTCCGTGGAAACTCCAACACCGTACACATAAGACTTATTGATATTGATTTTAAGCCCCGATGCTAGATGGAAAATATGTAAGACTCGAATAATATTATTCATGTCATTTGTACTCCAATCCGAGACCATAACCACATCGTCGGCATAGAATAAATGAGAAAGATTGAAATTTGAGTTTCCCACGCTTACTCCTTTAATCAACCGGGATTGGGATGCATCTTTAATAGCTACATGGAGGCCCTCCATAACGAGGATAAATAAGAACGGCGATAACGGGTCACCTTGTCTCAAACCACGCTTAATCGAGAACTCTTTGGTCGGACTACCATTTACAAGAATAGAAGTCCTGGCCGAATGTAAACATGCCCGAATCCATCCTCTCCATTTTTCACTGAAACCAAAATGAAGCAAAATATAATCAAGATACGTCAAACTTACGGAATCATATGCTTTCTCGAAGTCCACCTTAAAGATCATCAGCTTCTTGTTTTTCTTTTTATATCAATCAATTACCTCACTTAACATAAGGGGACCATCAAGAATTTGGCGGCCTGAGATAAACGCCGACTGTTCATGACTTACAAGTTTATCTATAACTCCCGCTAGTCGATTAGCAAGAAGTTTTGCTAATATTTTATACTGTAAGCCAATCAGGGATATAGGCCGATAGTCATTAATGAGGAGAGGATTATGAACCTTGGGGATAAGTGTGATGAAAGCCGAATTAGCTCTCGCCGGCATTTGGCCTGAGGCAAGAAAAGTTGACACAAACTTCTCAACATCAACTTTCAAAACCTCCCAATACGACTTCAGAAACAGGAATGAGAATCCACCTGGGCCTGGAGCTTTACTACTACCACAATCCCATACCGCATTCTTAATTTCCTCTAATGATGCATCTTTGTCTAAATGGAGACGATCATTATCAGTAAGACGCACGAATTGAGTAGTATCAGTGAAATTTACGTTACAAGCATGGTCTTGAAACTTTTCTTTATAGAAATTAAAGAAATATTGTTTCACATGAGAAGGATTTGAGAACCATACTCCGTCAACCATAATACCTTTCACCAATTGTTGTCGTCTTCGTTGATTAATCAATCCATGAAAAAATTTCGTGTTTTCGTCACCTTCCGCATCCCACTGAGCATGAGCCTTTTGAGCAAGGTCCAAACCAGTAATATGATCCACCTCCTCACATTCTTGTATCAGGTTTAGTCTTTCTTCTCGATCCGAATCTGTCGCTACATTCATATCCAATTTTTGATCAATTTCGTTTATACGGTTTCTGCGAGCTAGATCTTGAGATTGCTCTATGTGTTTGGTGGAATGGTGCCATTCTTTAATCTTTTCTTTAAGCATCTTTAGTCTACTTTTAAGTCTTGATCCCGGGGTTGTTGAAATTGTTGACGAATCTTCTATGACTTTTTTAATCAGAGTGTCAAAATCAGGCCGCTTTAACCACGAATGAAAGAACTTAAACGGGTATGGACCCTAGTCTGATTTTTCAATATGCAGGAAAATAGGATTATGATCAGACTTGCCCCTTTCCAACACCGTAGCCTTCAAATCTTGAGTCTCATTTAAAATAGACTCCGACAATATAAAACGATCAAGCTTACTCATTTTTGTTCCTGACTTATTCATCCAAGTAAATCTCCTTCCACCCATTGGCATTTCAACTAGATTCGTCACTTCAATGAAGGAATTCAAAGAGTCTGCTTCTGATCGGGAAAAGGTAGAACCATATCGCTCAGACTCATCTCTCACCTCGTTAAGATCTCCAAATAGCATAAACTTACCATTATGAGTCTGAATGAACGTACGTAACGAGTTCCATAATGTTATCTTAGCGTGAGTGTCATGTGGGCCATATATATTAATCATAAAATACATATCATCAGAGTTTGTCCATTTACCTTGCACAATAACGTAGTGATCATCGCACCAAATATTAGTCTTAATAAACATAGCCGGATCCCAAATGGAGATAATCCCTCCTGACCTTCCTCTAGCCAAACTGCAGGCGTAATCAAACGAATAATTCCCCCACATACTCTTTAGCCGAAACAACTCAAGACGCGTCAATTTTGATTCTTGAATTCCAAGGAAATGGACATTATTCTTATAACACAACTCTTTGACCCAATTACGTTTATAACGTTTCCTGGTGCCTCTAATGTTAATAGACAAAATATTCATTGATCCCATATAGACACCCCTGCTCCATTAAGGATACTTTTTAAGGTTTTTCTGCACCCTCGAACATCATATCCCAACGCACCCCCAATGTCAATCAAACGCGACATCTCATGTATCATAGAAATACCCCGAAACTCTCTTTTTCTATATTTGGCAAACATCGTCGAGCACTTACTTGTATGGGAGGATTCACCACTCTGTTGATCAATGTTAACATGACGCTTAAAATCCTCGAATCCCGGTGGGCGACTAGGATCCGTCGAAGCACCTGAAGCATTACCCTCGTGTTCATCATCTAGGTGAGATGGTTCTTTCTCTTTTTCTACCTCTATATGGTTCTCCTCTGTATATTTTAACTCTTTTTCAAAATCAGCAAACTCTTTTACGTTTTCATCAACTGAAGGTACTTCTTCTTCAATGTCACCAACCTCCTCATCTTTGTCACTAGTTGCATCTTCTGACACTGTATCATCTGCAATTCGAATACTCCACGTGGCTATCTCTTGAACACGAACCATGTGATTCTCCCCATTAACTACTACCATCACATTCTCAGAAATTATATCCTTTTGTTTTGTGGCGATACATACTCTACCAATACCCATGGATGACTCTTGATCAATCTAAAAAAACATGAACTTGCCAACTACATTTGCCACTTTCTTATAGGCACTCGAACCCCATGCACATAGGGAAAGTCCAGAAATTTCAATCCATATCATCCGTTCGTCAACAACGAAATTTTGAGAAACACTCCTTATGGACGAAAACACGTTTTTCATTGCTTCATTGTTTCTGAATGCATTACAAGTGGCTGCATCCTGAAACTGTATCCAAAGCCATAATCCCCCAATATGATGTACCTTAATCTGAGTAAATCCTTCACTTCTACATAATCGATACACTGCATTCATCGTCCCAACTGTTGGAGTATGCTCGTGTCATAATCACTAATTATATGGCTAGACATATGTGAGCCTATGGGGTCACACACTTATACACAGAGACACCATTTTATAGATTGTATATATCGTATTTACAATATATAAACGACTACGTAACTCGAGATCGACAACGGGTCATTAAATACTAAGTTAGACTTAGTGTTTTTGGACCGGGCCAACAACGGGCAAGCCCATTGTGGGCCCTTAATGTGGCCGGCCATAGGGGAGGTCTAAAGGGGATTATGGAGCTTGTCTAGGGGTCTTAATGTAAGATAGTAATTGATAAGATCAAAAGTGATTTGATCAAATCAATTAGTGATTACAATTAAACCTAACTAAACAAACTCTCCTTCTCTCTCCCTCTCCAAATCCACGGCACAACACAAACACCTCTAGGGTTTTGTGATTTTGATCTTTTCTTGATATCATCTATTGTAGATCATAGCAAGAATCATTGTTACGGGGTTTAGACTAGCATCGGGTGGTGATCAAGGACGTGTAGTGTGTTTCACACATAGAGGAGATCAACTTCATTGGTCTCTTGTGGTTTCATATACAAGTCGACACATACATATTGTAGGTGACTCCCGGATCACGCTTCAAAGGTATATCTCACTTGTTTATGTGTTTATTATATTTGATTGATCATATGGCACTATGGATCCGTTGTGTGGTGATGTTTATCCGCTGCGTTTATACGTTTAATATGATTATTTATTTCATACATCACCTATAGTGGTATCACGAGCCATCATATGTTGTCATATGATCATCTTGTATGCGTAAAAATGGCTAAAAACGTTGTTTTTTAATGGATTTAAAAGTGTGATTTTAAAACAGCCCCTAGGGCTTGAATATTCTGAATATGTCGACTTTATGAAGGTCTTAAGATCTGGACTTTTTGATCCTATGGCCATTTGTTATGCATACGTTGTTTGTTTACTTGATCGGTACCCGTAAAATGGCCTAAAAACGCGTTTTTTGGAAGATTTTTAACCCGATTTCAAATCAGCCCATGAGGCTTATTTTTCTGTGGTAAAATGGTGTTAAGAAGGTCCTAATATCAGTGGGTTATGAGTCTATGGCCATTTGTCACGCGTACCATTCGGGGTTTTAATTCATGTTAATTATTTCTTCGATTCGTTGGCTAACAATTTAATTCTTGTTATTTAATTTGTTATCCATGGAAAATACATGCATGTTTGTCCATGGAGTTAGCCAACACCATGTAATAATCTTTATTTGAATTTATTATTATGTGTTCATATGCAAAGCCGATGAAAACCTAGACCACTTGTGCGTTGTGATTGTGATTGTTGGTTGGTTTTTCTTGTTTTGGGGTTTGCCATTGTTTCGGCACTTTTGTAATGTATTTCAATTTTGGTTTTGCCAATGTTTGGGCATTTTACAGTAGATACAAAGTAGATTAGTTGTATTTTACTTTATATGTATTGTAAACAAGAGCTTGGAAGCAAAAGGCGAAAGATTGAAGAGTTGTAGACTGAAAGTTGCTGCTGGACACCTGTTGGGAAAACGTGATTACCTGCTGATTGGTAAGGTATTTTTTTCTAAAATTTTTGGTGCATGTCCACAAGACATAGGGCTACAACTTTGTCAACTGGGCCGAATCATGAGGAGGTGATCTTCCTGGGCTTTTGGGCCTTGCAAAACAGAAAAACTGGGCTGACAGAAACTGAAGTTCAAGTGCATAATGGGCCTTTACTTGCTCATGATTGTCTTGGAGCAAGTGGGAGCCCTCCATGTGGTTGTGATATAAGTCCCTAGTTGACTCTTGGTTCTTGTGATGGCTCACAAGACCAAGCATAGGATTTTCATCGGTTGAGGCTTTGCATATTGTGGTTGTATGTTTGTTTGGTTGTTTTTTGTATGGTTGTGACTACATGAAAAACGAAAATTGTTTTCATAAAACTTAAAACAAAACATAAACCATTTTGAACTAAGTCTTATGATTTAGTTTAACTAAGTTTAAATATGATTTGAAACTTAAAATCATTGTTTTCTATATAAACAACACTTAAACCGGTTGAGATTGTTTGTTTATTTATTTATTTGTATTGTCCAAACTAAATAATAATCCACATAGGATATATATTAGTCTTGAAATGGACAACTTGACACACATAAATTAAAACAATGATTAGACTTAAGTTAAGAAAAGTTTTTAACTTGTGCTACGAAGAATGAATGCATGCTTCTTTCGTACACGCTTTTGATCCACATCAAAATATTTACCCGTCTAAATTTAAGTCATGCCGTCCAATTTTTGAGGACCCTTGCAATTACTTTTTGCCTATGCGTTGGACCTAGGTTGAATTGTAACCCAAGGTGACTATTCTCTATGCGTGAGACCTAGATATATTCTCACACGTTTTCAAATTGGATGACTTAATCGAGTTAAGCGGTTAGACCTTGACCCGAGGCAAAGATGGGACTAAACATGCCAGCTTGACACTAGTTGCTTGTTCACTAGTGCCATGAGTCCCATAAAGATCTAAGAGTTGCACATGTAATGCAATTGGTCAACGTTACCTACCTATTGAATTCACCATTGCTAGCAGATCAACTGATGTGATGGTGGAACCTCAATGAGGATCTTAGCCTTTTCGTAAAATTAATTGTTTTAATATGCTTAAACTTGGGTAGTTAATTTTAAAAAAAGGATTAATTATTGAAACTTACTAAAATTTGAACTTTGTTTGTTTTGTAGATGACAACTCCTAATCAAACCACAAACAACTCGTACATCAGATCAATTCTTGAAAAAGAGAAATTGAATGGTAACAACTTTTTGGACTGGTATCGCAACCTTAGGATTGTCCTTAAGGCTGAACAAAAGTTTTACCATCTGGAAGGGCCTCTACCTGATGCACCTCCTGCTACAGCTACTGTTGCTGTTCGCAACGCCTACTCTCGTAGGGTTCAAGAACAACAAGAAGTGGCTTGTCTTATGCTTGCTAGCATGACCCCCGAGCTCCAAAAGAACTTGGAGGACCTTCGAGCATTTGACATGTTGACTGAACTAAAAACAATGTTCGAGCAACAAGCAGAGCAAGAATTGTTTGATACAGTCAAAGCTTTTCATGCCTGCAAGCAGGAGGAGGGCCAAACGGTCAGTAGCTACGTCATGAAAATGAAGGGCTACCTTGACCAAATGGAGCGTCTTGGATACCCCATGCCTCAGATCCTTGGAGTGAGCTTGATACTTACCTCACTATCAAAGGATTATGATCAGTTTGTGCAGAACTACAACATGCACAGCATGGGCAAGACCATTCCTGAGCTGCATAACATGTTGAAACTTGCAGAGAAAGGAATGCCCAAGAAGGCTCCTATGGTCCTAGCTATAAAGGAAGGACGAATCCAGAAGAAGAAGCCGAAGGCAAATGGCAAGGGAAATGGTAAGGGCAAGAGTAAGCTTGCTTACGCCCCCAAACCAAAGATCCCCCCACCTGCCAAGAAGGAGCACCCGGCAAAGGACTCTCCCTGTCACCATTGTGGAGTGAAGGGGCATTGGAGGCGGAACTGTCCGTCCTACCTAGAAGGGTTGAAGAAGAACAAAGCTAGCGCAGCTAGCACATCAGGTATCTTCACTATAGAGCTCTACACTTTTCCTAACAAATCCTGGGTATATGATACTGGTTGTGGTACTCACATTTGTAATAATGTGCAGGGGCTTAGGGGAAGCAGAAAGTTGAAGCAAGGAGCTTTGAACCTGTACGTTGGTAATGGCAACCGTGCAGCTGTCGAAGCGATAGGGAGCTTTGATCTCATCCTCCCTAATGGTTTAGTTATTGTTTTAAATAATTGCCATTTTGCACCTACTATCACTAGAGGTGTTGTTTCACTTTCACGTTTGAAAGATGATGGTTTTATTCATACTTTTACGGATTATGGTATTGCAGTTTCTAAGGATAATGTATTTTATTTTAATGCTATTCCTCGTGATGGCATTTTTGAAATTGATATGCATGATTCTGTTTCAAACGTTAGTTCTATATATAATGTTAGCAATAAGAAATCTAAACGTAACTTAGATTCCACTTTTCTATGGCATTGCCGTCTTTGTCACATAAACAAGAAACGCATTACGAAGCTGCAACGCGATGGGCTTTTAGAGTCAACCGACCATGAGTCGTTTGATAAATGCATTTCTTGTATATCTGGTAAAATGGCACGAAAGCCTTTCTCCCATGTAGGAGAAAGAGCTAAAGATCTACTTGGACTCATACATACTGATGTATGTGGCCCATTTAGAACAACGTCTAGGGAAGGAGCTAACTACTTCATTACTTTTACTGACGATTTCAGTAGATATGGTTATGTTTACTTGATTAAACATAAACATGAAGCCTTCGAAATGTTCAAAGTCTTTCAGAATGAGGTAGAAAATCAACTCGGCAAGACCATAAAATCACTCCGATCCGATCGAGGAGGTGAATACATGAGTCAAGAGTTTTTAGATCATCTAAAAAGGTGTGGGATTGTCTCACAATTCACTCCTCCATATACACCACAACATAATGGTGTATCTGAAAGGAGAAATCGAACCTTGCTAGACATGGTTCGATCCATGATGAGTCTAACAACATTGCCAATGTCCTTTTGGGGTTATGCTCTAGAGTCTGCTGCACGCATTCTCAATATGGTTCCAACCAAGAAGGTAGACAAGACACCATACGAAATATGGCATGGGAAGGTCCCTAATTTGTCTTACTTGAAAGTCTGGGGTTGTGAGGCTCTCGTGAAACGAGACACACCTAACAAACTTGAGCCCAGAGCTATCAAATGTATCTTTGTAGGATACCCAAAGGAAACGATGGGTTACTACTTCTACTACCCACCCGAGAACAAAATATTTGTTGCTCGGTATGCTGAGTTTCTTGAGAATAGTCTCATTTCACAAGAGGCAAGTGGGAGCAAAGTAGACCTTGATGAAATTCAAGAGGAAGATGCACAACCTTCTGGTAACACTAGTGAGCATCAAAATGAGATTGAACATGAAAATGTTGAACCTCATCAAGATGTTGCTCCCATTCGTAGATCCGCAAGGATACCTCAAGCACCTGAGCGATATGGTTTCTATGTCGATGCTGAGGAACATGAGTTAGGGGATCATGGTGAACCCGCTAACTATCGAGATGCATTATCGAGTCCTGAACACGATAAATGGATCGAAGCTATGAATGCGGAGATGAAATCCATGAAAGACAACGATGTCTGGGTCGAAGTTGACCTACCTCCTAACGCTAAAACCGTTGGGAGCAAGTGGCTCTTCAAAAGGAAGACCGACATGGATGGAAAAGTACACACCTACAAAGCTCGTCTAGTAGCAAAAGGTTTCACTCAAACCTACGGGGTTGACTATGAAGAAACCTTCTCGCCTGTTGCAGACGTAAAAGCTATTAGGATTCTTATAGCCATAGCAGCGTACTATGACTATGAGATTTGGCAAATGGATGTCAAGACAGCTTTCTTGAACGGCCACCTGAACGAAGACGTTTATATGGTGCAACCCGAGGGCTTCGTGAATCCTAAACATCCAACTAAAGTATGCAAGCTTCAAAGATCCATTTATGGATTAAAGCAAGCATCTAGAAGTTGGAATAAGAGATTTGACGATGAAATCAAGAAGATTGGTTTCACTCAAAATCTCGATGAGCCATGTGTATACATGAAAACTAGTGGAAGTATAGTCGTGTTCCTAATCTTATATGTCGATGACATATTGCTCATGGGAAACAACATTCCAATGCTACAAGATGTAAAATCCTGGCTTGGAAATTGCTTTGCCATGAAAGATCTAGGAGAAGCCGCGTACATACTTGGAGTCAAAATCTATCGTGATAGATCAAAACGATTAATCGGCTTATGTCAAAGTGCATACATTGACAAAATCCTGAAGCGATTTAGGATGCAAGATTCCAAACGTGGAAATCTTCCAATGCAACCAAATACAGTATTGAGTAAAGCTCAAGGACCCTCCACACCTGATGAGGTGAAGAGGATGAAGGGAATCCCGTATGCTTCGGCTGTGGGATCCATAATGTATGCGGTTAGATGCACTAGACCTGATGTAGCGTTCTCTCAGAACCTAACGAGTAGATTTCAACAGGATCCAGGAGAATGTCACTGGACTGCTGTTAAGAACATACTAAAGTATCTACGAAATACTAAAGATATGTTTCTTGTTTATAGTGGTGATGTCAAGCGTGAGCTCGGTGTTACTTGTTACACTGATGCAGGCTGGGAGACGGATCGTGATGACACCAAATCCCAAACGGGATATGTTTTCATCATGAACGGAGGTGCTGTTGACTGGAAGAGTGCCAAACAAAGCACTATCGCGATGTCCTCTACAGAAGCTGAATACATTGCTGCTTCTGAAGCTGCTATGGAGGCGATTTGGATACGTAAATTCATTTCTGGGCTTGGCGTTGTCCCCAGCAATGAACGACCTATGGATATGTACTGTGACAATACAGGTGCCATTATCATAGCCAACGAACCAGGTGTTCAAAAGGGTGCCAAACATTTTCGTCAGAAAGTTCACTACATTCGAGAAGTAATCGAAAGTGGTGATATTCGTCTTCTCAAAGTTCATACAGATGACAACATAGCTGATCCTTTTACGAAACCAATGCCTTGTGCCAAACATGTCGAACATGCTAGGAGCATTGGACTTAGACCAGCTAGTAGTCTCATGTAGATCTGTAATTTTAGTATTTGAATAATTAGAACGTTAAACGGTTTGTATTTGCAATGAATTGATGTAATGGTTATGATCGTTTTCATTTTATATCAACTGTGTTCTATATTTGCATGTTTAATCCATGAATAATTTATTTATTCTAAAATTATCCATTGTCGGTTGACGATACGGGAGTATCATCAAATTAAGGAAAATGTGAGCGTGTTGGTGATTCATTTGCCAAACTCACATGTTGTTCATTGTGATGAACAATGGATTGACCCAACCTACGAGAATTCACTACATGGATCGTCGTCAATAGTGAATCTCGCAAGAGGTTATGTCTCTTATCCTCAGACTTGAGATGCAAGCAGGTCTTGCATGTGTGGAATTTCATTCCTTGATATGGTTAAACGCTGTCCTGAATAAGGTAGTTATAAAGGCCATTATCAGGAGTGATATGAAGCATGTGAATGACACGTGTAGTCAAAACAGGATTTGTTCCTCCACATGTTTTGGAGTTAGATACTATTGGGCCCCTCGATGAATTGAACAGATGTTTGTATGGCCGTACCCAACTGGGATTAAGATGAATCTTAAATCCACTTGGTAATCTAGTTCAATATCCATATCGAGAAACATAATAGTTGAACAATTAGAATGACATTTGATCCATGTCTAATGTTCAACACGGTATCTGCAACAAAAGGATAGATGACATATAAACCATCTGAAATGAGACGTTTAAGAAACTAACCTCACATATTTCTAGGGGCTTTGGCGTGTTGCTAGATGCTAACCATTGCTTGTATAATTACTTGATTATTATGACGTCGCAAGTGGGAGCTGTTGGAGTATGCTCGTGTCATAATCACTAATTATATGGCTAGACATATGTGAGCCTATGGGGTCACACACTTATACACAGAGACACCATTTTATAGATTGTATATATCGTATTTACAATATATAAACGACTACGTAACTCGAGATCGACAACGGGTCATTAAATACTAAGTTAGACTTAGTGTTTTTGGACCGGGCCAACAACGGGCAAGCCCATTGTGGGCCCTTAATGTGGCCGGCCATAGGGGAGGTCTAAAGGGGATTATGGAGCTTGTCTAGGGGTCTTAATGTAAGATAGTAATTGATAAGATCAAAAGTGATTTGATCAAATCAATTAGTGATTACAATTAAACCTAACTAAACAAACTCTCCTTCTCTCTCCCTCTCCAAATCCACGGCACAACACAAACACCTCTAGGGTTTTGTGATTTTGATCTTTTCTTGATATCATCTATTGTAGATCATAGCAAGAATCATTGTTACGGGGTTTAGACTAGCATCGGGTGGTGATCAAGGACGTGTAGTGTGTTTCACACATAGAGGAGATCAACTTCATTGGTCTCTTGTGGTTTCATATACAAGTCGACACATACATATTGTAGGTGACTCCCGGATCACGCTTCAAAGGTATATCTCACTTGTTTATGTGTTTATTATATTTGATTGATCATATGGCACTATGGATCCGTTGTGTGGTGATGTTTATCCGCTGCGTTTATACGTTTAATATGATTATTTATTTCATACATCACCTATACCAACTTCCCGAACTTTCACCAATGTAACCATAGTGGATTCTTCCACTTTGATCAAATCACAATCACTCATAGTAACACACCTCGATTCAACTTGCGGTTGATCACTAGACTTCTTCTTTTCTCCTCCATACACAACAGAGGCAAAAGATTTTGCTCCTGATATGTTTGCGGGTAAATTATTTACCTTAGAAGAAGTTGGAGCCGGAACCCTGCTACGAGGGTGATTGGTATCTTCTGCCACTTTACGCGACTGGATTTTTTCATGCCTCTTGAATCTCGCTACTGCTGCGAAAAGATGGAAATTTTCAATCCATATGTTTGCTAGACGCTTCGCAAACTCTTCAGCATTCCCAATTCCCATGAATTGAACAAATCCAAATCTCTTTCCCAATTTTGAGAGCTTCGACGGAATATATGCATCCACTATTCTTCCATACGGTTCACACATCTGCCACAATCGTTTAGCATCAACATACTTAGGAAAGTTCGTAACATAGAAAGACTCTGTGATTCTCTCCACGTCCTTTAAATAAGGATTATCGATAGGTTTCTTGTGTTGATTATGACGTCCATTAAACACCCATGTCCATTCATTGCCCTTGTTCGAATTTGAGTTACGAATCACCATATCGAAATCAAAGAGTTTTTTGTGATCTGAGTTGAAAAATACTAGGGTAAGGGTTTTTTTGATTTTTGTAAAAAATGGGGTTTTTTTGTTTTTGTTTAATTTGAAAATGATTGATGAAAAATTTGTGTTTTTTGGAGAGTGATTTTGCCGGCAAATGGTGGTGAGCTGCGATTCTTTTAGTCTATAGCTCGTTAAGTCTTGGCTTATCTCAAACTTTCACCGAGCTGACTCGAGTAAATCGTCACTCTTGAAACATAGAATCAAGAAACATTTTTGCTAATGTTTTAAAAGCAAGAAGATTAGAAAGAAAGAAAAATGAAAGAGGAAAAAATTGGAAAGAAAGAAAGAAAAGGTTTTAGAAACATTTGCTAATGGCAAAGACGACAAAAAAAATAAAAAAAATAAAAAAGCGGATATAAAAGAAGCACTTATCCGAACCGGGTCAATAAGTAATCAATAAGGTTGGTCTAAGTTTGTGACCTGTCCGCTTAAGGTCGGTCAAAATGACTTGGTCTGTGTTATTATTTGACTATTTGTGTGCGGCCCCTGAACTGTGAACCAGTTCAAAGCTTACATCTAGCTGGGCCATTTTGTCTGGTGGTCTTTCATGTTCAGTTTTAACCTTTACCATTCCAATTCTAAAAAAGGTTCTTTTTGACGGTAAACATTTTTTGTAAGGTTTTATTTTTTGTTTGATGTTAAACTATTATAGAAATTGTTCAAAAAAAAAAAAAAAAAAAAAAAAAAAAAAAAAAAAAAAAAAAAAAAAAACACTATTATAGAAAGAAAGGTCAAATTATCGAATAAGGGTAACGAGCTGGGAAACCCGCGCGTTGCTACGGGAGTGTGGTGCTAAGTGTTGTTTAAAAGTTAGTCATTAAGGATTAAATTTTAAAAAGATCGATAAAACCAAATGACTATTTTTGAAAATGGAGTAAATTTGAAAAAGATCGATAAATTAAAAGACTATTTTTTGAAATTAATTTTGGAAATAAAATGGTTTTTTACGTAAAAAGTCTCTAAACTTCTTAGCGCCTTGCATCGTTAGCCCTCGAAGGACATAGCTTGCAAACACCAAATGATGACACAATATGAATCACCTTTGAAACTTAATTATTGGTTATATAAAATCTAATAGCATATACTTATGGTTATCTCATTGTTTTTATTGTAAAAATTAGAGTGAATGTCATTTTTGTCTATACAATTTTTAACTATAAAATATTGACCCTTTATAAAACCGGCAATCTATATGGTTGGTCATTGAATTCATATAATCATTATATATTTGGTTCTTGAAATATATTTGCTTCAGTTT